>OY292494.1:1659194-2259194 GCA_958496325.1 Nomophila noctuella
ACAGACCAACCAGCAGACTGACGAGCCCGAGGTAACTTGAACCTTATTGTATTGAGTTTAGGTTGACAATCGCTTGTCTTGTGTCTTGACCATGGAGCAGGCCGTGTGCGACGTCTGCAAGGACATACGCATCGGCAAGATACTCATACAGACCAACCAGCAGACTGACGAGCCTGAGCTATCTTGAACCTTATGGTTTGAGTTTAGGTTGACAATAGCTTGGCACGTGTCGGTCCTGCGCCGGCAAGATACTCATACAGGACAGCAATTTGACACGACCGTAGAGAGATCAGGCGCAGGTAATACGGCTTAATGTGATACTAACGGCTTCCGAAGCAGAAGCTCGGGATGAAGTTGGACTATTGAGCACTATTGAACTGCAACTGTTGATCGTGAAGCGCGGCCGACCGAAACTTCTAGAATTTTGTCACTGATCCCTAACTAGCTGTGTTTCGTCGATATTACTGACTGGTTAGACCTCGTATGATAGTACCAAACCTGCTTTATGAACTGTTTTGGGTCTTTTTAGATATTTATTTTAAAGTTTTTACGTGTGAAACATACATAATTTGCCTGGATCCTTAAAATTCATAAGATTATTTTTAAGCATTTTTACATGCTAAATATTATTTGCCTTTATCTATAAAAATCATATATTTCTACGTTTATAATTTTATTGATTTACTAGTCTAAAATCAATAAAAAATTATACATGTCTTGGTCATGTCCCTTACAAGGCTATGACATATTTTTTTTAATTACTCGAATATTAATACATCTATCGTTTTTCTTCCAGCTGTACTACCTCCGGCTGCCGAAGGACATCAAGGACTACCGCGTGATCCTGATGGACGCGACGGTGGCGACGGGCGCGGCCGCCATCATGGCCATCCGCGTGCTGCTCGACCACGACGTGCCCGAGACCAGCATCAGCCTCGTCTCGCTGCTCATGGCCGAGATCGGTGTGCACTCGATAGCTTACGCGTTCCCCAAGGTATTGACATATGTTAGCACTTAGATTTTATGACTACTAAGACTTTTTTGTCCTTACAAAAAAGTCTTAGTAGTCATTGTATAACTACTTGGACTTTTTTTGTCATACTGTATGACTAATTGCATAACTAGATGGACTAACCCTTTATTTTCATGCCTTCCATTTTTGAAACAATAGTTCAACTTATAGTTTGAAAATGTTAGAAACAACTTTTAACTCAGTGTGACCATTTTGCGAATGGGACGGAATGCGAATGGGACCGAATGCGAATAGGACCGAATGCGAATGGGACCGAATGCGAACGGGACCATTTTTAAATTCGTGACCAAATGCGAATGGGACGGAATGCGTCAAACCCGAACAGACAACTGGTCTTTTTATCGCTCTTATGCCAGGGGCGTTAACGCTACTATTGTACTGCTAGTTTAGTAGTTTTAGTACGCGCGGCTGACCGTATTTTCCCAACCACCACTTGCTATGGTAGTCTCAAGACTCCACTGACCATGGTAAACTAGCATAAATGTAAGCGGCCGCCATCATGGCCATCCGCGTGCTGCTCGACCACGACGTGCCCGAGACCAGCATCAGCCTCGTCTCGCTGCTCATGGCCGAGATCGGTGTGCATTCGATAGCTTACGCGTTCCCCAAGGTACTGACATATGTTACCCTTTATATTTATTGCCTTCCATTTTTGAAACAATAGTTCATTAAGAAGTTAATTAGCGGCCAGTGGGCGCGCAGGTTAGACATTTCCAGCCACTATGGAGGCCCGAACATCCATGAAGGCTGGAAGGAACGGGCACCGTTACAATCTTGTAGGTTGAAAATGTTAGAAACAACTTTTATCTCAGTGTGACCATTTTGCGAATGGGACGGAATGCGAATGGGACCATATACGAATGGGACCGGATGCGAATGGGACGGAATGCGTCAAACCCGTACAGACAACTGGACTTTTTATCGCTCTTATGCCAGGGGCGTTAACATTACTATTGTACTGCTAGTTTAGTAGTTTTAATACGCGTGGCTGACCGTATTTTCCCAACCACCACTCGCTATGGTAGTCTCAAGACTCCACTGACCATGGTAAACTAGCATAAATGTAATCGGCACCATCATGGCCATCCGCGTGCTGCTCGACCACGACGTGCCCGAGACCAGCATCAGCCTCGTCTCGCTGCTCATGGCCGAGATCGGCGTGCACTCGATAGCGTACGCCTTCCCCAAGGTATACACAGCTACACATTAGATCAGTCTTTCCCAAAGTGGGCGATAACGCCCCCTTGTGGGCGCTACAGGTCTCAAGGGGGGCGGTAAGAGACCCAGAAAGAAAATGGGGGCATTTTGTAGAGGCGGGGGGGGGCAGTTCATATATCTGTCCTATTTTATTGAATATAGGGGGCGCAAAAAAATATTTATTCTCAAAGTGGGCAGTACACAAAATAAGTTTGGGAACCACTGCATTAGATGATACTGTACCGGCACTACAGCCGGTCGGTGGGATTAGGCGTAAGCAGGTTTCAAAGGTTTTCATACTTTTCAATAAAAATCTTCAGTCCAGTTAAACGTTGTAATTAAATAAAGATTAGGACGAAAATTTGCACAGAGAAAACAATTGACGCGCGCAATTTGAAATTTTGACGACCCGCTTGGTGTAATGGTCAAGATGTTGCCTATTACGCAAGAGGTCGCGGGTTCGATCCCCGCACAGGACAAACATTTGTGTGTATGAACATGTCTGTTTGTCCTGGTCTGGGTGTAATATGTATCTATTTAAGTATATTTGTAATACCACTGTTGATTCTGATGTCCGTAACACAAGTGCTTAAGCTACTTAAAACGGGGTCAGATCAATGTATGTGATGTTGTGAAATATTTATTTATTTATTTTATTTATTATTTTATTTATTTAATTAGAACGCGCGCCGCGCTCTTCATTATTTTCTTTTTAAATGTGGCAACATGCGGCCAGTCCGCGGAGGTTTCACTCCTCGACAGATACGTTGTGGACTTTTGGCCCATATGCCAGGGGCTAAAACTACTATTGTACTGCAAGTTGACGCGCGGCTGACCGTATTTTCCCAACCACCACTCGCTATGGTAGTCTCAAGACTCCACTGACCATGGTTAACTAGCATAAATGTAATCGGCGCCATCATGGCCATCCGCGTGCTGCTCGACCACGACGTGCCCGAGACCAGCATCAGCCTCGTCTCGCTGCTCATGGCCGAGATCGGCGTGCACTCGATAGCTTACGCGTTCCCCAAGGTATACGCAGCTACACATTAGATCAGTCTTTCCCAAAGTGGGCGATAACGCCCCCTTGTGGGCGCTACAGGTCTCAAGGGGGGCGGTAAGAGACCCAGAAAGAAAATGGGGCATTTTGTAGAGGCGGGGGGGGGTTGGGGCAGTTCATATATCTGTCCTATTTTATTGAATATAGGGGGCGCTGAAAAATATTCATTCTCAAAGTGGGCAGTACACAAAATAAGTTTGGGAACCACTGCATTAGATGATACTGTACCGGCACTACAGCCGGTCGGTGGGTTTAGGCGTAAGCAGGTTTTCAAAGGTTTTCATACTTTTCAATAAAAATCTTCAGTCCAGTTAAACGTTGTAATTAAATAAACAAAAATGTACAACATAATATTTGTTCAGGTTGGCGATTAGGACGAAAATTTGCACAGAGAAAACAATTGACGCGCGCAATTTGAAATTGGAAAGCGCGCCGCGCTCTTCGTCATTTTCTTTTTAAATGTGGCAACATGCAGCCAGTCCGCGGAGGTTTCACTCCTCGACAGATTCTTTGTGGACTTTTCGCCCTTATGCCAGGGGCTAAAACTACTATTGTACTACAAGTTTACGCGCGGCTGACCGTATTTTCCCAACCACCACTCGCTATGGTAGTCTCAAGACTCCACTGACCATGGTAAACTAGCATAAATGTAAGCGGCCGCCATCATGGCCATCCGCGTGCTGCTCGACCACGACGTGCCCGAGACCAGCATCAGCCTCGTCTCGCTGCTCATGGCCGAGATCGGTGTGCACTCGATAGCTTACGCGTTCCCCAAGGTATTGACATATGTTAGCACTTAGATTTTATGACTACTAAGACTTTTTTGTCCAACTAGTCATACAATTAGTTATACAGTATGACTAATTGGACAAAAAAGTCTTAGTAGTCATTGTATAACTACTTGGACTTTTTTTGTCCAAATAGTCATACTGTATGACTAAATGTATAACTAGATGGACTAACCCTTTATCTCATGCCTTCCATTTTTGAAACAATAGTTCAACTTATAGTTTGAAAATGTTAGAAACAACTTTTAACTCAGTGTGACCATTTTGCGAATGGGACGGAATGCGAATGGGACCGAATGCGAATAGGACCTAATGCGAATGGGACCGAATGCGAATGGGACCACTTTTAAATTCGTGACCAAATGCGAATGGGGCGGAATGCGTCAAACCCGTACAGACAACTGGACTTTTAATCGCTCTTATGCCAGGGGCGTTAACGCTACTATTGTACTGCTAGTTTAGTAGTTTTAGTACGCGCGGCTGACCGTTTTTAACCACCACTTGCTATGGTAGTCTCAAGACTCTACTGTCCATGGTAAACTAGCATAAATGTAAGCGGCCGCCATCATGGCCATCCGCGTGCTGCTCGACCACGACGTGCCCGAGACCAGCATCAGCCTCGTCTCGCTGCTCATGGCCGAGATCGGGGTGCACTCGATAGCCTACGCGTTCCCCAAGGTACAGACAACAGCTACACATTAGATCAGTCTTTCCCAAAGTGGGCGATAACGCCCCCTTGTGGGCGCTACAGGTCTCAAGGGGGGCGGTTAGAGACCCGGAAAGAAAATGGGGGCATTTTGTAGAGGCGGGGGGGGGGGGCAGTTCATATATCTGTCCTATTTTATTGAATATAGGGGGCGCTAAAAAATATTTATTCTCAAAGTGGGCAGTACACAAAATAAGTTTGGGAACCACTGCATTAGATGATACTGTACCGGCACTACAGCCGGTCGATGGGATTAGGCGTAAGCAGGTTTTCAAAGGTTTTCATACTTTTCAATAAAAATCTTCAGTCCAGTTAAACGTTGTAATTAAATAAACGAAAATGTACAACATAATATTTGTTCAGGTTGGCGATTAGGAGGCAATAACAATGAAAATTTGCACACAGAAAACAATTGACGCGCGCAATTTGAAATTGGAACGCGCGCCGCGCTCTTCGTCATTTTCTTTTTAAATGTGGCAATGTGCGGCCAGTCCGCGGAGGTTTCACTCCTCGACAGATACGTTGTGGACTTTTCGCCCTTATGCCTGGGGCTAAAACTACTTTTGTACTGCAAGTTTACGCGCGGCTGACCGTATTTTCCCAACCACCACTCGCTATGGTAGTCTCAAGACTCCACTGACCATGGTTAACTAGCATAAATGTAATCGGTGCCATCATGGCCATCCGCGTTCTGCTCGACCACGACGTGCCCGAGACCAGCATCAGCCTCGTCTCGCTGCTCATGGCCGAGATCGGCGTGCACTCGATAGCTTACGTGTTCCCCAAGGTACAGACATATGTTACCCTTTATATTTATTGCCTTCCATTTTTAGGGTTCCGTAGCCAAAATGGCAAAAAAACGGAACCCTTATAGATTCGTCATGTCTGTCTGTCTGTCTGTCTGTCTGTCTGTCCGCCAGTCTGTCACAGCCACTTTTTTCCGAAACAATAAGTACTATACTGTTGAAACTTGGTGAGTAGATGTATTCTGTGAACCGCAACAAGGTTTTTGTACGAAAAAAGAAAAAAAATAAAAAAAATTGGGGGTCCCCATAGATAGAACTGAAACTCAAAAATTTTTTTTCATTGAACATACACGTGTGGGGTATCTTTAGATAGGTCTTGAAAAATTATATGAAGGTTTCTAATATCACTTTTTTCTAAAGTGAATACTTTGCGTGACAGACCCTTCCAAAGTGAAAAAAAGTGTGTCCCCCCCCCCTCTAACTTCTAAAATAAGAGGATGATAAAACTGAAATAAATATATGTAGATATGGGATATAGTAGTAGGGATAGCGGGTCAGCGTTCGAATGAAACAATGGCTTGAGATTACTTCAATCACTGTATTTTCTCTTCTTAATTATTTAAATAAAACAAAATGCACACCGTCTTCACGCGTCGTTCGTCTTACAACACCCTTCCCCGCTCTTCCTCTTCTTACCCGGCTTTTATCCTTCCTTCTCTCTCACACATTATCGTTCACTCACACACTTACGTTTCTTTTCACGCTTCGCACATCATTCCTACATTACGTTCCTTTCCACACTTCACTCACATTCCTACATTCGGCCATCCTGCACTCATATCTGCCCTCAGATATGCATCATCTTTCCACTACAATCACTACTTCATAGAATAACCTTCTCGTCTCATATACATCTCACATTTTACATTTTTCATATAACACAGAACTACTCCGTAAGTTTTAACAGCATAACACTTTTAATTACTATACATCTTACATGACAATGACAAAAAACATGACCTGTTAAATTTTACACCATTAATGTTCTTTCTTTTTAAATGAACTAGGTACATAACATTAACTTACTTAGACTACTTAACAAAAAATACTCTTTAACTATTAATAACATGTTACACTTTCTTTTATAAAAAAAAACAAAATTAAATAGACCTCTCTTTGACTACAGATATTAATACTGATAAACATCAAATGTTATAACATACCCATTACACAGAATAGGTTTCCACATAAAGACACAATAGCAGAATATAAATGTAAAACATTTTTTTCCATTTAACAACAAAACTTTGCTTCAAACAATCTTAATGGTTTTCAAATCATACATAATACAAAGTAAGGGAACATACCCAAACTACGTGACCGATTTAGGGGGGGGAGGGGGGTCTTCAAAGTACCACTCATGGTCACCGGGGGGAGGGGGGGGGGTTTGGTTTCTTGTCACGTAGTCAATATTTTTTTTTTAAGAACGCCACGTTTTTATTACCCCATCAATAAAACTTGTCCGTCGATGATGAGGCAGTTGATATCAACATGGATATTACCCCGGTATTAACCATCACCCCCATTATCCATAACGTTTCCCAGTGGATTGATAGTGGTAACGTCTTCATTGAAGATATTTGATTTAATAAATAGTTTCTTGTTTTTGCTGTATTCTGATTTTATTTCTTTCCCCGCAAATGTGATGAAAATCATTATGAAGAGAAACGGGATGGCAGACTCGAGCCAATGAACTTAACAAAATTACATTTGTAAGTACTCGATCGTAATTCTTTTTTAACGGCCCGTACATATACATTGTGCAATGTACTATTTTTTCTTGATATATTTTTTACTAAACACAATACAACCGTATGCAATTATAGGTACGCATTCTCAAAGTACGCACTTTTAGGGGCCGTATAAGAAAATACAAACAAAAGCCATTATTTTGTAACTTTACGCAAAAAATATTGATAAAATATACTACGTGAAAACTAGGGGGGGGGGGAGGGGGTCTGGGCATATACTACGCTTGGTCACCGAGGGGGGGGAGGGGGTCAAAAAACACGAAAAAAAGGGTCACGTAGTTTGGGTATGTTCCCTAATGACATTTTGTTTGTGAGAATACAGTCCTGAAATTTACACAAAACATACTTAACACTCCTTACATAACAAAACAAATAAAAACATACATACATCATTCATCTCTACATGGCCATCTTTTCATATTATCAGCGGAGCTTGAAGTCTTCGCTGGTCCTTCAGTATAATCATACAGCTTCTCTACATCATATCTATCATTTCTCTTTATCTTTGTAACCTTATATGGTCCAAGAAACTTTGGTTTAATTTTCAGACCTGGGCCAAACTGCGTTCTTCTGATGGCCACTACATCATCCAACTTATAAATTGAGCTCTGCTTTCTCTTCTCATTATATGACTTCCTATTTTCTTCTTGTATTTTCTGAATCTGCTGCTTTGCTTTGAATCTTAAATTTTCTCTGCTTTCATCAAAACTATTTATTATTTCCTGCTGTAAAATGTTAAGAACTTCAATATCTTCTTTACATCTCATTTTTGTACCTGTTAATAGCTGGAATGGAGAAGTATCAATTGATCTTTGGTAAGTACAATTAATGGCTCTCTGAACTCGACTTACATGTTTGTACCAACATGATTTGTCTTCTATACAAAGCTTAGTTATCATAGGAATCAAAATGCGATGGACACGTTCTACCTGTCCATTTCCTCTAGGAACTCCGGTAGTAATCTTCACATGTTGAATGTCTTCCTCCTTACAGTATTCTCCAAAATCTGTACTAGTAAAAGCTGTACCTCTGTCTGTTATTATCCTGATAGGGTTGCCAAATATTTGTTGATGTACTCTTAGTTTGTTTAGTACCTCTGCACTGGAAGTCGACTTAGTGGGAAACAACCATGTAAACTTGCTAAAAGCGTCGATAATTGTGAGTATATAGTTATACTGTTTCCTCGTCTCAGTAAATGGACCTATGTGGTCTAAATGAAGTGTATGCATTGGAACTCCTTCTTTATCTATAGGGTTTAAATAGCCTTCTTGTTTTCCTTCTTTTCTTGTTGCTAATAAGCATTGTACGCAACTTAAAATCACTTCTTCTATCTTCTTATCCATATTCCTAATAAAATAATCTTTTCCTATTGCTTCTTTCATTTTTCTTAGGGAAAAGTGACCATTCTGGTGCACCCTCCTTATTATCTCCTTTTCCATTATTCTTGGAACTACTAATTGTTTTTCTTCACCTTTAAATAATATTCCACTATCCAACCAGTAATCTTTATATTGTCCATCCTTTAAAATCAGCTGTTTAATAGCATTGAGTTCATCGTCTGTCTCTTGTCCTTTCTTCAACTCATCCTGTATGCTCACTGTCGTTACCGTTAGTGTGTTTCTACTGAGAGCATCTGCATGGCTCATTCTTTTTCCTTCTCGATGTTCTATCTCAAAATCATATTCATCTAGTAGAAATACCCATCTAGCTATTTTCGGTGTTAAATCCTTCTTCTTTAATGTTTGTTGAAAGGCCTTGCAGTCAGTTACTATCTTGAAATGTATACCAAATAAGTAATGTCTAAACTTTTTAACAGCTTGTACAATAGCGAGTGCTTCTAGTTCATAGCTCGAACATTTACTTTCTGCTTCAGACGTCTTGTGGCTCATATAATGAACAGGATGTAACTCACCATCTGGATGTAATTGTAATAGTATGGCAGCCAAAGCATGACTGGATGCATCTGTGTGTAACTCCGTTGTTAGTCTTGGGTTAAATATCTTTAAAACTGGTTCACAAGTCAGCTTCTGCTTTAGCATATTAAATGCACTCTTCTGTTCAGCATCAAACTTAAAAGGGACGTCTTTCCTTAATAGATGTGTCAATGGACAAGCAATCTTCGCATAATCTTTGATATATTTTCTGAAAAAGGATGTCAATCCTAGGAAACTCATAACCTGTTTAGTATTCTTAGGTTCAGGATATCTAGCAACTGCTTCCACCTTCTCTTGGCTTGGTCTCACTTCTCCATTTTGAATCATATGACCCAAATATTCAATATTTTTGCTTATGAGTTTGGCTTTTTTCCAGTTTATCTCGAGTCCATATTTTGAAGCTACCTCTAGGACCTGTGCAAGTCTCTCTAGTGCTTGGCTCTCTGAAACAGCTGGAATCACAATATCGTCGATGAAGATATGCATTATTCCCTTAGCAATTAGCTCTCTGAAAATAACAGTCACAAATCTCATGAAATATTTAGGTGAAACGGAAAGACCAAATGGGGCACGCAAGAATTCAAATTGCCCGTGGTGGGTAATGAAAGATGTGAAAGGTATGCTCTCTTCACTAATCCGCAGATGAAAAAATCCATTCTTCAGGTCCAACACACTGAACAACTTTGCATCTTTTAGTTTGTCAATCAAGTCGTCTATAATAGGCATTGGAAATTCATCCTTTACAATCTTCTTGTTAAGCAAACGATAATCAATGCAAATACGCATTGATCCATCCTTCTTTTTCACTAGCACTATTGGGCTGGAATATTCTGAAAAGCTTACCCGTACTATTCCCTTTTGTAGCCACTCATCCACCTGTTCCTCCACTACCTTTTGCTCCATGAGTGACAGTCGTCGCGCTCGCTGTGCCACTGGAACATTGTCCTTAAGTACTATCTTCATCTTGATTGGAGCTTCTTGAGATTGGATCGGCTTATACTCCTCAACTAGCTGTGAAACTTTCGCCTTAATATCGTCGTTGGAAATATGACCTGTAATATCATAATTAGTTACACAACAATTCACTCTCGACAACCATTCATCGTCCTGTGTCAACAACAAAACTGTACCCTCACGAATTACAAATACAACATTTTGCAAAAACTCTTGACCTATTATTAACATATGGGGCATTGACCCTTTAGGTACAACATGAAATATTACATCAGAATAGCTATGATCATCAATTACAACGTTGAGAAAAGTTTTACCGCACGATCTTATTGAATACTGTCCAAGTCCGGTTAACACTACGTTATCATAACTACACGGCACATTTAACTGTTTCCACAAATCTTCTGAAATTAAGTTTACGTCGCTTCCCGTATCTATCAACGCATTTACCGAAAAACATCCTAATTTTACTGATTTAATCGCTCTATTGCGCCGGTCACTTTGTTTGTTTACATTCATGACATTGACATCTTCCTCCATCTTGTGAATTTCACTATGGCCGTCGGATACTCTACTGTGATTGGCTGACGTCGTGCCGAACATTGTAGCTGCGTGTTTATTGGCTGGTTCGTACCGCTTTACCGACTGTCGTCGCTCCTGATTGGCCGTTGCCGTCGATTCTGTCGGCTCGCGCGGATATTGCACGGGAAACTGCTTTACCGACACCGCAGCGTTGTTGCATTTGGAACTAATATGGCCGAACTGATTGCAACGAAAACATTTCACTCCATACCGGCATGCACTTGCTTTATGATTTTTCCCTCCACAGTTAAAGCACAACTGGGATCCTGATGCTGCAGGCGTTTTTGCCGATGAACCCGCCGCTTGCCTCGCCGACCGCTCCGAGTTTTGCTTGAGCACCTTGTTCTTTATAGCTTCATAAATCACTAATTTTTCTTTCAGCGCCGGATAGGTACTTACTCCGTATAAGATCGCCTTATTAGTCTCTAAATCTTGAATGCCGTCTATGATGTATTGTATGGCAATATAATCGGGAAACTTCGCTCTCTTGCCCATTTCCTTCATGACCAACATGTATTGGTAGAAGGTTTCGTCTTTATTTTTCTTCCGACCCGCCATCATTTCGTGCATTTCCTTGCTATTTGCGGTGTCTGGGAATTCTTTTACCACCGCCGCCTTCAGCTCTTCGTACGTCTTGTGCACTTTTTCAGTTTTCAGCCACAGCTCCGCCGTACCCGTCAATGATCTTCGCGCTATGATGAGCTGTTGCTGCGCCGTCCACCCGAATATCTCAGCGTAATCTTCTAGATCCTGCGCCCATTTTGATGAAGTATATGCGTGATCTTCACCACTGAATTTCGTCATCTCGAAAAAATCTTTATTTTCTGCCATCTTGTCGTCTTAGCGTCTTCTTCGTCTTGTGTCGTCCACGCGCCTTTTTTTCCACCAGCACGCTTGCCGCTATTTACTACTATCCCGGACGAGCCCCCAAAAATATGTAGATATGGGATATAGTAGTAGGGATAGCGGGTCAGCGTTCGAATGAAACAATGGCTTGAGATTACTTCAATCACTGTATTTTCTCTTCTTAATTATTTAAATAAAACAAAATGCACACCGTCTTCACGCGTCGTTCGTCTTACAACACCCTTCCCCGCTCTTCCTCTTCTTACCCGGCTTTTATCCTTCCTTCTCTCTCACACATTATCGTTCCCTTTCACTCACACACTTACGTTTCTTTTCACGCTTCGCACATCATTCCTACATTACGTTCCTTTCCACACTTCACTCACATTCCTACATATATAACGTATATTACCATAAAAACTACTAACGAAAATTGGTTCGAACGAAATCTATTCAGTAGTTTTTTCAATACGTCAAAAATAGAATTTGTACGGAACCCTCAGTGCGGGAGTCCGACTCGCACTTGGCCAATTTTTGAAACAATAGTTCATTAAGAAGTTAATAAGCGGCCAATGGGCGCGCAGGTTAGACATTTCCAGCCACCATGGAGGCCCGAACATCCATGAAGGCTGGAAGGAACGGGCACCGTTACAATCTTGTAGGTTGAAAATGTTAGAAACAACTTTTATCTCAGTGTGACCATTTTGCGAATGGGACGGAATGCGAATGGGACCGAATGCGAATAGGACCGAATGCGAATGGGACCATTTTTGAATTCGTGACCAAATGCGAATGGGACGGAATGCGTCAAACCCGTACAGACAACTGGACTTTTTATCGCTCTTATGCCAGGGGCTAAAACAACTATTGTACTGCAAGTTTAGTAGTTTTAGTACGCGCGGCTGACCGTATTTTCCCAACCACCACTCACTATGGTAGTCTCAAGACTCCACTGCCCATGGTAAACTAGCATAAATGTAAGCGGCCGCCATCATGGCCATCCGCGTGCTGCTCGACCACGACGTGCCCGAGACCAGCATCAGCCTCGTCTCGCTGCTCATGGCCGAGATCGGTGTGCACTCGATAGCTTACGCGTTCCCCAAGGTACAGACAACTGGACTTTTTAGGGTGTTACTACCGCCATCGATCGACATCGGTCGATGTTGATCAACTGGTGTGGTAGCTTTTATTGATCGACGCCATCGACGGACACCAGTCGACTAACCAATCGATCTATTGCTGATGGATGGGACCGGTAGACGTTGATCGATTGGCGAAACAGCTCGATCGACGTCGACTATTCGATGCCGTCGATCGACCGTCGATCGATTGGTCTGGTAGAAACTATCGATCGACGTCGACTATTCCTTTCTACCGTCGATCGACTCTTATGCCAGGGGCGTTAACGCTACTATTGTACTGCAGGTTAACGCGCGGCAGACCGTATTTTCTCAACCACGACTTACTATGGTAGTCTCAACTCAACCTCTCACCAAGTTAAACTAGCATAAATGTAATCATGCTTAAGACTACGCGTTTGCCAAGATGGAAATTCTTCCCTCGAGTCACCACAAAATACATACGTAACAACAGTAAAAATCGACAAAAAGATCCAGTCCTCACTCTGGATATCACATACCAAAGGCCTAACCACTGAGAAATACTACTGCGTTGGTGGCTTGTATCGGTAAAATCTGTAGGCCGTTGATATTAAGAATTATGGGCTTGAAATTCTGGCCAGTTCACAGAGCGACGTATTCATCCCGAACCGTCGACTAAACGCAACGTTCAATTTACAGGTAAAAATAGTAACATCAGCGCTCGACCCGGAGATAAATGAGAAGTTCTACGTCCTCCCCGGTATCGGCAACTTCGGCGACAGATACTTCGGCACCGAGCCAACCGACGACGAGTAGAGACTCGCGGAGAACGTCGCTGTACTACAAGCGAAGACTGGCTTGCTACGACGACGTGCAGTGCTACGAATGGAGGACTTGTAGTTCTACGGCAACTTGCAGTGCTACGGTGAGTGAGGAATGGAGTAGTTATGTTATTGCTACGGTATACTGCGATGAATAATACCTAAAAGTAAAGGCGATTTATGACGGTTGCTGAACGAGTACTTGTCTGTAATTCAACAGACGATAATCGGTAGACAACTTGTGCTACGGCACTTGCGCTACGAGAAATGGGGTACATATTTCGGCAATTGCTGCGGTAAATGTCACATTGCCTATTGCCGAAGCCGCTTATACTGTATTTATCGCAATGGATTTATACCTAAAGGTAAACTATAAAGAGGAGATGGCGGTTAATGATTGAGTACTTGTCTGTAGTACAGTAGATGATAATTGGATGTAGTACAACGACCGAAGTCTTCTGTAGCTCAGTAGAGGACAGCATTAGATACGTATGTACTGCGGTATATAATATCGATATTTATTTATGCATATAGAATGCAATATCTAACTTTATTTTGACGAAATTTAACTAATACAAATGTCAATATTTACGCCGCGTACATACGTAGGTAAGAGACGACGACGAAGCCATACGCATTTCTAGTGTAATAATACTTGATTTAAGGGGAATACATACTTAATCGTTTGTTTGGATGAAAACTAAAAGAGGTTAAATATCAACTTCACTTATACAATTCGTATTGGTTCTTAATAAACCTTGTTCAATTAGGTGTTGAAAATTCTTTACATGATTTTTTCTCAACGAACCAGTGTGTATTGCCCCTTACACAACGCGTTTTGGCACTAACTGTATTCCTATTTTATATTATTTATGTATCCAAAGACATTTTGCTATGGAATCGGGATTTAACTACAGATTTAAGAATCTTTCGAAAATGTTTTTAACAATGAAATGAATCAAACTTTTTAAAAATGTACTTACGCTTTGATTGGTAAAAAAAGAACTGTAGTGTTAAATCAAAATTAATTTAAATCAATTAGAAACTTCAATTCAATTTTGCGTGTTAGTTGCAAATGAAAAGTAGTCAATTTTAGAACAAGAAGATGACAGCGTAATCTTTTCTTTATTCCAAAGACTAATTAAATTCGAAAACCCATAGAGAATGTCTTATTGACGAAGTTTATCAAAAGATCTAAAAATTGTGTGTTTTAACAATAAAAAAATATTTATTTTATCTGTAAGAAATCTAGTCCAGACTAACATAAATTAAGTTTAACACTTGTGTGTTAGTGTTTGTATATTTATTGACTGAAATAACTGTCGTAATCTTACATAAATGTCTCAAAATTTATATACTAAAAAGTAATTTCCTAAATTAGTTCCTAATGGACTAAATATAAAGATGTATCATTAGATACAAACAGGACCGTCTTTCACCTTTTAGAGGCCCTGAGCACATGGGCCTTTAAATAAACCTCTGGTTTGTTAATCGTGGGGCCCCAGACCTTTGTTTGGGGGCCTCAATCAATCGCAAAGCCCTGGCCAAGTGGCCATTGTGCCCAGAAAGACAGGGGTCTGGATACAAATATTATTGGACTGACGCTTAACTTATTTATTATGATTATTTATTTCTGCTTTCAAAATTAGAATTTAAATTATATGTCAAGTAGTAGCCAAAGAATAGGGTTGTTCCTAACAGTTTAATGTAGAACATAGGCTAAACTGAAGGAGTTCGCTTCGTTCAGTTACAGACACCACGTTTCCATAGCAACATGTTTGATACCTATGTATGAAGGTTTGGGTCCACGTTAGGCGGCCATGTGTTTGATACTTCCTGATAAAATTTACTTGGGAATCATGAGTACACCGAAAACTTCAGCAAGCGATATGAATACCATGATGAGAGTGTTTGCGATTGAAAAACCGCTAGGCAGTAGGTAAGCGTAGGGTCTAACTGCTATGTCATTAGTTACATTGTGAATTCTGACATATGTATCTGTCAATGTCATGTCAAAATTCACCAATCACATACCAGTTAGACCCTACGCCTACCTACTGCCATCTAACGGATTTGTCGATCACAAACACTTTCATTGAAAAGTTCAAATAGTCGAATCTAATCATCACTTATAAATGAGTTGTAGATATGCCATGTGTCAGATTACTCATGCAGAAGTACATATTTTAATGGGCGGTCTCACATTATACTTACTCGCATGCGCTATCTAACAGGTAGCTTATCAGGAACATATCTGAACGTGACCCTGCTCGCAATCGAGGGTCGCGGATTCGAATCCCGTTGGGGCACATATTTGTGCTATGAACATCGGTATTTGTTAAACTTGACCGCCTAATGTGGACCTAGCTCCAGTCAAATATATCTTAATACGCTTTCGAATTATAAATGTATAATTATAAAGGCTGTATGATTTGTGTAACGGTAAGATGTAATCCAACGCATTGAATATATTTGTATAGTAAAGTATTTGCAATTCAAGAATACGGTTGGACAAGAAGCCTGCTTAGGTGGAAAATTAACTTGACATTACTACATGTGATTTTATTCTTGAAATGCAAATACTATATATAAGGTTGGCTGCATATCTATTTAATGCCCCATCAGAAGATTAGTTTATGATTCATTATACTCTGTCTGTACGATATTCATTAAGTATTATATGAACAATTAGTTCCATTGATATCTATTTAATATCAGTACAAGCTTGTTCTGTTATACCTCAAGAGTGCAGAGTAATCTATGTTATAACAACTCAAATCTTTATTATACGAGTATTTAGTATGCAGTCAACCGACCTTTTTCCATAGACACTCACTGGGTAATTATAGATTAGATTTGAGGAGCTTAATGGCGCAGTAGTTAGCGGGATCAACCTGCGATTGCCAAGTTCGGCAACTCTCGCAAAGACCAGCCATTGGATGGGTGACCGAAAAAAAAAAACATTTTGCAAGGTGACGCATCGGTACCTCATGTGTCCCGGATGTCTAAGCCGACCAAAAAAAAACAATCAAGACAAATTACATTAAACAAATCTGCATTATCCAGTGAGTACCATTCATTTAATCGAAAATTATCCGGTATAAATAACCATGGTGCTTTTACATTACGAAATCAACTACAATCAAGTGTTCCAATGTTAGTGTAGTCGTTTGTATCGACCCCAACAGTTATTGTAGTATTTTTCATTCCGAAAGATATGCTGCCATTTTAATTCTTTTTCTTCTGTTAAATTTTCAGTATTAGGATTTACTTGTCTCGCTGTACGTGAGTAGGGAAATATATTAACTCAAAAAAGGACTATTTAGTAGATAATTTAAAATCGGAAAACATAACATAAACTACCGTGGTGTAGTGTATGGAGCTCTGTACTCAAAACCCTCGGAGGTCATGGGTTCGAATCCTGCGCGGATAAAGTGTGAATTGAATCACCTGATTGTCCGATTAAAAGATGATTCCGTGCTTCGGAAGGCATATTAGGCGAAGTCCCGACTATGATGCAAATTATCTGAACAGAAAGAATTGAAAACCTACTCCATTTTTTAAAAAAGTCTATTATATATATTCATCAATCATGTTAGTGCTTTAAATGAACCCAAAAGTAAACAATACTTTTCAGCATTATCTCCCTTGATGAAATGCAAATAAAATTTATTAACGCAGTTTTTATAAGTTCGTTCGGAGGGTTCCCTGCTCACGGTTATATAAAGCATAGGTACAACGGCCGTTGACTTAAATGTATTATATATTTATGTATATATAAGAGACTTGGTGTTTAATTATTTATAATTAATTAAATCACTAGACGCCTCGCTTTGTGAGACTTGAAAACAAAATTATGATGATATTAATTTAGATTATTTTTTAGTTATTTATTCAGCAGTATTCGAGTACTGCTTTTTTTATTAATTTTAAGTTTTTTATAAGTTGTTTTTCTCTCAATACTTAGTGATGTGCTTAAAATTGTTTTAGTTGACTGATCGAGGCACATAAACTTATTGCTAGATTGTTAGTGTATTTTGAATCTTATCGTTTAGATGTAAAGGTTTATATTTCTGCACACATACTTAATATTGTATATAAATATCGTTTTACTACTTAACCTTAAAGGTTTATTTATAAAAAGCAATCTTCAATCACCATTTTAGACGTGTCATAATAATTTCTTGAATTTGCTTAAACTGTTTCATATTACTATGAAATTATCTCCCGACGTGATAATGAATTCTTATCATGAATATATTTTATAACTTACATTTTATACTCTGTCTGCGACATTCTATGCCTTTTTAATAGAGTGAAGTTGTTTCACAAGTTTCACGTATAAGAATATGCAAATGAAATTTAACTCCATTTAGTCTAATGATTAATGTTCATGATTCTATGATATAATTACAAGAGACGATATATTTAAACGACCGGATGATGGTCGATTAAATATATCGTCTCTTGTAATTGGTTACTAAAATTGCCTCCGTGGTGTAATAGTTTGAGCGCTCGGCTCAAAAACCGCGGAGGTCCCGACTATGATCCAAATTGTCTGGTTTACCCTTGTGTGAGTTGCAGAGGTCAGACGACAGTCGCTCCAATTTAATAACCAGGCTTATCAATTCAGTATCATAGTCGGAGCTTACCCTTGGCTACAAGGCAAAGACCGAGTCTCGTTCCTAATACGAGGGTGCAATATGGACTTGTGAAACAACTCTTACTACTTACGTGTATTAATGGGTTCAATGACAGGTTATAATCTCAAAACTGTTTCACAAGAAAATACCTTGATACAGCTTTATTTCATGGTACCCAATAATACAGACTTCAATGTCGTTTCATTAACTTTTGCAATGTACAGTTGCTATTAAGATAGATAAACTCCTTTGTTTCCCGAATTTCTTTTGCCCAAGAGTAAAGTTCCCTCGCAAACTAGGAACCGATTCATATCTAAATCCGAAATAACCGAAATGCAGTGTGGATACTACATTTACTTATACGATTCGGTTACCGTTATGTAATTCGATAAATACCATTATTAATCCTTATTAACCAGATACCAGAATAACCCTGTTTGAATTAAAATACCTAGTTTCTATGACAGTATCTTAATTTCGACTGTACATTCTCCGCAGCTTAACACTACCTAGTTTTAATAAAACGACTGCGTTACAGCCCGTAACTTCCCTATATATTGCACAATGTATGTGAGCGTGTGTACAATGTATTTAAATTGTAGGCGAAATTGTATAGATGTAAGTCGCTGTGAATATTTAAAAAATACAAAAAAAAGGTTAAAATAAAATGAAGATGAATTGAAAATAAATTAAATGAGAATTATTCAGCAAGACTTTTATTTTGTTATAGTTTTAGGTTCAAACCATATTTTTTATAATGTTCTTATAACACAAATCTGCTAACATTAACTAGTATTATTCTATCTAGGAGAACGGTATTCGGCGACCTACGTCATAATATTGGTTGTTAACTCGGAAGAAGATTCTAGAAAAGTTATAGTCCAAATAATATGATGTTAAGGATGATGTTGAGGAAGACCCCCTTGCCAACCCTCTTAAAATAAAGCTTTATTTTTAAGATACAAAGTTTTCACGACTATATCTGCTGAAATTGAATGGTTCCATTATTTATTTTATCTTTATTATCTCTTTATTTTTGTTATAGTTTTTAATACCAAGACATAAGATCGAAATCATGTTGGCAACTACATTGCCGCTACGTTATAAATTCAACCGTCACACGTGTTCGTTGGAGTCCAAAAACCTCTGCAGCATCAGGTCCAAAGTCTCCACCCGGGAAGAACCGTCGCTCTGTTGGCTTTGGTTCTTTCTGGAATCAAACATTCATAATATACGTTAGTTCATACAGCGCGCTCTACCTCAAACAGAAAAAGTTTGTAATATGAATACTAGACAACACAATGACAATTTCTGCTCCTGACCATGAAGGAAGTTTTAATTATAAATATTGACGTGTGTTATGTTTATTGAAGAAGTTGACCATTGGCCGAGGCTGTTATTCCAATTCCTGTACATAAATATTACGTTTAAAAAAATCACATAACGCCATTTAAGTGATAGTCGAGTAGAAGACATCGTAACTTAGAGTGATAAAACTATAAAGAATATGTACTCACTTGTAGTAGTCTTCGCACTCTTCCATAGATACGTCAGAGTTGGCCAGTCGGGAACCGAACCCGCTATAATAAGATCCGTAGCGTTGCTGCCAACAACAAATAATTAATATGCATTTCGTTTTTATTTTGTATTTGGAGTTAATTTAGATGATGTTTTAAAAAGATCTGATCTTATTTTTTTTCAGAAGAGTGGAAACAGACTAGTTTGAGACTCCAAGATGAGATCAGAAGCGCGATGCACTAAGCGCAAATGTCATAAAAGCCTTGGTCGCAGCGGCTGTGTAATCGGTGACAGTACTTTTGGCATTCTCTAAGAACTATTTCACCGCTGTGCACGATACTACAGATAACATAATAGAAGATACTAAAACAACGAACGATGTTAAGGTTGACACCCCTGTGATTTCAGCCATGAGCGCATCGACGAGTGTCGGTAAGTGAATTGCATAGTTTTGAAATAAATTATTATTATTTGTAGGTACTCTTGGAGATCTCGGGTCCACAGGGACCCGGTCCTTTGAAGCATGCGTGGGGCCAAAGCCAACAGCGCAGAGGCTTTTTTGTATCGTTTGATCTAAATGGGATGTGTACATCTGCCGGGTTCTATCTTTGACTAAATACAGATCTAGTCAAAGGCAGTACCCGGCAAATGCAAGAACTATTGTAAAAATAAAAGTAAAACAAAATCCAGGTCATTATATAGCAACTTGGGTAGAGTCCCACCCTTACAACACAGTCGCGATTCGTAGGTATAAGTAAATTAAGTACCTGCAAGTGTTTCGAGAAAGTCTGATCCGTCGCCAGTGTGGCGGCGCAGCGAAGTGCTTTCGCCGCAGCGTCGATGTGCCGCACGTACGCCGCGGCGACGTCGCGCGGGTCGCTGTCCCGACGCGGACGCAGCCAGAGGCACACGCCGCCTGCGGGGCACGAGCCCTGGGGCACGAACAAATATTCATCATCATCAGCCTAAAGTCATCCTCCTTTTTTTTGCGATGGGGAATGCATTGACGCACCATGACACCGCAGGCCAGCGTAGCCTGCGGCCGTGTGTGGGACTCGGGCGCATGAGAAAAACTGCGCCCACTACCCACTAAACCCCATCGGTTTCCCCTTTCGCTCGCATAAGGACGGATCGCTGCCAGCCACCGATGGGCGGCTTATGTTCGACCCGTAAAAAGTCATCCTCCTGCCCTTATGCCACACTAGGTGGGATCGGCGCAACATATCTTCTCCTTCCACTCACTCTAAAGTCATCATCCTCCCGCCCTTATCCTACACTAGGCGGGTTCGGCGCAACGTGTCTTGTCCATCCACTCACTCCTATCAGCCGTCATCTCTACATTCACTCGTTTCATCATGACATGACACCCCCCCCCCCCCGGCTCGGGAGGGGTCCCGAGCTGGTTCCAGAACTTAGACCCACGTGTGACGGCAAAGTTGATCTACATCGCCACGAAGGAGTAGTTCCGATAGAACTCAACAGATGGCGCTGAAACGCACTCGCATACCAACTGCGATATTTCTTAACAAACCTATATCGTGCAAGCAGCGTTTCCTCCGCGACATAGCATATAGAGCAGAAGTGCTTCTATATTTTATGGAATGGGTAATTTCCCTATACAGTCTTAGGCGCAGGCCTCTTTCTAATAAGAAAGAGGCCTACGTTACTATACTTACAGTAACTGTAAACTAGACAGGCAGTTTTGTTACCGAAACATGGTGAATAACAAACCACAGATTACCGACTGAACCCCAAAGCCTTTCATGAAAAAAAAACCAAACTTATTAATTACCTGATCAATAATGCACTTCATCGTGAGCGTGAGATCTTTGTGGTCATAGTGGTCCTCGTTGCTGACCATGATGCCGCCCAGCATGTTGTAGCTGTCAACAGAAGCTGCAAGTTACTATGACGTCTAAAATGATAATAGGGTACACGACTGACTTCAAAATAAATTATGAAACTCTTACATTAAAGAAGTAATTAATAAATAATCGCTTATCTTATGCCACAGTAACTTTTGCGCTTTTAACAAATTATTACAGTTAATGGGAACTAAAAAAGTATTCATTTGACAATACTAAGCTGTGACGTCAAACCTTAGTATTTCATAAAATTTTCCCTACAAGCTTACGTTTTTGACGTTCAATAAAAGTGAGTGATGTGACCTGTCAGTCGTGTACCCCATGGAATTGTATTAAGAAATCCTACTACTATTATAAAGGCGAAAGTTTGTATGTGTGGATGTGTGGATGTATGGATGTTTGTTACTCTTTCACGTAAAAACTACTGAATGGATTTGAATGAAACTTTACCACAATATAGCTTATACATCAGAATAACACATAGGATATTGGAAATCGAAATCCACGCGGACGGAGTCGCGGGCGGCCGCTAGTAAATAATAAATCGGACAATAATAGAAGCATGTATAGTTATAATAGCAGCTCTCATAAATTGCCATGCCCTAACAGGGCGTTACATGTGTAACATTAAGTTATAAAATGTACAACCCGCTATCTTTGTACCATAAATATATTGTATTGAATTGAATTGGATAATTGGGTTTCATAAGAATATTATATTTTCAATGCGGTTTAGATTCAAATACAAAATTAGAGTAAACCATGTATCAATTAACTATTTTAAACTTATAAGAAGAGGATGGGTTGAGGAGCTCGATGGCGCAGTATTGCCCCGGACTGATCTCTCCGGGTGTGTCAGATTGCTGTCCCACCGAACTATGGGAGTGAGGATATAGTGCCTGTGCCTGTGCTTGCGCACTCACTGGCTGAGATCGGCCGCGTTGGTCGAAAACGGCCGGAAGGGTAAATTCTATTCAAGTGGGCTAGCCAAGATGCCACTTTTGCGAACGCGAATTTACGAAACGATACGAGTAGTTGACAGGCCCGTTGGTCGAGTGGCTAGAGTCCCTGGCTACAAAACCAAAGGTAGCGGGTTCGAATCCCGCTAGGGGCAAATGTTTATGTGAGCATCAGCATTTTTACCCGAGTCATGGATGTATATAAAAGTATTTAAGTATGTCTATCCGTTCCCTAGCATCCGTAGTACAAGCTTCGAGCTTAGTTTGGGGCTAGGCAATTGGTGTGTTAGTCCAATGAATGAATTATTTATTTTATTATTTTTTATAATTCGCGTTCGTAAAAGTAGCATCTGGCTAGCCCACTTGTCAAAATGATGATAATGAACTGTTAATTTTCAATCGACTCACGCATTGGTGTACACAGCATGGTCCCCCGGCGGGACCGCGAGGCGGTAGTGCCTCTCCAGCCCGTGCCGAGACAGCAGCAGCATAGCGCTCGCTGCGTCCCACACGTAGCGACTGCGCGGGCGCATGCACTCGTCGGTAAACGTGTACGGAATTAGGAGGAGTTGACATCTGGGGAGGGAATGGCTTGGTTAGTGTTTGCAAGGTTCACGTATTTGAAACAAGCAGCCGCCCGTGTCTTCGTGCCGCGACAGCAGCAGCATAGCGCTCGCCGCGTCCCACACGTAGCGACTGCGCGGGCGCATGCACTCGTCGGTAAACGTGTACGGTATTAGGAGGAGTTGACATCTGGGAAGGGAATGGCTTGGTTAGTGTTTGCCAAGTTCACATATTTTAAAACTAGGTAGGCAAGATTTCGATTTTTCGGAACATAACCGGGTTTCTGAGTGATTACCAACCCGTGGTGATTAAGCCGAAACCCATCTTAGTAACGAATACATGATTACAAATGATGGAATGCCTATTGTCTCGCAGTGTGACATTAATTAACAGGCTGACATTGACTTTCCTTTTTTTTATAATTTTTATGTTTGAGTTAGGCTACATTGCCTCGATTATTACCTATGTATTGTGCGGAGATACGAGTAGTAAGTATAACTAATCGTATTGGAACGCATTTACGTATCTTAGCCGAAGGCTTGTCAAACCTACAACTGAGTGTGAGGCCGGAAACTAAAGCCACTATCCAATAAACTGCGGTTTCCTTTCACCCTTGTTGAGGGCAAGAACTTGTATTCTTGTTTCTAGCGTATGCCCATTCCTTCCCTCGGGTTTGATCACCATACCTATAATTCAGTCTATCCTTGTACTCGGCAGTGATCTTCATCAGCTTGGCGAGCATCTTGGCGCTGCGACACTTCCACACACTTCTTGATCTGGGACGCTGCTTGGGCGAAGGTCGTGGTAGATACGGCAAACAACTTGGCCAAACAGTAAGATGCAGAAGATTTTTCATAGTTGACATTGGGTATCACGCAAAGGCGAGAGACGAAGTAGCGTGGTTCCGACTAAACAATTCGTTCACCAGGCGCCTGTTTTCCCCGAGAATCGATGGGTGTGGTTCCTCGTCTGACAGCTCCCGTGTGTAGTTGTGCGCCATTGGTCCTCAAGTGCACATGCCCGAACTACGTCACCCCATGCTCAAGGTGATTCTTGCCCAGCAGACCGATTTATTTGGGCTGACAGCTAGCATATACGGTTGCATGCCATTGGTCTTTAAGTGCAGACACTCTCACTACGTTACCAGATGCTCAAGAAGTGAGCCGCGAAAAAGCTTCGTTGCTTGTATCATACACCTACGCAACTGCTGAAAACCATGCCCACCTGTAATTCAACCTATCCTTGTACTCAGCCGTGATCTTCAGCAGCTTGGCGAGCATCCTGAGGTCCCTGGGCGCTGTGGGTGCGCGGCGCGTGCCCCGCGCGCCCACAGCGCCGCGCACTCCGCGCCGAGCCGCTGCGACACTTCCACGCACTTCTTGATCTGGTTCAGTGGTGGGGCTAGCATGGGTCAACCCCATGGTTATGTGGGGCTTTTGACTTGTCTACTGTGTCTTGGTAATAAGTTTTCGGACGAGTGTCACCTCTACCTTTTCGGTAACTCCCTAGTTATTTTTGAGCTAGATCACTGCTTCAACAAAGGTAGCTTCGCTGCTGATGACCAAATATGTAGGGAACAGAGAAGTTGTTTCTGAAGTGTCATTGGGTATGAAGCAGAGCGCGAGGGACCAAGGAGCGTTGTTCCAATCGCAAAATTCGTGTTTCTTGTCCAGTAGACCGATGTTCATGGGCTGACAGCTGCCATGGGTGGCTGCACGCCATTGGTCTTTAAGTGCAGATACTCTAAGTTACCCGATACTCAAGTGTCAAGCAGCGAAGAGGAAAAAAGCTTCGTTGCTTGTATCATATACGTAACTGGTGACAACCATGCCCACCTGTAATTCAGCCTATCCTTGTACTCAGCCGTGATCTTCAGCAGCTTGGCGAGCATCCTGAGGTCCCTGGGCGCTGTGGGTGCGCGGCGCGTGCCCCGCGCGCCCACAGCGCCGCGCACTCCGCGCCGAGCCGCTGCGACACTTCCACGCACTTCTTGGTCTGGTTCAGTGGTGGGGCTAGCATGGGTCAACCCCATAGTAATATTGGACTTTTTGCTAGTCAAATGAGCCCTTGCGTAATTTCCTAGGTAATAAGTTTTCCGACGAGTGTCAACTCTACCTTTAAGGTAACACCCTGGTGACTCCCTAGTTATTCTTGATTTCGATCGATCCGTGGGCAAAGGTGGTAGGTTCGCTGCTGAGGTGGGAGCAGAGAAGTTGTTTCTTAATTGCTGTTGAGTATCTAGCAAAACACGAGGGACGATGTAGCGTTACTTCGATTGCGCAATTCGTTCGCCAGGAGCCTGTAGTCCCCAAGAATGGATGGGTGTGGTTCCTCGGCTGACAGCTCCCGTGTTTAGTTGCGCTTCATTGGTCCTTAAGTGCCCGTATGGTTCTTTAGGGCACATGCCAATACTAAGTCACCTCATACTCTAGGTGATTCTTGATCAGCATACCAATGAACATGGGCTGACAGCTAGCATATACGGTTCCATGCCATTGGTCTTTAAGTGCAGACACTCTTACTACGTTACCTAATACTCTAGAAGTGAGCCGGAAAAACACTTGTTGCTCGATCATATACGTAACTGCTGAAAATGCCTACCTGTAATTCAGCCTATCCTTGTACTCAGCCGTGATCTTCAGCAGCTTGGCGAGCATCCTGAGGTCCCTGGGCGCTGTGGGTGCGCGGCGCGTGCCCCGCGCGCCCACAGCGCCGCGCACGCCGCGCCGAGCCGCTGCGACACTTCCACGCACTTCCTGATCTGGTTCAGTGGTGGGGCTAGCATGGGTCAACCCCATGGTTATATGGGGATTTTGACTTGTGTACTATGTCTTGGTAATAAGTTTGGGTAATACCCTGGTGACTCCCTAGTTATTAATGATCAAGATCACTCCGTGGGCAAAGGTGGTAGCTTCACTGCTTCAGCGCCGCGCACGCCGCGCCGAGCCGCTGCGACACTTCCACGCACTTCCTGATCTGGTTCAGTGGTGGGGCTAGCATGGGTCAACCCCATGGTTATATGGGGATTTTGACTTGTGTACTATGTCTTGGTAATAAGTTTGGGTAATACCCTGGTGACTCCCTAGTTATTAATGATCAAGATCACTCCGTGGGCAAAGGTGGTAGCTTCACTGCTTCAGCGCCGCGCACTCCGCGCCGAGCCGCTGCGACACTTCCACGCACTTCCTGATCTGGTTCAGTGGTGGGGCTAGCATGGGTCAACCCCATAGTAATATTGGACTTTTTGCTAGTCAAATGAGCCCTTGCGTAATTTCCTAGGTAATTAGTTTTCAGGCAAGTGTCACCTCTACCCTTTTGGATATAGCATGGGTCAACCCCATGGTTATATGGGGCTTTTGACTTGTCTACTGTGTCTTGGTAATAAGTTTTCGGACGAGTGTCACCTCTACCTTTTCGGTAACTCCCTAGTTATTTTTGAGCTAGATCACTGCTTAAACAAAGGTAGCTTCGCTGCTGATGACCAAATATGTAGGGAACAGAGAAGTTGTTTCTGAAGTGTCATTGGGTATGAAGCAGAGCGCGAGGGACCAAGGAGCGTTGTTTCAATCGCAAAATTCGTGTTTCTTGTCCAGTAGACCGATGTTCATGGGCTGACAGCTGCCATGGGTGGCTGCACGCCATTGGTCTTTAAGTGCAGATACTCTAAGTTACCCGATACTCAAGTGTCAAGCAGCGAAGAGGAAAAAAGCTCCGTTGCTTGTATCATATACGTCACTGGTGACAACCATGCCTACCTGTAATTCAGCCTATCCTTGTACTCAGCCGTGATCTTCAGCAGCTTGGCGAGCATCCTGAGGTCCCTGGGCGCTGTGGGTGCGCGGCGCGTGCCCCGCGCGCCCACAGCGCCGCGCACTCCGCGCCGAGCCGCTGCGACACTTCCAGACACTTTTTGGTCTGGTTCAGTGGTGTGGCTAGCGTTCATCCCCATGGTAATATGGGGCATTTTGCTAGTCTACTGAGTCCTTGCGTAATATCCTAGGTAATAAGTTTTCAGGCAAGTGTCACCTCTACCCTTTTGGATATAGCATGGGTCAACCCCATGGTTATATGGGGCTTTTGACTTGTCTACTGTGTCTTGGTAATAAGTTTTCGGACGAGTGTCACCTCTACCTTTTCGGTAACTTCCTAGTTATTTTTGAGCTAGATCACTGCTTGGGCAAAGGCGGTAGCTTCGCTGTTGATGACCAAATATGTAGGGAGCAGAGAAGTTGCTTCTGAAGTGTCATTGGATATCAAGCAGAGCGCGAGGGAAGTAGCGTTGTTCCAATCGCACAATTCGTAATTCTTGCCCAGCAGACCGATGTAGAGCCCATTGTTGACAGCTGCCATATACGGTTGGATGCCATTGGTCTTTAAGTGCAGATACTCTAGCTACGTTACCCGATACTCCAGATTCGTTGCTTGTATCATATATACGTAACTAGTGAAAATCCCTACCTGTAGTTCAGCCTATCCTTGTACTCAGCCGTGATCCTCAGCAGCTTGGCGAGCATCCTGAGGTCCCTGGGCGCTGTGGGTGCGCGGCGCGTGCCCCGCGCGCCCACAGCGCCGCGCACTCCGCGCCGAGCCGCTGCGACACTTCCAGACACTTTTTGGTCTGGTTCAGTGGTGTGGCTAGCGTTCATCCCCATGGTAATATGGGGCATTTTGCTAGTCTACTGAGTCCTTGCGTAATATCCTAGGTAATAAGTTTTCAGGCAAGTGTCACCTCTACCCTTTTGGATATAGCATGGGTCAACCCCATGGTTATATGGGGCTTTTGACTTGTCTACTGTGTCTTGGTAATAAGTTTTCGGACGAGTGTCACCTCTACCTTTTCGGTAACTTCCTAGTTATTTTTGAGCTAGATCACTGCTTGGGCAAAGGCGGTAGCTTCGCTGTTGATGACCAAATATGTAGGGAGCAGAGAAGTTGCTTCTGAAGTGTCATTGGATATCAAGCAGAGCGCGAGGGAAGTAGCGTTGTTCCAATCGCACAATTCGTAATTCTTGCCCAGCAGACCGATGTAGAGCCCATTGTTGACAGCTGCCATACGGTTGGATGCCATTGGTCTTTAAGTGCAGACACTCTAGCTACGTTACCCGATACTCCAGCTTCGTTGCTTGTATCATATATACGTAACTAGTGAAAATGCCTACCTGTAATTCAGTCTATCCTTGTACTCAGCCGTGATCTTCAGCAACTTGGCGAGCATCCTGAGGTCCCTGGGCGCGTCAGCGTGCGCGGCGCGTGCCCCGCGCGCCCACAGCGCCGCGCACTCCGCGCCGAGCCGCTGCGACACTTCCACGCACTTCTTGATCTGAGTAGCTGCTTGGGCGAACGTCGTGGCTTCGTTACTGGTGAAAGCGCCTGATGCGTAACTGGAGATTGTTTTCATGTCAGTGAGTTTATTTAATAATTTGCAATGTACGCGCGATAGTGGCATAGTAGTACGGACGGCGTCTCACATACGTGAGGTCCGCGGTTCGAATCCGGGCCCACACCTCTGGATTTTTCTAAGACTATGTGTGGATTTGTGCCATTAGTTCGGCGGTGAGGGAAAACACCGTGAAGAAACCTGCACATTCAGTCATTTCTGACTTTAGTTCAGTTAGATCTGAATGTGTAACCATGATCCAATCTGTCTGGTTCCCCGCTATGGGTTACGAAGGTTTGATGGCAGTCGCTTCATTGTAATAACCAGACTCGCCAAATCCTGGATCATGGTCAAAGTGGACCCCACATAGAAACGGGATAAACGCTAGGAAGAAGAAGCAATATATGTAAACACTAGCGGCCGCCAGCGACTCCGTCCGCGTAGGTTTCGGTTTCCGCACACAGTGTTACGATAGAAGCTTAAAGCCTTCCTTGAGAAATGGTTAGTGGATTATTCAACACAAAAGATTTTGTCAATTCGAACCAGTAGCTCCTGAGAACAGCGCGTTCAAACCAATTTGGATCAGGTGTTACACGTGTTATTGTGGGTCAACCATAAAAGATAGACATAGGCTGCTAGGGAATATTTTTTAGACAATTTTATGTAGAATATTTCCTTCATACATGATTTCTATGTGACTTTAACCATTACGGCTGTACACGCGTCAGAAGCTTAAAAAATGGAGTAATTTCTCCCGTTTTCCCAACATTTCCTTATACTACGCTGCTCCTATTGTTTGTAGCGTGATGAAAAGTATCCTATAATATGCCCAGGAGTATAAAGAATAATTGTACCAAGTTTTGTCAAAATCCGTTCAGTAGTTTTTGTTTCTATAAGGAACATACAGACAGACAGACAGACAGACAGACAGACAGACAAAAATTTTACTGATTGCATTTTTGGCATCAGTATCGATCACTTATCTCCCCCTGATAGTTATTTTGAAAATATATTTAATGTACAGAATTTACCTCTCTACAGATTTATTATAAGTATAGATTTAGTTCCGCTTCTCACCAAAAGATGTCGCTGTATGCAAAATGATATTTTTTGTTGCACCGTCGCTTTACACAATTCTTTAAATAGAAATACGCCGTATATTGTTACACTAAGATTTAAGCGATGGCACCTTATATTAGTAGTGAAAGTGTGAAAGAGAAAATAATACTTCTGTGAAATACATACCGCGGATGTGAATGCAGATCAGGCGCGAGCCACAACAGCTTCATGTGGGTCCTCTGCGACAGGTCCTGGATGTATTCCACCATCTTCAACAAAAATCAATATTATAGTTAGTTTGAGAGATTACCCTTAAGTTTTTTATGTAAGAAGAAAACAATGAGCCAATGAGCAATCAGTTACCACCATTTAGTGGTTGATGATGCTGATACATCTATTCTATTTTTAAATTCCTCCTTCTTTGAGTCGTATTCCTCAGTAATGAGGAATACTCGAATGGGGTATTTTCGAAGAGCCACAGGTGCGAGAAACTTAAAAAAATGGTTGACGTCACTAGTTGGACCAAACTGTATAAGTTGCAACTTGAAATAAATAAAATTCATTAATTCATTCATTAGTAAGTTAGTAATTTAATTTACCTCCTCCCAATGCTGCTTCGTCTCATCCCAGCTGTCCCCTGCCGGCACGAGGTCGGTGTCAAATGCCGTCCAGTACTTGATGCCCAGCTTGGCGCACAGATCGAACAGAGCCTTGATGCACTGCTTGCGGTTCTCTAGAGAGTTGGTGCCGTCGTCCCAGGGCCGGAGGGATGAGCGGGTGGAGGCATCTAACCCTGGAAAATGTATACTGGTTTTGTTAAGATAACGGGTCTATGAGGTAACTTAGAGAATGAGATATTACCCAATTGCATTACTTGATCTATGATTATCTTCTCAAATTAGGCTAGCAAATGCCCTAGGTCAACATGGTGGTAGGTATTTAAGCTACAACTATGGACTTGTAAAAATCTTTACGACGGTAGTCCAGAATCAAATCCAACAAAAACCAAGTGAGTTAAAAAACATAAATAAACATAAACAAATCATCTGATATAGGCGGGGTTCGATCCCAGTACTTCTTGCAATTCGGGCAAGGACTCTTACCAAATAAGCTACCGAGACTGAAACTGGACCTGATTTCTCCTTGATTTTTCCTTAACGCTTTATGCGCGACATCTCTTCCATGTTTATTTAGACATACAAAATGTAGACAATTTAAGTCAAAAGCCCAGGGGCCAGCGCCAAGGCAAAAGCCGGATCTTTTCGTGACTACAGACCTAAAGTTACAACCTCAGATTAATGAATAGCAATAGATGCAACGAATAATTTGACAGTTATGCTATCCTTTTTTCCTTATTATGCATCTCGTGTGAGAGCGACATTGGCCTTCGTCTTCTGTTAAAAGAGTCTGAGAGAGAAACCGAGTTAAGTGAAAATCTAAGTGATTTTTGACGTTTTGGTGGAGACGCTCAAACTCAAATAGAGAGCACCTATGGTATTCATTAAACTAAGGTCGAAACATACCATAGCCCCTGAGCCCGGCCAAGCCCACGCTGCACTTGAGCCAGTCCTCCATCGGCCGCGAGTGCACCCGCTCGGCCGCGCTGTAGTGCCGGTACCCGCCCGCGTCGCCCGCCACGCTGCGAGCCGTGTACTCTACCTTGTCAACGCCTGTTAAATAACCGAAAGATATACTAATCTCTTCTTATAATAATAATAATATCCTCCGGTCGTATTCGGCCATGGCGGCCGATCTTACGATCAACCAGGTACGCAGGATATATTATAGTGCACAAGTGAGTGCGCAAGCACAGGTGCACTCCCTATTCCTGCACTCTCATAATTCGGTGGGACAGCAGTCTGACACGACCGTAGAGAGATCAGGCGCAGGACCAAGGGCTTAACGTGCCTTCCGAAGCACGGAGGAGCTCGAGATGATTTTTTTCGGTCATCCATCCGATGACTGGCGTCTGCGAACGCTGCTTAACTTTAGCAACCGCAGGCCGAGTGCGCTAATCACTGCGCCATCGAGCTCCTCATCTCTTCTTATATACATATATGTATAACTAGCGGCCGCCCGCGACTCCGTCCGCGTGGTTTCCGGTTTCCGCAAACGTAGGTATATACTATACCTATAAAGTTCCATACAAACATTAATCCCCTTTTTCATCCCCTTGGGGTGGAACATATAAAAATCCTTTCTAAGGGGATCTTTATGTCATAGTAGCTTTATGCATGCCAAGTCCCAGCCCAATCGGTTTAAAATTGACAAAGTTTCATACAAACATTAATCCCCTTTTTCATCCCCTTGGGGTGGAACATATAAAAAATCCTTTCTAAGGGGATATTTGTGCCATAGTAGCTTCATGCATGCCAAGTCCCAGCCCTATCGGTTTAAAATTGACAAAGTTTCATACAACCATTTATCCCCTTTTTCATCCCCTTGGGGTGGAACATATAAAAATCCTTTCTAAGGGGATCTTTATGTCATAGAAGCTTCATGCATGCCAAGTCCCAGCCCGATCGGTTTAAAATTGACAAAGTTTCATACAAATATTAATCCCCTTTTTCATCCCCTTGGGGTGAAACACATAAAAATCCTTTCTAAGGGTATCTTTATGTTAGTAGCTTCATACATGCCAAGTCCCAGCCCGATCGGTTTAAAATTGACAAAGTTTCATTCAAACATTAATCCCCTTTTTCATCCCCTTGGGGTGGAACATATAAAAATCCTTTCTTAGGGTATCTTTATGTTAGTAGCTTCATACATGCCAAGTCCCAGTCCGATCGGTTTAAAATTGACAAAGTTTCATACAAACATTAATCCCCTTTTTCATCCCCTTGGGGTGGAACACATAAAAATCCTTTCTAAGGGGATCTTTATGTCATAGTAGCTTTATGCATGCCAAGTCCCAGCCCGATCGGTTTAAAATTGACAAAGTTTCATACAAACATTAATCCCCTTTTTCATCCCCTTGGGGTGGAACATATAAAAATCCTTTCTAAGGGGATCTTTATGTCATAGTAGCTTAATGCTTGCAAAGTCCCAGCCCGATCGGTTTAAAATTGACAAAGTTTCATACAAACATTAATCCCCTTTTTCATCCCCTTGGGGTGAAATATATATAAATCCTTTCTAAGGGGATCTTTATGACATAGTAGCTTTATGCATGCAAAGTCCCAGCCCAATCGGTTTAAAATTGACAAAGTTTCATACAAACATTAATCCCCTTTTTCATCCCCTTGGGATAAAATAATAGATATATACTATAGCCTATAACCTTCCTCGCCAAATACACTATCCAACACAAAAATAATTTTTCAAATCGGACTAGTAGTTCCTGAGATTAGCGCGTTCAAACAAACAAACAAACAAACAAACAAACAAACTCTTCAGCTTTATATATTAGTATAGATAAAGCTGATGAGTTTGTTTGTTTTATGTTTGTCTGAACGCGCTAATCTCAGGAACTGGGTCAAATTGAAAAAAATATTTTTGTGTTGGATAGTCCATCCATTTATCGATAAAGGTTTTAAGCTACATTTTAACGCTGAGTGCGCGGAATCAGAAGTCCATGCGGATGAAGTCGCGGGCGGCCGCTAGTGCTGAATACATTCACTGTCCCTACCAAACAATATATTGAAAGAAAAGCAGAAGACAATTATTATTTTTTTAAATTGCAGATTGACATAATAATGTCCTCTTAATAACATGCATCTATAATAATAAAGATATTGTATATTTAGAAGAAATCCGCTTAGTCAACTGGCCACTTTTAATGTAGGTTGTGAATTAGTGAAAACTCAAAAAATCTTACCTTGAAAATAGTCGACATTTTCCCCGGGTCGCACCTCTCGAACCTTCTGCCTCTTCACCTGGCTGTAGGCTGACATTCTTGCTGGGAAATGAACCCACTACCTTGCTGCAACTTTTGTTTTTATTAGCATAAAATGTGGCAAAAAAATGTTTTTATATGAAAAAAAGGGAAGGTTTTTTTTTCATTGATGTATTTCTACTACGTAGGTAGACTGTATTTCATTGATGTATTTCTACTACGTAGGTAGACTGTAGAGTGGACATCGAGAAGAAAATGTATGCGTCAAGTTGAAGGGAAGAAGACGGATAATTTAGTAATTTTTCTCTTTATATCCACCTATGAAATGACATGGCACAAGCTTTATTTTTCGTTCTGTAATGATTTGAACATGTTTTTAAAACACACGACGGTTTTATCGATTATAAGAATATTATAATAGACGACAAATGTTGTAGATTGACAAAAGAGCGTAAAAGAAAATATTTTTTCAAGGTGTCTACTCTATATCTACGTAGTAGTAATACCTCAATGACTTGTACGCGTTACCTAATTTTCTGTGCAGTTGCCTGCTAAAGAATGGCCCGTAGCCGAATTCCGTCTAAATTACTCTAAATGGACATTATGTAAGACCCTTCCCGCCTAAGTGACCTGACGAACTAACAGACGACAGATGACAATGGTCTTATATAACGTCGATGAAAGGAAGCGACGGAGCGTACAGTCTTTGTTACAAACTGGATTTAATGCGAAGGCGATATGTTGAAGTAGGTACACTTCTACTTACATTTGTATTTTGTTTCAATTCAGCTTAGTGACCTATATTTTCTGTCGGTCATGTTTCTTTTATTTTAGGTTGAGTTTAAGTAAGCTACTGACGACCCGCTTGGTGTGGTGGTCAAGAAGATGACTATTAGACCTAGAGGTCGTAGATTTGTTCCCCGAACAGGACAAACATTGGTGTCCACGAACATATATGTTGTCCTGGTCTGGGTGTTATATCTATTTAAGTATACATATTTGTAATACCACTGTTGATTAACACAAGTGCGTACTTAACACGGAGTCAGCTCAATGTATGTGATTTTACTAATATTTTTTATTTATTTATTTTATAGTAAATAATCTATTGCGAGAATCAGAAAAAGGAGAATATTTTTTGACTTACCCAGCACAGTTGTTGAATTTGGTGTTCGGATATAAAATGTTCCTCCTCTTACCCATTAAACTCCTCCCCTTCTTACGCTTTAAAAAACCGGCCAAGAGCGTGTCGGACACGCCCATGAAAGGGTTCCGTAGCTAAAAGATGGCCCGACTGCTTGACACCATTTAGTAAGGGCAACTGCACGTCATAAGTTGGTCGAGTTGTATAAAAATAACTATGTATGATACAGAGTTCGCTATAGTTTTCGTTGAAAGTACTTACTTGGGAGACGAACTTCTTAGCTATCCATGGATTCTCCGTGCGGGTGCCGGGTCCATCGCGTGGAACAGAGAGGAATGTCAGTCGGCGCCTGGGACTTGCGACCCAGCGTGTAGGTTTAAGGGGCCCCTTTATAGTATACTAACGATCACCTCCACCGATGACATTCCTCTCCCTTCCCAACCATATTTGGTATGAGCCGAGTAAAGCGGCTTTAGTTGCTCTTTCCAGTAACGAGCTAATATTAGATCTTGGTAATCCTAAGTCCTTCAGTAGGTTGTAGAGAGATTTCGCTGGTATACCTCTCGCACCCACTTCCACAGCATACAACCGTGCTATATAACCATTTTTAGTCATTTCGTTGGTTAGGTCATAATACTTATTTGTTTTAAACGCGTGATCTTTGGGAATGTTTGTCTCCCATGGAACAGTAAGTTCTACCAACAGTACGCGCTTAAGTTTTCTAGAATAAATGAAAAGGTCTGGTCTAGACGACGATAACGCAATGTCCTCTGGAATACTGTAGTGCTTTTCATACGTGTCCATCATGATCTTCCAATCTGGAGCTACACTAACGATGGAGTAAGGTTTGACTTTGGACTTCTTGGTAGATCCTTCCTTGACGAAGTTGATGTTCCTTGTATTCGTCGTCAAACCTTTTGCTGCTCTTGCTATTGAAAGGCTCACCGCTTCACGTATGATCTGCAACACTCCGTCATGGCGGCGAGAGTAGTGACCTCTGTCTAGGAGTACTCTGCATCCCACCAACAAATGCCTTGCGGTACCTACGGCCTCACCACAGAGCAAACAGGTTTTGTCCACCGCCATTCCCCACCTTACAAGGTTGCTCTGATCGGGTAGGGTCAACTGAAAGGCATTCAGATAGAATTTAAGCAGCGCTGGAGACCAATCGTACAGTATCGACCGCCACTTCAATGCTAAAGGGATACAAAACTCACCAAGGGACACCCACTCGTTTTGCATTTCGAGATTAAGCGCATGTACTCTATACTCGTTATCTTCATCCATTCGCAGAAAAGACTTAATGATGTTCCGGTCATCCTCTCTTCCTCGACATCCCAATCCTACCCTGTTTGTTTGCGCTCCCACCATAAACTGCTTATGGAACCGTAGCCTAGACTCTAACTCACTCATATTCTTATCTTTTGGGAGTGTTGCCACTGCGTTGTCTTTCGATTTACCCAGAATGTGCATCTTGGTGACTCTAAGATGTTTGTATAGCTCCGATGGCTTGTTTAGGTTCATCCCAAAACTATTTTTGCCCCTAAATAGTGTAGAGGGGTCTGCCGAGTGAGCTAATCCAGTCCAAGACTTCAACGATTTCACAACAACGGCATCTAGTCGCGACAAAAGGGTTTTTCCGAAGTCGTACACGAGGAAAGGCCAAGACAAGCGCGATGACAGGTAGTTGTTGTAGATCCATAGCTTCTTAATGTTCCCTATGGGTTGGTTCTCAACCCTACTAATGGAATCAATGAAATCCTCAACAATACCCTCCAAAGATGGTGTGCGGCCTCTATAGTCTATCTTTCTGCCTAGAAATTTGAACGGGAGCGCTTCAGAAATTGTGGCAACATTCTGACCGCCAATCGTGAGTCCAGGGTCATAAGATGTAAATTTCGTATCTCGTCTACCCAGACATAAGCAATAGCATTTACTTGGTTTCACCTTCATGCCGTCAGTCCAAGCACAGAACTCATCCACCTTTTTCAATAACACTTGACACTGCTTCGGGTTTCGTGTCAAGATTGCGAGATCGTCAGCAAAGGCTAGGATTGATTCTGTGTACTGATTATTGATTTTAAACCGATAACCCCATTTCTTCTCCTGTAAAATCAAAGTGTCAATTAAAATATTTATAACTACATTAAATACTATAGGAGATAAACAGCATCCCTGAAATAGACCAATATTATAATTTAAAGGTTTTGTGTAACCGTCTTTACAGCTAATTACAAAAGATAAATTAGAATAATATGACTTAATCAAATCTAAAACCAAAGGGGGGAAGTTATACCATTCTAACGCGAAAAACATCAGCTCGTGCTGAACTGAGCCAAATGCATTCTCTAGGTCAATCCAGCACACCGCTATTTGTCTTTCGTGTTTCCTGGCATCCTTTAAACTTTCCGCCAACAATGTGTTATGTTCTAAGCAACCAGAAACTCCTGGTAAAAACCCCTTCTGGTGCTTTGGCGTGAAGTATGCGTTGTTTAACATAAATTTTGACATTCGATCTTGCAAGATCGAGAAAAATATTTTCGATATCGTGTTTGTAAGAGCTATCGGTCTAGCATCTTTTGGATCAGTGACTGTCTCCTTTTTAGGAATGAGCACGAAAACAGCTTTACCAAATACTTCCGGAATCTGCTTTTTCGACCAAATCTTAACAAATATATTTAAAAGATGTCTACACACTGATGGGCACTTTTTATATACAATGTACGGAATACCATCGGGCCCCGGAGATGAACTTGATGCTTTCCTTTTTATCTGCCGCGTTAGTTCTTCTAGGGTAGGAGCCGTACCCTGAAACTCCGATACAGGATTGCAAGGTCTCTTAGAGCTCGGGTCATTGTAAATCTTCAGTTGCTTCGGCACTTCATATGTGCGCCTAAAATGGTCATATATTTGTTCATCTGTCAGTTGCAATCTTCCGGGCGGTTGTTTAAAAATACTTTTGGAGTACAAGAATGGGTTTTTATCGAAGTCAACTTCATGCCTAGCTCTCATAAGGTTCGCCTGATTTCTAGTCATTTGCAAAGCGACTCCTTGAATCAATTTCAAGATAGATCTGAGTGCTCTTGATAATTGGTGACTGAGGTGGTTATCTCCCATGGACTTCGCTACACGAAGTTGCTTGACCAATTCTCTTTTCTTCCTCCGCATTTTTGCCTTAAACATATTTTCTCTTTGTTTGTGAGCATGCCTATTAGGCGGTGGATAATGCTCACTAAAGTATGAGTGTATCTTATCTTGCATCGTTTCAACTTGGGTATTTAAATCCGCGTTGGTACCTGGATATTCTAACAGCACTGCCAAGTTGTCACTATGGTATTTCCAAGTAGATGTCTTTAAACTGGGGATGCTAAGACGTGCCCGGATGTTTATGGGCTCCTGGTAACTAACCCATGAAGGCCCACCATGAGATATGTGAGGGTCAACTCTATCCGTAGTGGAAGCTGAAGAGTTTATACTTACCGACGACCGTCGTTCTTCAACACCATCATGCGTTTTCAAATGCTTGAGGTACCAGGCTCGTCTCTTGTAGATTTTCCCGCACACAGGGCAATTCAAGTCCGTATTCTCGCCATGGTTGTCAACTAAATCCTCCGGTGGACAGTTCTTCCGCCCCCCCTCTCGGACTGTCCCAGGGGTATTTTTCTTGTTTGGACTTTTAGCGAGTAAATTCCCGGGTTCGGCTTGCTAGGCCATGACCCTCGACTGTCTTTCCAGTAGTCAGTTGTCTTCCCAACTGCCATCTGTCTTTCCAGCGTCATCTGTCTTTCCAGAGTCATCCCGTCTCTCCGGGCTGTCAAATGTTATGAGACGAACTTCTTAGCTATCCATGGATTCTCCGTGCGGGTGCCGGGTCCATCGCGTGGAACAGAGAGGAATGTCAGTCGGCGCCTGGGACTTGCGACCCAGCGTGTAGGTTTAAGGGGCCCCTTTATAGTATACTAACGATCACCTCCACCGATGACATTCCTCTCCCTTCCCAACCATATTTGGTATGAGCCGAGTAAAGCGGCTTTAGTTGCTCTTTCCAGTAACGAGCTAATATTAGATCTTGGTAATCCTAAGTCCTTCAGTAGGTTGTAGAGAGATTTCGCTGGTATACCTCTCGCACCCACTTCCACAGCATACAACCGTGCTATATAACCATTTTTAGTCATTTCGTTGGTTAGGTCATAATACTTATTTGTTTTAAACGCGTGATCTTTGGGAATGTTTGTCTCCCATGGAACAGTAAGTTCTACCAACAGTACGCGCTTAAGTTTTCTAGAATAAATGAAAAGGTCTGGTCTAGACGACGATAACGCAATGTCCTCTGGAATACTGTAGTGCTTTTCATACGTGTCCATCATGATCTTCCAATCTGGAGCTACACTAACGATGGAGTAAGGTTTGACTTTGGACTTCTTGGTAGATCCTTCCTTGACGAAGTTGATGTTCCTTGTATTCGTCGTCAAACCTTTTGCTGCTCTTGCTATTGAAAGGCTCACCGCTTCACGTATGATCTGCAACACTCCGTCATGGCGGCGAGAGTAGTGACCTCTGTCTAGGAGTACTCTGCATCCCACCAACAAATGCCTTGCGGTACCTACGGCCTCACCACAGAGCAAACAGGTTTTGTCCACCGCCATTCCCCACCTTACAAGGTTGCTCTGATCGGGTAGGGTCAACTGAAAGGCATTCAGATAGAATTTAAGCAGCGCTGGAGACCAATCGTACAGTATCGACCGCCACTTCAATGCTAAAGGGATACAAAACTCACCAAGGGACACCCACTCGTTTTGCATTTCGAGATTAAGCGCATGTACTCTATACTCGTTATCTTCATCCATTCGCAGAAAAGACTTAATGGTATACAGGACATTTTTTTCAGAATTATTGTAATAGTATTTCAAAAGTTAAGGGGGGGGGACGCTCTAATTTTAACTTTGTATTAATATATCTCGAGACTGGGGTGTTTGATCCACATAGTTTCAAGGCAAGTTTTATTGTATTTAAAAATACCTTTTTAACGATACCCCACACGATGGGGTAAGTCGAATTTTGTTTTTCGGATATACTTTTCGATGTATGGGAGGGGGGGTAAAAATAATTATTTTTCGATTATTTTAAAAACGGATTCTTGAATTATCACTATACATCTCTCCACCAATTTTCGTGGCAATCGGTTCAGAAACAGCGGAGAACGAGCCAGGACAGACAGACAGACAGACAGACAGACATACAGACAGACAGACAGACATGACGAAACTATAAGGGTTCCGTTTTTTGCCATTTGGCTACGGAACCCTAAAAAAGTAGTAATTCAACGAATAAAAATAGTAATAAAACACCGAAAAAACTTACACAACGAAATATATTATAAAAACATCCAGATCAATCGACACAATACAGCTATAATTAGCACCACAATGGGCATGGGAACAGGTTTCCTATCGCTCCTGTGTCCGTACACCCCCTCCGCCCCTCCGGATATTCCGGATATTTCGGATATTCCGGATACCTCCCCCTTCTTGAGCGGCTCGGTCAGTCCGGGCATCTTGGGTTTGTCTATGGGCTCGCCGATCATAGAGAATTTCGACACGCTGACTATTTTCACTGTGACCATTTTTCCCATGTATTTCTCTTCCTGGAAATAAAAATAAAAATATTTATTTTAACTTCATAGCTTCTGCGTTAATACATGAGCATCGGCTTATACGCAAAGCTCTATAATGGGTCCTAGTCAGGGTTATTCATTAGATTTGATTTGAAAAAGTTGCCCACTGCACCAAGAGGTCAAAGCGGTAATCACCAACCACTTTAATTAAATAACGTAAGCTTGCCTTAAACTGTATGATGCTCACTAGTTAGACGATCGAACTAATTAATCAAACTAGTGAGAATAAACCTGAAATAGTAACATGTGACGTAACCTGTTTAACGTATAAACTACGTACGACATATATCGACATGGGACGCTCGGGAATAACTTTTATTTTGTGAACTGAAAGGATATCCAAGAAGCCACTTTGATGATTATTCGCCAACACGACTAATATTGCCATCCCGCACACGATCTATATGTGTGAGCGGGATGGAGATACAAGTCGCTACGATAGCACTGGCGAATAATCGTGGAAGTGCCAACTTGGCCAGCCGACCAGGACTCCAAAATGCGTTGCGCGGTGTCATTGTCATCGTTTCAGTGATGACAGCGCGAAATCGTCTCACGCGTGGCCACCCGGTGTATGTAACTGCTAAAGCTCCCATACCCAGACAACATTTGGGCGAGTCTGTAGCTAAGGGCGCCGTATCGCCTGGCAGTCCATTCAGCCGGTCAACACCCACCTTAGGCACGAGCACCTGCTCGTAGGCCTCGTTGTGCCCCACGTAGTAGTTGGTGTCGTGCGACACGTCCGTCACCAGCACGGCGTACACGCGGCCCGTGCGTCCCGCGTACGGCGCGTACGAACGGAATAACTCCGACAGCTGCTTTGTACGACGCTTCACTTCTTGACCTGGGACCTGCAATACAAATTGTTGTATTAGATTAGCAATAGGGATGTTGATACATATCACTATTAATTTCACAACACTTTTCTACAAATGGAAGCCGCTTTTTTGTATCTTATGTATTGGTTTGTGTTCGTTTACATGTACGATAAGCATTTTGAATACATTCTAATTATTTAATTAATTACTCGGTTGACTTCAAAACTAATGACGTCATAGTGCTATTTCCATACAAAATTTATAGTTTGGAATCGTTTTGACAGTTACTTTATTTTAAGTTTAAATAGATGTTAAGGTACAACAAGATTTTGTGGTATTTTGTTGAACATTTTTATGCTTAAGCCTAAGTCTTTACAGTTTTTTGAAGTCTGATCGGTGGATAGACAAGTCTGTGCTTACTTCTTGTGAATGGACAACCCAGAAACATCTTCATATTCAACCCACCTTTTGCATTTTAGCAGCAGGCGTCCCCGGCCGCGGGAAGAACTGGTTGATGAACAGCGACGGAAACTTGTACTTTTCACACAGCGACATCGTGTCAGCGAAGTCCTTCTCCGTCTCCGTGGGGAAGCCGCAGATGATGTCCGTGGCGATTGTCATGCCTTCCACGCTGAGGAGAAATAAGTTGTAGGTTATTTTTAATTGCAAAATTTTACATTATCTAGATAAGTTTGAATGATGAAATAAACCTACTTTTAAACGGATATAACCGCGGAAACGTTTCAAAGTATTTCAATCGCGTAAACTTAAGAAAAATAGGTTTAAATGATACTGTAAAGCTTAAATTTTGATTAATCCTGAAAAATACACAACCGGGATACGAGACCATATACCAACATGTTGGTAAATGTTAGAAATTATTTATTTATTTCAGTGTTATTTCATTACATTTTGGTTATTTACTGAGTGTAATTGGTAATTTTATAGGTAGTTTTTATAGGTAGGTAGGTAGGTTTTATAGGTAGTAAATATACATTTATACTATAAGCCCTATTACATCTGTCTGAAATAAAGTTATTTTTTAACAACCCTCAATAATGTTAACCCGACCCCATAAATTAGAAAAGTTGTCAATTATAGATTAGATTAAATTAAAAGTCGTGACTATAGTTTCAGACAAAGTTGCAAACATCAACTCACTTATCCCTAAGAAAGTTGACGACGTGTTCGAAGTCTGCTCTCGTGTACTCCCTCTTCATGTCGGCCAGGACTTGATCACTGCCCGACTGAACTGGTACGTGCAGGAATCTGTTATGTAATAAGTTTATATTTACATTGTAAAATAGAAATCACTCTTAATAGTAGGTATATTGATTTGGGGTCAATGAATAGGCACGCATATGTTAGTATGGATATGCCTTTGGGACCACGAGATTTTGTTTTTTTAAAGGAATTTAAAATATTGTAATGTGTAATAAAAAGAAAAGATCAACATTAATAATTAAACAAAATATGGAAATCTCAAGTTCTGAAATAAACAATTTTTATTTTTTATTTTTATTTTTATTTTTTTATTTTATTAATACGTTATATTTAACCATTTTGCTGTTTTCTTTTCAATAGTAATCGGCATTCAGAAAACTACCTTAAAATAATATCAAAATTAAAGTAACGACTCACTTGTAAACCCTCGGATGGTGCATAATCTTAGCGACCTCTGCTAAATGTTCCAGAATGTACGGCGGGTTGGTCATGCCCAGTCGCAGTCGGCAGCCCTCGGGAATCACTTCGACGAGCTGCCACAACAGTTCTGGTAGCGACGTGCCAATGTCTCGACCGTATGTGCCTGGCAATAAGGAGCAAAGTTGAATGGCAATTTGTTGGATTGTGGTCGAATCTACCACACTAGATGTGGTGACCGTAAATAAAAAATAAAATAAAATAAAATAAATGGGAATGAAGTTAAAAATAGAACAATCATGTCTATGGAATAGTGCTTATAAATATGGCGATTGAATGACTGTGACACAATATAAAAGCTTGAAATCAAATTTAAGGTGGAGCCAACCAACAAAGCTATCATCAAGTTATTACGGGTTTGTTATTTTAATAACATAGATTTCAAAATATTCCTATTATGTACTTAAAAATAAAGACCACCGTAAACAACGTTTATTAATATACAAAGTTTATGGGCAGCCAACTGTTTTGACTGAAACATTGAACTAAAATATACCTTAAGAAAATAAACAACTACCCAGATAATTCTCTACCAGTCAAAATAATTTGAGTAAGGGATTAATTACATTTTATTATAAACCAACCTGTATCTTCACTAGTCAGCCAGATCTCCACCACTCCCTCCTTAAACGACTGCCTCGCTCGCTCCACAATCTCCTCCGGGGGGTAACTGCCCAGCTCTCCCCTCGCATGCTTCGTCTTGCAGTAAGTGCACTGGTTCAGACAACCCGTGTTGATGGGGATGATCTCTACTAGGGGGTTCTTACGGACTTTGGGCAGGAGGAGGGAGGCCCCACCAGCCTTGCGACCTTCTCCGGTCTTCCTTTGCCCGAATAGACGGACTGTGTGGCCTGAAAGTACGAAAATAAATTGGTAATGGTAACTCAATTGCAAAAAAAAAATATGAACCAAATTGTTTGATTTCCCTTGTGTGGGTGGAGTGTAGTCTATTTAGCAAATTAGTTTTACATAGAAATTCTTTTTTGCATGGTAGGTATATATCTTTTTTTACCTACAAGCAATTACGAGGATGCTCACAGGAGAAGCGCTAACATGATGATGTTAGCGCTGATGATGACCTTACTGAAATGTCTGACCCAATCTGCTTAGTCTGAAGACTGTGGGAATCATTCCACTTGGACCTGGGGAGGCCTGCGTCCAACGGTGGACTGTAACTGATGCTGATGAGAAAGGTACCTTTAAGCGTCTCCTCGACAATCTCGACGATCCTGTCGATCTGATGCACGCCGACGACGCTGAGGCCGGCCAGGTAGCCGGAGCGCGGCGCGCCCTGCGGCACGCAGCCCGCCACCACCACGTGCACGCCGCGACTGCGACCCAGCTCGATCTCGTTCCTGGATCACGAGGGGATTCAAATCAAATCAAATCAAAATATTCTTTATTATTATAGGCTTCTTAGAAGCACTTATTAATTGTCAAAATTAAAAAAAAAATTACTCGACCACCGATTCGGAAGGCAGTAACTGGCGAGAAGAATCGGCAAGAAACTCAGTTGCTCTTTTCAAGTGCCAAATGTACATATGTTTCATTTACAAAGGTTTACAAGTCAGCTAAAAAAACAAAAAAAAAGAAATCTAAACTAATAAATATGACAATATGACAACAATATGATTGTTGTGTGTTAGGCATGTTCTAGGGTAGTTCTTAAATAGTAGTAGCTTTATCTTGCACCATGTTTCCTAACATTAATAATATGGATATATAACAGGGCACATGTAACTCAAAGTTCGACAGGATAGCAATCTGTCATGACCATAGAGAGATCAGGCCCAGAACCAACGGGTTATTTTTGTTCAGTCTTTGTTTTCGGTCACCAATTCAATGACTCACTTCTGCAAAAGTTGCTTGACCTTGCAGTTGCTTAACCACTGTGCAATCCAGCTCCTAACATTTAACAAGTGAATACCCTTCCAGTAGTTTAGCTTGGCCAGGCAGCCCTTATTTTCAAGTAGGTCACTGTTTGGTAAAGGGATATTAGAAGTAACACTACTTCAGTAGCAAAGTAAAGCCATGATACATTAAGACTGATCAGGCACAAGATTAAGCTTAAGTGCACTTTGAACAGGGTTAAATTACTCTCTGAGTCACAATTTACTTGATCCTTTAATTATCTAGTTATACACATAAACTTTTTACAACTTTACACACTACTGTAGCACCTTGGGAAACAAAATTCTGTCCATATAATATTTACTGTAGGTGCTCTACTATAAAAGTGTCTTACTTAAAATGATCCTCAGCAGGACTCTTCACTGTGCAGGAGTTGAGCAGCCACAGCTGGGCCTGCCACTTATCCTCGGTGAGCCGGTAGCCATGAGCGGCAAGCAGACCAGCCATGTACTCTGAGTCTGAGTTGTTGTGTGCGCATCCCCATGTCTTAACATAGATTGTTTGTGTGCCTGAAATAATAGGAATTACCTAATAAAGTAACATACAATTAGATACTTATTTGTTTGTATTTCTGCCATTGTAAACACTTTTTGAACCATAATGAATTACTGATGATACTGTTTAATGCTTTACTTACATACAAGCAACAAATAAAGTTTATGACAAGAAATAAATAAAAGTAAATCTTTTGAAAAGCTTAGTGGAGTCATTATAATTAAATGAATAACAGAAACAAATCGTAAAAACTAAAATCAGTGCATATATTTTGATGTCAAAGAAGACAAACAAATTAAAAGTACGAATCACTACATAGTATAAAACAAAGTCGCTTTCTCTGTCCCTATGTCCCTTTGTATGCTTAAATCTTTGAAACTACGCAACGGATTTTGATGCGGTTTTTTTAATAGATAGAGAGATTCAAGAGGAAGGTTTTTATGTATAATATACTCATAATATAGTAGAGAAACACTAATAAACTTAGTTGCACCCGTGCGAAGTCGGGGCGGGTCGCTAGTTATAAATAATTTATAACAAAGTAGTTTATATCGCTGTAACAACTTCTATCTAAAAAGATAAAGGTACTCTTAAGTTACTAGATAAATCGTCAAGACCAACAGTTCCTTATTTATACACTTTTTTCTAAAAATAAATAAATATTTCTAGGTTACCTGGGACAACACTTTCGAGGATCACTTTCTCGACCGGTTCACTCTCGGCTTTCTCCCGTTTCTTCGACCTCACGCTCACATTCTTCCTGCTAGCGTACCTCTCCTTCGGGGTGATGTCCTGAGAGGATATCAGATCCTCAATATCGTCTATAATATCTGGAAAAGCGCCTGGCATTTTTAAAAACACGCATTTGTTTGACAGAAAATTGAGTTTGACAGTGACAAGTAGCAGCTGTAGTTGACAGTTTGTTTTTTTATTTGTGGAATTGGTTGGCACAGACAGTTTGAATATAATGTGCAATATCACTAATATTCTTTCTAATTTCAATTGGTAGTAATGTTTACACTCCATGTTTTTAGTGAATCACTTAATATGTGAGTTATTTATGTACGCTGGAACTAAATTTCATACAAAGTAAAAGTATTTTTAAAGTATTTACTAGTGCAGCGCGCCGCCTGTGCTGCCTGCCTGTGGATCTGCCTGCGGATTGATATTTCTGCGGGGTTTTTTTACCAATTCGTTGCTTAAATTATTTAATTTCATTTTATATTAAGTACCTAGGTACTTCACTTCTCCGCACCCGCTTAGAAAGAAGGTCCGGCGCTCTTGCCTTTGTTATTTGTGCTGTTTGATGCAATATATTCGTTGATATTTATAGGTTTAGTATACCTATATTCGTTTCACGTATGTATTGCGAACAATTTAATACAGGTAAACCGCAGTTGACTAACAAAACAAACACTAATTACTCGGTCCTTACTCGTACTACGATAACCATTGTTACAAGCCAGATATTATGAAACGATTACCACACAATTAAGTAAAAATACCTACTCGTCCGGCCAGGTGAGGCGCAAGCACACAATCGAACCCCAAACGTCTCATTCATACGATTAAAGGTGAAAACCGTACCACACCTTTGCACCCATTGAACCCGTAACCCCTTGTGTTAAAGTTAATATTGCTTTGTTTGACACGTAAGCTTGTGCGGGTCGAGCATAACAATGGGACATCTGCCCCGTTTTGGCACGCACCCTTGGGCAAACGCTTGGCGCCTCAGTTTATGATAGAGAATATAAATTCTTCTACTGTAAGGTTAGTTTTTATATCACTGGAATAATTTAAGTGTGATAATAACAACAAGGGTTTATGTAACTAAGCCAATTTTCTTAAACCTAACATAGTCCTTCATTAAAGTTCATTAACAATTTTATTACACTAAACATTTGGGTGATACGCACACTCCAGATAGTGATATTACGTGCAGTTTATGTAGGTATTCCAAAAAATAACCCATAATCAAAATACCAACTATACCTCAACTCCTTTCCTTTATTTTATTTATAAGACGCACTCAACTCTTTACCTACTTTTAACCTGCATAAATTAATAATATTTTTTTCTGTAACCCTTTCCCGCCATCGAATTTTCAACAGCTGCCTAACTGATTGTATCCCACTCTCAGATTAATGGAATGGAGATCCTACTGGTTAGATTATATTTTTTTTTCTGTGTATTTTAAGAAATACTGAATAAATATTTAAGCCATTACCACCTAATTTATGTACTTGTAACTATTTTCACTGTGAACTGCATCAACTTTTTTATTAATTAATACAAACCCCGGATGCAAGTCAGCGCTCGACGCACGACACGATTCCCCTTGCTAGTGCCTAGTTGCGTTTCGCGCCAGTCGCGCGAGGCAGCCCGTGTCGAGTGAACGTGTGACGCTGTGTCTGTGCGTTGTTGTGACGGTGACGAACTCGCGTGTTGTGGACTTGTGACGGAATTGTTTGCCGGTGAGCTTTCGTTTTTTTTTCTTTTGATTTAATTTAAGTACTTAATTGTAGTGAATAATGTAAAGATGGCACCTAATGTTTAAAAATTCTGTACCGGCATTTTTGTTGTTTTTACTAGGTTGATTTATAACTGTACCTATTTGTTGATAGTTAATATAAAATTTGTAACTACCCACACACATAAAAAAACGCTTAGCGGTTTTCCAATTTTCACGCTAGGTTAAATATTTACAACTACCCGCACACAAGTCAGAAAATGCTTTTCTCTTTTCAAAACAACTTTTTAATTGACACAAGCATTGAAATGAATGCAGCTCTAAATATTCTGCTAAATAGCATAATTAAAAAGGTTTATTTTGGATTTCCCTTAGGTAATTAATGTTTGTACCTAAAAAGTTAGGGACTAATGTTAGAACATAAATCAGTTGTTATGCAATATTTTAACCCTTCATCTTGTGCTAGGTATCATGAACAGCGAGATCGTAATTAAATGTTCAAGTTAAATTATCAGTCAGTCATTATTCATCTCATAAAGTGTTGGGCCGATAGTGTAAACACACACACGCGTTATTCATTGTGTCAATAAACAATAAGCCATTAAACGCAGTATATAATGATGATAGATCTATTTATTTATTATGTACACTAGGTATGCCCTGATTGCGGACCCGATTAGGTTTCTAACGGGCTAAAGTTGGTACCTACATTTAAATTGAAGCACAGGCCATTAAAAATATTGTCAGTATCACCAAGGAATCAAATAAGATGAAGAAATATAAATTACAAAGTACCTACGTTATAACACTTTTACAAGCGTGTACCTAGTTGGTACGCAATTACTAAGATTCGGCCGTAAAATAAACAGGACAAATGTGCATTCAAAGATCTTCAGACCTTATTATTATAACAGTAAGGTGTAATTGATAAACATGTAGCATGTTACGCTATAAATATGTATAAAACCTTATTACTAAAGCAGTAAGGTTCATTAGTAGATAGTGTCTTTCTGAAGAGCTTTAAGCAGTCACTCAAGGTCGCTACGGTGGATGAGCACGTCTCAAGCCACTGACGTGAGGAAGCTCCTTCCCCTAGTCCTAGTAGTTTACAAGTAGTTTATTATGTACGTTTTTATAAAAGGTTTACTAAAACTGGAAATATATTTCTAAAACGCATAAAATTCGCGATGTTTCTTGAGCGTCCATCAACTAAACATTGAAATGCATATGCTTGAGGGCATTACAAAGATTGTTAGGGAGATCTGGCGCAGGACCCACGGCTTAACGTGCATTCTGAAGCACGGAGGAGCTCGAGAAGAAAACATTTCGGTCACCCACCCGATGATCAGACAGTGCGAAAGTAGCTTAACTTAGCAATCGTAAGCCGAGTGCGCTCACCATAGCGCCATCGAGCTGCTAAAATAACACTATATACTAATCTTTATGAATCCTACCATCATCCACGAGAATAATTATCACATTGGTCCACGTTGGTAACTGATCTTTCGTAATCAGCTACGAAATCGTAGGTTTATTAGTCCTTTGCATTATGCGTACATACGTAACATTACAGGGAACAGCCCAAAAAGGACTAGTTAACTGGGTCCGACTCCGAACCGTATAAAAAACAACAACAGCCGGCGTGTACGCAGCACGTGCGGACCCGACATACGCACCACCTGTCGGGTTGATGCCAGACTAGAAAAATAAACTATTTTTTTATTAACTTTTTTTGAACCGTAAAAAAGTATGTGAGCCGTCATCAGCCTGCTCATTAATCCAAATGCAGTGTTGAGCATGGACACGTCGGATCCTATCCTATTAACGACTTCTACAATAAAAATACAATAATCAATAATTTTCTTATGCAATAAGTAGTCCATATTATATCTGGCAGGATCTGCCTTAGACGAGATTTATTTATTAAGAGACCTAGAACCCGGCAGATTATAAACTAGGTCAAATAATACCAAAAAGCCTGTTGGCTTTGGCCCTACGTATACTTCAAAGAACCGGGTCCCTATAGACCCGAGATCTGAACATGTCCTTCTTCCAAGCGTTTATCCCGTTTCTGCACCTACAGGGTCCGCTTTGACCATGATCCAGGATTTGGCGAGTCTGGTTATTACAGTGAAGCGACTGCCATCAGACCTGCGTAACCCTTACAGGGGAACCAGACAGATTGGATCATGGTTACAATGAGATCTGAACATGTAATAAAAATAATAATAGTAGGTACTATGAGACAGTGATAACAGTACGCGGGAAAAGACATCAACGCGTTCGCTTGAATCTGAGTAAATGGAAATTATTATTTGTCTTGCTTTGAATTTAGGGGACAGATCGGTAATCAAGTTTGATCTGTCCCCTTGTTAGGTTATTGCAGTTACATTTGCGGCTTGACCCATTATTACAGTACTGTGTTGTGATTAAAATCATAAAATATTGATTTTTGTCTAACGGTTTAATTACCTGATTGATTAAATAATCTCGGATTTATTATTACTGTATAAATAAAAGTTAAAATGTTTGCGACTACATACAGATCCTTAATTCATGCGAACATATTACTTGTAATGTTAATATCCATATGTCTGCTACATCTATTAATACATTCAACAACTGATTGACAGCTCAAAATCTATCCGGAACTGTTCGTTCACGCATCTATGCATATTGTACTCGTATTACCAGACTATCGAATGTATTTAAAGCCTTGAGATTTTCATTTGTTTTTTATAGGTAAGGCATTTAGTATTAACTCATTTATACATTACATAGTCTATTTCAGCTAAGATAATTGCGTAGACAGTTTACCTTAAAAAAAGGATTCTATTTTAAAGTAATAAGACTTTACAGAAAATCATAAAAACATCTCGTGAAACTATTCTAGTCGAATAAAACTAAATGTAGTCGAACATCTTATAGGAAGACCACCACCCGTCACAGGTATCCTGTGAAATACGAGTAGACTACATATATAATAGCTGTGCAAAAATGTATAAGACATAGACTTCAGGCCAGCCAAGACCAAGATACTCGGTTTGATTTGATCTGAGTCAGAAAGACAGCGGTACGTCAATCTTATGAGAGCGCTAAACGAGGGCATCGAAGATAGATAATTGCTATCTGTTCTTACTAAACGCTAAATTCGCACAATATTTGGACAGAGCGGGTCATGGGTCATCAACTTATCAGATACCACGCAAGTAGTAAATGTTCCGTGGCATTATCTGCTTCACACTTAATATTACTTAAATCGGTTGTTGTAACTAATTTATGTGTGTAATTGTGAATAGTTGCTACGCCGGAGGTCATGGGTTCGATCCCCGAACATTATAAATACCTGAGTGTGTGCAAGAACGCGTCTGTTTGTTTGTCTGGTCTGGGTGTTTTCTTTTCATAATATTCATTTATTAACGAAAGTATTTTAGAAATTTTTCCTTTGTCTGGTTTCTTAATACCAAGATTTTCTAAGTTTAAAGTTGCGTCCACTTCTTAATTGTATTCAAATCTAAATAGAAAATGAAGTCATTTACCCTGTAGGTATGGCATTTTCTTATTAAGTATGAGACGACGAATCTTCTTTTTTTTCGTGATTCAAATCTGCATCACAAGAAGTGACTCAAAAATGAAAGTCAAGGCTGGTCCAGTTGTGACTCAAAACTTATGAGCCACATATTCTGTGACTTGTTCTGAAGATTGCAAAAAAGTCGCCTGTCGAGGTTTACAGACGTAGGCGGTACTCTGGGTGTGGTACAATCGAAATGTAACATATTGTCTTATATTTTAATATTCTTAACATTCTAGAGGAAGTTCCACAAAGCTCTACCTCTCTTAAAATCTTAATATACATTCATATTAGGTCTGTGTATCGACTGGAACCGCTATTGACAACCGATAATGCTTATGGCCTTAGGCCTTTAGCTAACCCGCCAGCTTCCCCGGCTCACAAGGCAATGGACACCGTCAGGTTTTTAGCAGGTAGGTGGGTCTCCTTTCTGGACCTGGAGTCCTGTATAACCCGTCGACCACCCCTGTGGCCAAAGGGTATGCATCAAAGCATTTTCCTGACAAAAAAAAATGTGTATCGACTGGAAATGCTTTATTAAGTGGACCTCAACAGTCCGACTATGATGATAAACCTTCTCGTTATTTCAACACCTTCCTTTATTTTGATATCCATAACGTACCTTGCTTATTTTCGGATCAAAATATAATATGTAATGTTTTCAGACATTTATTAACAATTTATTTTCGTCTCAAACCTGCTTTTTGTACCGAAATACAAGCACTTGAGCTGCGCGCCGGGCCGTCTGCGACTTGCGTCAGCGCAACCGCGAGATTAGACAAATGGACGGAGCTTTACGATACGCATTTTAAATATATGTGAAGCAATAGTTGCTTCCACCTTTTTATTTATTTGTTTATTTATTTAAGGACAGCCAACAAAACAATCACTTAAGTAACATTATTATAACGCTAGTTACAATATTCGTGCTAAAGTGACGCCTTAATTAGAGGCTGCCACGACATGCATAATAGAATAAGAAAGAAATACATACATGCTTTGAAAAACTGTGACAACTGCAGTGCAACTTTTATTTCGTTTTATATAGAAGAAGAAATTGAAATGTTTTTGGCAGCCTCCTTGGGCTGTGAAAACGAAAACTATCTGGAGATTAAAATTCTGAGCCTTGCAAATTGCAAAAGATTTTTATGGCTTGCGGTTTAAGTACTTCACGTTGATGATCAGTTTCCGGTTTTAGCAAGCTTTTTGAATAGTGATCTATGTTATCTCGTCTCTAGTTCAGCTCTCATGTGCTCATGTGCTCATGTGCATCATTACAAGAGAGGTATTTATCCTGCCCTTTCCAGAAATTGGAGTTAATTACTCTCACATTGTCACATTTTAAAGAATGAAACATATTTTACATATTTTTTTTATTAATCAATAAGCTTTACTTGACAAAAGAAATACATTTATTTTTTTATAACATATGTATAAGTTTAAAGATATCCATTGACTTTAAGTTCTTCTTGTTCAACGATATACGATACGATATGTTATAAATCATCAGAAAAATACATTAAAACATCTTGGAATCATGTTTTGTAAACAACACGTCGAAGTCGATGTAAATAATAAACAAAACTCCGCGATTGAAAACAATTCATCATTTTTGTTGTTTTATCTTTGTAGGTTGTTCTGTACAGTCGCCAGATCTGTCTTTATTTTTAACACAAAGTAAGTATATAATATTATTTTAAATCACTGCATTTAAATATTGATTTACTTAAGAATTAACTCAAGAGAATCGTATAAAAAAGGCGGTATGAAATATGTTCAATGGCTTTTTTAAATTAGTACCTACGTAAATTGTGTGAGCAAATACATAATGTACAATCCTTATTCGTCGCAGTATCTACATACATTGTTCAATTGGGGACAGCAATCTGAAAGGACTGTAGAACAGACACGCCCCCATCAACAGGTTTAGTACTTAAAGATCTCAAACCGTCTTTACTATTGTTCTTAAATTTTGTCAAGCGAAAGCACAGTTGCTCAATTTATCTCATCCCGTAACACCATCATCCTAGCGCTTGTCCCGGTCGCATCCTCGGCCATTGCCTTGGAGTCCAGGATCCGCTTTCCTGCTCCTTCTCCACTTCGCACGATCTTCGGCATCCTGCGTAGTCAGGCCATTATCTCATAATCGTAACGTTCAAGGTTATTAAATAAAATACCAACAAAAGAATCACAAATGTCGGTACACCAGTTTTTTTTTTATGTCATAGGCGGCAAACGAGCGGGTCACCTGATGGTAAGCAATCACCGCCGCCCATGGACTCCGCGACACCAGAGGTATCGTTGATGTGTTGCCGCCCTTAACCCCATACCCTCCCCAACTGAGCTCTGGCAACCTTACTCACCAGCAGAAACATAGCAAAAACAGTTACCAGTTCAAAAGTCTCGATGAATGAATCTAGGTACTTTCTCAGGCGCAGAGTGAAGCCAATGGATCGATCTCAGATCAGCCGATGATAGATATAAAACTGCAAACGGCCAAATCTTTGTAAATATTTACAACCGGTTTGGAGTAAGTACCTTTTCTGCGAAGCATTTTGCGTGCAAGATTGCACTGAAACACTTAAACGTCCGTGCAGAATGTTTTAAAACTATTTTTTTTATGGCTTGATAAATCAAATAATATTTAGCTAAGATAAGATTTACAAGCTTAACATTAATTAGGTTAATAAATCTTATTCAAGATATTTTTAGCATGTGGCAGATTCTCATGAATTTAAAAAGTCATTAAAATTTTGTATTGTTAGAAATACCTACAATATAATTATCATTTCAATAGCATCACTCAATTTGCTGCAAAAATAGCAAAATCACTTAATTTTAATTGTTATGTTATAACAGTCACTTGTTATTCTTGTAATTGTATGTGAGCAAGGCAGTGATTTTAAACATTTCTAAAGTCTCATCCCTGTCACCCGACAAGTTATTTATTAATTACAGTAATTGATAAGGATCAAGTAAGCAAATAATCATATGCTATTACATATCTTTCGTCGAAATTGCATGACATTCTTAGTCAGAATGGTATAAGTTTTATAAGCAACTCACACGCGACACCCAGTTAAGACAAGTTGACTACACCTCGAATATGGTATGGCATATCCTTCACCTTTCGTGTCCATATTTTTAATGAGCAGATACATTTTGATTATCTATTAATTGTGAGTAATCGGTAGTTAATATAATAGCTTAATTGCTTTTGTGAAAGTGACATGCAATCTCGAATTCGACGTGATTAATTGAGAGATTTGCAGTCACGAGCATTAACAATTTGTTTAAGTTGCTCTAGGAGGTTTACAAACATAAATGAGATCAATTGATTTAGTATTGCTTAATAAATAAGCAAAGTATTTACTCTATTAAGTGTTTGCTCTAATATTTTTAACTATTAACTACTATAATAAAAACGCTTAGTAAAATCTTTGAATTATTTTTTGCAAAGAAATTACTTTTGCATTATTTGCCTCTAATCAATTTCTCCACTAAATTAATAGATTATATTATAGCAGATAAAATTTACCAGACATATATTTAGAATCTGAGAATCTTTCAGAAAAATAACAGATGACATTTTCATTGCCTGCAGCCTGCTTTAGTCTAATTACTGAAGTGATGTAACTAGGTCAGTTAACTACAAGTTAAAATTAGCAAGACGGACTTGCGAACAGGACTAACCTTATGTTACGTCTTAATTAAGACGCGATTTAATTTGCCCATGCCCTTATATGCTTTCATAGAAAACTGGCATTAACTCCCATTTCAACATGAGATTTTTATGACAATTTCTTAAAATTCATACTAACAGCAGCACGTATTCAAGAAACACTTTAAATACCCTCATGTCGGGGGTATAAGAGCTACTTTTAAACTGCAATTTGTTCATCTTACCGCGCGGTTGATTCTAGATTTGCACACTTAAATGTTAGAGCAATCCCGTGACGCTCCTTCCATGTAAGGTCAGTGTTCGAAATGTTTTTTGTTTCAATTTCCAACTTAGTTACCGCATTTCTATTACCTCTGCTTTCCCACGCGGCGAAGAAATGCCTCATGTATTATGTATTTTTCATTAAATTCTGGTTCATCCATAGACCGATCACTATTTAACGAATGAATTTTAAATACCAATTTCACCGATAAAGTACTGACGTTGGGCTTAGTCAACATTAATGTTGTTTCGATGCAAGAATAGCGACATGTATAAATTATCATAAAAACAAAGTACAGGTTAAAATCTACTAAAATGTATACTCAATTTATATAATTAATAAAATTTACTCAAACGGTAACTAATATTATACAATTAACTAATATTGTAAAAAAAAATATTATAAGTAAGTTATCTTATACGAGTACTCAGGTCTAATCAGTATATTATTTCATTTGTATCTAATGTCTTATAAATTAATAATATAAAAGCATCTCATTTAATAAAACATCCGTTGCCAAAGGAAATACGTAGGAGAAAGTTAAATTATCAATTGAAATTATTCCACTGCAAACACAATTTGACTTGAAAATGTGAGATACAAATCTGAGCTGTGTCATTGTATGCAAATACGCAATAATTTTAGAATTTGAAGTAGACGATAGAGTCCGTTTTAAAGTTGCCAGAGTTATATCCTACTACTATTATAAAGGCGAAAGTTTATATGTATGGATGTATGGATGTTTGTTACTCTTTCACGTAAAAACTACTGAATGGATTTGAATGAAACTTTACCACAATAGGTATAGCTTATACATCAGAATAACACATAGGATATTGGAAATCGAAATCCACTCCGACGGAGTCGCGGGCGGGCGCTAGTATAAGTTATAGTTTACGTTAGTTATAGCATTTATAAAATGTTACTGCATAAAATCTGACTTTATTAAATTCTATATTGTAGGTTATACAATTTTTTTTATCCCGGTTATTTCTAAGAATATAATAAAAGAATAAAAAAAGATTTATCCGAACTCTACAATCCAATCCAATTTAATCGGTGTTCTACGGAGTTTTTGTTGCCTGTTTGCGCTGCTGTGCTTACCAATGATATTTATCTAGTTAGAAATATTTTATATCTGTCTGGCAACACCACGCATTGTCGTGGCGAGTGGCTACAGGCTAGGTAATTGAATAGTGGTCGTAAATCTGATTGATAAAACTGTTTTAGTGCCGGCTGCAGCGGACGGGCTTATATTGGGCTTTTATCATTGCAGTGATAGAGCGAATGCATCCAGACTGCTTCTGATGGATTCGTTGAGTCAAATAACACTCTGGTTGATTTTGATGGAGAAGACGATGTGTGAAGTCGTAATATTGTTTTGAAGATATCGCGACTAAAATAAGTTCATCCCGCTACTCACTCAAACAGTAGCGATCCTATAATCTACATCTACCTACTTATAAAATAAAGCTGAAGAGTTTGTTTGTTTGCTTGAACGCGCTAATCTCAGGAACTACTGATTCGAATTGAATAAAGTATTTTTGTGTTCCAGTCCACTTGAAAGCTTTAAGCTATTGTTTTATATAGTATAATAACACTAAAAGCGGCCGCACGCGACTCCATTCGCTTGGATTTCGGTTTCCGCACTAATAGTGTTATACCTACTAGAGCTTCCTCGATAAATAAACTATCCAACACAGAAATATTTTTTTGATTCGAGATGACATTTCTATCCCGCACGAATATTGAAATCCCCGAACCTTTGACCTTTCAGTGACGTAAACCCAAGGATATCCGAAGGCCTTCAAAGACAAGTTCTCGACATAACTGTCACTCATTACGTGGGTACATAGGTAGTACCGTAGCACCCACGGAACAACCGCCTCTAAATATAGGCGAGCCCTTGTTTACCCACGATCAAGTAAGGGGCGACATCGACAGTGAAACATGTTTCATATTGATTCTCGAACGTTTGAGCAGTTTTAAATTCTCCCTTTTGCCAAAGTTTCGGTGTGATGGTTAAGAAGTTGAGGATCTTGTTAAAGGTCGCGGGTTCCAACCTTACATAGTTAATTCCGACGGACAGAACAGATTTTCATTGGTCTGGATGTTTCGTATACTAGAGATATGCGGGTTGGGTTCGAACTTCGAATCTCACTAAGGGCAAATTTTTGTGTGATGAACATCGGCATCGGTACTCGAGTTTGAGAATGTTTATAAAAGTATTAATATGTATGTCTATTCATAGCTTCCATAGTACAAGTTTCAAACTTAGTTTGGGGCTAGGCAATTGGTGTGTTAGTCCAAATAATTAAATAATTAATTAATTGAACTGAAAGCTTTCTTAAAAATACTTTATTGAAAATAAATAAAAAGGGGCTGCTTACGGCTTGTCATGGATAGACCAAGCATTTCTATGCATCAAAATATTATTATTGTTTATAGCGAAGTTAGAAAATTTCATTTATGTTAGAACCCATAAAACAACATAGTAACTATCACCAATAGTATATCTTCGCAAACACCGGCCTACCCCGAGTGGAATGGCCTGCTCTAATATCTTGATTGCTCCACAAATAAAGCGAATATCGACTAATTAGACCGCAATTGGCGCGTTATCAAATTACCGACGTCATCCAATTTATAAGATGTACTGTGACGTCATGAACTATGAGTAAAATACGGATAAAAAGTAGTTATCTATATTAATAAATTTATGAACAATAAAATGCATTTTGTGCCTGAGATCAGGCGGGATTCGATCCCGAGACCTCGCTAACCGAGCAAGTTAACTAACCATTGAAGTACCGAGTCCTTTCTCTTTCTTACCTGACGATTACGAAACCCTATTGAACGCCTTATTAAATGTAAGAAAACATTTTAAACGGAGTAACGAGTGAACTTCAATATTTTTAAAAGTCGGTTAATAATATAAGCAAAAAACAGTTTACGTAATCACATCGAATTCACCATGGTTTGCCAAAAACTGGTCGTAGATGCTCATTTAAAAAAACTGTATCGTACAACGGTCGCCGTAAAGTTTAAATCTTTACCAACAGTTGACACTCTATGTCGTGGCGTACCTCCCCTTACAATGTTTATAAAAAAACCCATATCTACGATCCCTGTGGAGTTCGTGTCTTTAACATCAATATAACTAGGCTCTTATAGTTGGCCTACATATTTTATGTTAATGTTAAAAATCCCCTATCCCCCCCCCCCCCCCCCGCTCTGCATAATACGCTATGGCCAAAGCCACAGTGCTGCTCTTACACATGTACTGTACATACACACTAATGTTATTATTTTTTGGTAAGCTTTCCTGCCTATTCGGGAAAGCACTACACACGCTACACCAATTACGATTTCCATGGAATAACCAATTACTATGGAATAGAAACTGGTCATAAGTTTAGTTTCCACACAATGGCAGCGAAGGCGTTTGTTGGGAACGAGAGAAAGTACCTATTGTGCGCCACATTATTTTAGGTTACATCTTAAATGTAATTCGATTTGATTTTACACAACGAAAATGGTATTCTACAAACCGAGTGTGGTTGTGGTTGAAATACCTTATCGTGAAATTGGGGTCCTGACTCCAAATCGGGATAGCTTACAACAATGTTTTTTTATTTTTTTTGTCATATTAACATTTAAATTCTTCCTAGTACAAGTGTGATGCTATGTTGTTATGATTACAGAACTCATTGTTGCCGTCTTAAATCTCTACACACTGCACAATTTTAGATTAAACTTTGTACCTACTATTCAATTATAATTTGTGATAACTATTGCAAGTTTGTACTTACTATCACAAATCAACGTAGGTATTGTTCAGTTGTTCATAACGCTTTCTTAATTAATTAGTAATGTGTTAGTATGTCGATAAATAAAGTTCCCACACAGCACAAGTGACACATTTGCAACTAAATGTCCATTAAATAACCATGAATACCGATTTATTGGCTACTTTCTTCAAGAGAAAACTTATGTAGAATCGAATAAAAAAGCCATTAGTCGGAGATGATTACCATTAGCCGAGGAGACAGACAGACATAGCTAACATACGTCTTATAGCGTTTCTCAACGTTTACATATTTCTAACGATAAGTGAGTTATGCACAATTGCGCATGCATACTGTACGATGGACCATAACGTGGAAAAAGGAAAGAAAAAAACATTATTGACCGTACATATAACTTACTACTATTTCTATGTAGAGGTAAAAAGACAAAACAGAAAAACAAAATCCCAACTAATATTATAAATGCGAAAGTAACTCTGTCTGTCTGTCTGTCTGTCTGTCTGTCTGTCTGTCTGTTACGCTTTCCCGCTTAAACCTCGCAACCGATTTTGATGAAATTTGGTACAGACAATCTTTAGACCCTGAGACAGAACATAGGCTACTTTTTGACCCATTCCAACCCCCCACTTCCCCGAAATGAGGGGGTGGAAGTTTGTATGGAAAATCTAAACTACTTGAGTTAGACGCTTGAAATTTGGCATGCAGGTCCCTTAGTAAACTTGATGCTTAGTTGCAAAAGGATATTGCAAAATTCCCACGGGAACGGGAGTTAGCGGGAAAAAACATTCGTATAATGAAAACCGACATCCACGCGGACGAAGTCGCGGGCGGCCGCTAGTACTATATAATTATAATTGTAGTCTGTGTGTGTGGTGGTTAGCTCAACACTACTAGATACTTCTTCAGCAAACTCTGTGAAAAAAATCAAAATTCACAACATCAAAGATCAAGGTAATCAAAAAATCTGCGAGTTTTGTAACCCTTTGACGTAATTCTTCACTCGAGATACGCTGACTATTCCTTGAACTAGCCATTAATATGATTTCTTATTTTCTGTTCGACGTCCCGTAAAACTGCGACCTTATCCCCTTGCTCAATCAATTGTCATCATCAACGATTAATTGAAAGAAAGAGAAACACATCAATTGAAGAATTTATTCATCGTTTGCACATTTAATGAGGATGCGAATCGTCAGCGAACCAATCATTTAGAGGGCAGTGTCATTATTATCATTAAAGGCGCCATTAGATGCTGTTTGTATTCAGCACCGGTGCCTTGAGGGGCGATGGGTGACCGGTGTCAACAAATATCAGATGTGGTAGGTATGTAGGACTGGGAACAACAATGTTACGCAGAAATATTTAATGGCTTGCCCGGATTGCAAGAGGCGCTGGGTTCGATTCCCGCCTGAGTAACGAGATCAGATGAATTTTTCTTTGTTGCTAATTTTAACAAGATTTAACGGGTTTTCCAATAAACATGTAGTTTTAAAATTGTACCGCGATTCTATCCGTTTAAGTAGGTAGTAGTAGGTAAAGTAGTTCATGAGTATATGTAATAAAATCGAAAGTTATCTTTCGGGATTGATGCCTATGCCATTTTCATCTATCCTTATCAATTGTAGATATGTTACAATTGTTCAAGTTTTTTTATAAAGCTTATACTTGTATTACCAAGTTGAAGCTAGCTTAACAAAGGTAAGAAAAATTCCATCTTGTCTCAGGGACCAGGCTGGATTCGACCAGCACCTCTCGCAAGCATGTAAAAAGGCTTAAAAAACACTGAATGTTTAATTAACTTAAGTGATTAAAAATTAATGAACATATTTTCACACATCGGCGAATATTATTGACAAAATTGTGACGATAATTATGCGCAAATAATTTTATGAGCACTTAAATACTCTGCTGAGAAGATTGATAAATATGTGCCTATATTTAAGATTCTTGACCTTTGATATGTTTATTTAAGATTATTAACTGATGTCCCTGACTACCGGCTTTAAATAAACATTTTGTTTCTTACGAAATTAATAAGTAATTTCGCAGTTTTATTAAGAACTAGCGGCCGCCCGCGACTCCGTCCGCTTGGATTTCGATTTCCAATATCCTATGTGTTATTCTGATGTATAAGCTATATTGTGGTAAAGTTTCATTCAAATCCATTCAGTAGTTTTTACGTGAAAGAGTAACAAACATCCATACATCCATACATCCATACATCCATACTTACAAACTTTCGCCTTTATAATAGTAGTAGGACTATTATCGTCGTTTGAATTATTAACCCCATATGAGTGTCTTTATGAGAAGACTATGTGAATGGATGGATGTATGGGGGGGGGATACCCACGGAAAATATGTCCCAGTGTCCTCCCGGTATGGACAGCGAAACAAACTTACAAAACATTTTTTTGACCTTGCACTTGCACCACCTCTGGTGTAAAAAACATATATGTCTTATTGAATGTATCCTAACATTTGATCATTGTAATGATGCCTCGAGTTTGGTTATGTAGTCTATGGGCTTTTTACCTGCGGTAGAGATCATCAGACTTCAGAATTATCAGCATTCTTATGAAAATATTTACGGTTTCCAAATGCGGGTTGTTGATATACCTCTAACTTGAGTTCGAAAATTTAATTACTGGATCAGAGAAAACCCTTTGTGTAGGAACACACTATGCGAAAAAAACGCGACCGAATTTACACGGCTGAATTTACGTTCTGTCGAGTTCATGATATACCTACTTACACTATGTCGAAATTACGTCGCGTAATTTTGTATAGTAAATGCATTGCTGCCGAAGTTCGGTCACGTTATTTCAGCATAGTGTGTTCCTCCCTATACTTAGCATTAGCCCCGAAAGTACGAAATTAACTGGACCAACTGGACATGACTTTTACTTTGGATACACATACGGTCCAACATACGGTCCCTAAATCCTCGATAATAATTAATCTTCTTCACACTAACCACCGGACGTGGTTCTGTTAGATCAATTTGAACTCGTTCAAGGTAGACTGAGCCTCGCTTCTTTGAGTAACGGTAGCAAGATATCTTGAAGCTATACACAATTGCATTCTTATTAGGGCTACGTACGAGTAGATGGAGGAAGTTGAAAATTATGTATAGTTGTGAGTTTATTGTTGGGGTACTTTCTCTTTTTAGACCATATTTAGTATTTGGATGTGATGTCTAAATCGTGCGTAAGCTGTATTTGTATTTACACACTTTCTCTGCGTCCTTAGAGATACACACCATTCACAAACTGTACATAACTAGGCCGGAGAAAAAAAGAGTCTAGGATTTTAGGAAGTTTTTGGTCTCTGACGAATTCATGTAATAGGTACACTGACAAAACTCTTGTAATGGGAAATAGATTATTAAATAACTCGTATTCAACTAAGTTATTTTGTACGAGTATTTCTCGATTAAAACTCAAATAGCATCGACATATTTCATGGTTCTGAGCGCGCTCTCCAGAAGAAATGTAGGGCGTTTATTACGTTTACCCAAACCTAGGTACCTACCTACTATGTTCTAATTAATTGATTGGATAAAGCCCCCTCAAAGTTAGTAGACCTTTTTTTAAACATTATCTTTTTATATTTTTTCATAGAATAAGATTATTGTTAGGTACTCCATATCGATGGTGTGCCTTTTTTTCAATAAATAAATAAATTTGATAAATAGTATTTTCCCAATTTAAGATCTTTTATTTTATTGAGTTTGAAATTTTGAATTATGTACCTATTCGACCGGCCTGTTGGTCGAGTGGCTAGAGACCCTGGCTAATAAACCAAAGGTCACGGGTTCTAATCACGCTAGGGGCAAATGTTTGTGTGATGAACATCGGCATTTGCACTCGAGTCATGGATGTTTATAAATGTATTCAAGTATGTCTATTCGTTCCCCAGCATCCATAGTACAAGCTCCGAGCTTAGTTTGCGGCTAGGCAATTCGTGTGTTAGTCCAATGAATACATTTATTTATTTATTCTGAAGTGCACAATTCGGCATTAGATGCTCGTGTCTTTCTATGCCACAGCCCTACATTTCACGAACCGATAATTCCCATTAGTTCATAAGCGCATGCATACGAGTGCATATCGCGGGCGGACATGCATGCTGCTCTCTGCACATGCAGGCCCATGCAAATGTACTGCTACTCCCGACACGCGCTATTTCAACCTCCGGCACAGTGGAGAGAACGAGGGAGAGAAATATCTGTAACAGTTATTTATTTATGTATAGCTAGGTACATAAACAGATTATTATCATTAGAAGAAAAGTAATATGACACAAATAACAGAGAGACAAGACAGTAATCCTAAAGTGTACAAGACATGATTAAAGACTTTTGATATTACACATTAATTAAAAACAAACTAATTAATTAAACAGCCACAATCTAATTCTTCATTTTATAATGACTAAAACAAAGTAGCTCATCGAAACAAATCAGTTAAAGAAATGTCACTAAAATCGTTATCTCAGGAGAGTTCATCAAAATAAAGAAAAACAACCGCGTTTTTACAAATAATTTGAAAACTCTTATTTTTTACAGCTTAAGTTTGGCTTCTCCCACTTATTATGAAATCACTTTTGCACGTCAATATTTCTATAACATTTCAAGAGATCAACAGCACCAAATCAACAAGATCAGTATGATCCAAATTGTAGTTTTGTTTTACTGCTAAATCGTCTACTGTGGTTGGAGACAGACAGAACTCGACGGATGACGCAAAAACCACTCATCGCCTTCGCTTGAATGTCTTAGAGAAAATAAACAATCACAACTTTGTTTTCTTTGATTTATTGGACGTAAACGGAATATGGGGTAGTCTGAGTCATTTGTCGAAATGTTTAAGTCGTTTTGGGGTGATGAATTATTATTTTGGGTGGTTTAAATTAGAACATGGGACCAGCATTTTGAAACAAACAAAAAAAGCCTTTATGATGTGTCGCTCTGTAATTTTATCAGGAAATTTATTTAGGTTTGCAGTCTTCTTGTAGACATGGTAGACTTATTCCCACATTATTTTATTTCCCATGATGTTATATTTTTATTGTTATTTAAGAACAGTGCGTACAGCAGATCTAGACACACTCATGTAGTTTAGTGCCATATGTCGCGAACACTGAAAAAACAATGTCACATATGGTGGACAACGTACTATGTATGTATAATGATAAAGTTATGTTTTGCTCAATCGCTTTTATATTTTTAGCCTCGTAAACTTCCTGCAAAAACCATACAGTTAGACTGCCATTATTTAAAAGAGCAGCTAATAAAGAGTCTGCAAGTTTTAATGTCAAAAGGATTTGCAATCCGAAAATACATCATTTCAAATCTGCTGCATTAACCGTCTGTCTATGTTTTCCTTTCGAGTGTGCGTGAATCATCTCGACGCAAATCCATCGTAACGAATATGACTAAGAAAGTACTTGTAATATGCTTGTAATACAAACTCCAAACACGTGTTTGCAACAAAACCGTAACCCTATCCCTTTCAATCTGTTACAGACGGCGGCTCATTTACCAGTGATCCAGATGGCCTGCTGAACGGCGAATTGAAAAAAGTAAAATGTCAAAAAAATGTTCCAAGTTCAAAAAGTGACTAGTAACTAGTGAAGTGCATACTGTTTATCGATAGTGTTAGAATTGTATTGGTGAAGATGGATGGGTGTAATAATAGTGCGGTGTACGCTTATGTGCAGAACTCGACGTTTTATCCGCGGGAAGCGACCGTGCTGGCCGCGGTATGCGCTTGCATATTCAGTGTCGTCGGGGTTGTGGGTAAGTTATCTCACAATGATGTGTTTTTACTACTTATTTAGGCATGTCCTTTTTCCAAGAAATTAACTATCTATGTTTGCATTCAAAATTTAAATAAAACCCTTGCAAAGTAATTGGTATAAAATTGGCTTAACCAATAGCTCAACATAATCTCTTTTAAAAAGTTGGTACCTTTTATGTAGAACAAAATACTGTGGCACTTCTTGAGTTAGCTGAATAGAATTTTCTGTAATTATCTAAGCTACAATGTATGTCTGTAAATAAACATGTACGAACGACACGGATGTTTGCTTAGATCTTTAAATGCTTTAATTTAAAATCGGTTTGCGGGTATATGTATGTACCTACAGGGCTATGTTATGTACACACACGTAAAAAAATAGAGCAACACTGATAGTTTCCATGCGTACCCGTCGCGTGTCGCTAGTATTATTCTTCCTTATCGACAACTCCTCAAGCCAAAAAGATTAGATTAACTATGCTCGCATTCTTCGATCCCGTGTTTGTTTAAGCGTTATATCTCGTTCAAACACAGCATCTAGTAGACGGTATTCGAGGCAGCCGATGATTGGGTGTTTACACAGCGCCTGAAGCTGTCATAACAATATCCTATGAATTTTCGCTTTCATAGTAATTACGATGCTATTTTACTGAAGAAGGAAAGAGAATGCCCGCATAATTTTAGGTACTTGGAGCATACAAAGGTAGTAACGAGTGAACCAAATGTTACCTAAACATCACATTTATTTTACGATGATAGTAATCATCTGTTACAGAGGGACGAAATTAACCTAGAAAAGGATGGTACGGACGCGCCACCTTGTTTCGCTCGACTTGGCGGGGGCACTGCCGCGCCAGATTAATTTATCTTGCAAGTGTAGTGGCAAGATTTTCTTAAGCTTGGAAGGTTTTTTGTTAATTAATTGATATTTTGCAGTAGTTTGACAGATTTTTGAAATGTATAGGTACTATGCCGAAATTACGTCGCGTATTTTTGTGTACAGAATCGTTGCTGCCGAACTTCAATCGCGTAAATTTAGCCTAGTGTGGTTGTAGTGTAGTTGCCTATAACAAAGATTTAAGCATGCATAGGGACAGACATAATAAAGCGAAAATTACTTAGTTTAGACAGTATAAATATACCTATACTATTGCTATTTATAAAGAAAATCAGCTTATAGATAGGCGTGCGCGATTCAAAGCAGCCGATGACTGGTTGTTTACACATCGTCCTGAAGCTGTCATAACAATATCGTATGAAGTTTCGCTTTCATCGTAATTACAACCCAACTACGGTACGTGCCTATACCTATAGCCCAATAAAGGTCCCGATCGTTCGGATTGTGTTCTTAGAAACACTTGATGTAGTGATTATTAAAAGTGTCATTGAAGAGTGATAAACTATGGGTAAACGTGATCGGTACATTTTTTGTTATAAGTTATGGCATTTCCAAATTCATGTTCGCCCTGAGGGTTCGCCAAACCTCTCCATTAAGTGGACCCCTATTGGCTGAGTCACATAAACCGATTCTTATTTATTTATACCGTATAGTGGCACAATCCCTATTTCGCAAAAGGAAATGGTGCAAATGTCAATTAATTCACGTTACCACATTACTTGTTAAACTTTACTGAGATTATCAAAGACAATAATATATTGCTATTTAAATAGATTTATCATAATACCACATTTTCCTATAAAACCTTCTTTTGTTCAATCACTTTTCACTCCACTTATTCCAAGATTCCACACAGGGTAGAAAGCGGCCAATTCACGCATACAATACGATACTATTTCTCTCACATCACAAACATTCAAAATATTTACTAACAAACTGCTTCACGCGGTTTAGAAAGTGTCCAATTTAGTGATGGCATCCAATAATCGGCCACTTAACACATCTACGCGCTAAGTGCCGGCACCGCGTCAGACGACTGTTGGGAAACTGAGTTATACGTCAACTGGGTAACAAGTAACGGGATCGCCTGATTTTTATTAAATTCCTGTACCACCACACCAATTGCCTAGCTCCAAGGGAGTAATACTATATACCTACGTATTCGTAATCGAATGTTCAACACACAAACATTAGTCTATAGCGGGATTTGAATTCACGACCCTTGGGTTTTTGGTCAGGGTCTCTAACCACTAGACCAGCGCATCTAATAATCGGGTACTAGGGAACGGACAGACATATTTAAATAATACCTATTGTACTAGTAAAATACTCGGATGTGTGTACGAGTAGATGAGACATCTATGAGAAGAGCCGAAAAATGCATTCGTTTTAAACGTAATATTACAAACACTCACTCAAATTTATGACGTTTCCCAGTGTGAATAAACTTTGAAATCCAATATCCTAATGACGTTTTTCAGATGCACCAGGGCTCTCAAGAGGTTCTTTGTGCGGAGGGCATCGGCTCCGATTAGCAATAAACACTCGAGCCCTTGCAGGCTATAAAAACGTAACAACCAGCCTTTGTTGGTAGACGGATAATTGGGGCATGTTTTGATTCGTTTTTGGATATCAAAATCCACATAAGAGTGCATATAAATGATACTTACTATGTTTATTCTTAAAATAATTATAAAACTCTCAATAAGGAAACATTTTACGGAGCGCAGGCGGGTATTTTCTTTACTGTCGTAACTTGCGTTCTCTAAGGAATACGGAACGACCCTTATTTTTATTCTGTCATCATCTTTAGCCTATTGCAATCAACTGCTGGACGAAGGCTTCCCCTTATGCAGGATTATGCAAAAAGTCACCACACTGGGCAGGCTGGTTGGTGACCGCAGTGTAGTAAACGTTAAAACAGGGGATCGCTTCTGCCATTCTTCGGAATGACCCTGGGTCCATGAGAAGAAATGGACTTATAAGCTTTATCCTAAGTCGGTTTATTTTATTTTCGAAAATAAAACATCTGTGATTGACTGCAACTAATCATAGACGTAAACTTAAAAATATCATATTTCCTGAAAAACAAAAAAGTAATTTACGATCCGTTAAAAACAATAATACATTAAACCTTCAACAAACAAAAAACATTCCCCTGTGTTGCACTAATTGCAACACGGGTACACACGCGGTAATCTATGTGCTATATAGTAACCCCATGGACTTCATTCAGGGGTGTTAAGTGTTGGATAATTATATAGAGTAAAAAAAAAAATGTTGAATTTATTTTTCTTCGGGCAAGAAGAGTGAGGATAAAGTTTAAATTCCTATATGGTCTGGTGGTCTCAAACGACAACAGTTTGTCTTCTTGGATAGCTAAGAACTTATAAAAGATACAAATGATAAAAAACATACTTTATTTCAATTCAATGTAATAATAACATATCATTAATGGCAGTTAGAAGTGTGACACTGACACAATGTCATCGGCACGTGCTCGATCATAGATTCTATCTCTTTTGTTCTTGCTATGATTGAATTATGCCATCTCTTTAACATTATCTATGTGAGGAAATAGAAATGCGCATGTGTGCAGTCGCTCTTGATCGGCACAACTGTAGCCCCAAAACAAAAAATAATATCCGCGCCCGTATGCTGGCAACCCTGTTTTAACGAGCCATCACGTGTCCGCCATGATCGCGGGCAATTAATCGCGCCATGGGACGCGGCTGTCAACACCATCGTCACCCTGTGCAAACAGGCAACATAACAGCGAGCGACATAATACACAGTTCCTCGAGGAAGTTCTATTCAGTCTTTGCAAACGGTTGAAATAAAATGACATAACTTGAAAAATTTAAATAACGAAATAAATTCACTTATTAAATTATTTTACACGTCAATACTTTTTTCGCCAAACCAAGCGCCTCGACGTGAATGACCTGCTGAGATGAGATGCCGGAAGAATCTCTTTTTTTATAAATAAATTAAAATTTTGATATTACAGCTACGTGACATTAAGTGCAGCTGAGCAAATTAACATGTCCATCCATTTTTATTCATTTTGTGTTTTCGAAAGCGAACTCTATACACAGTCAGAACTAGTCAGGACCCCAGAACAGAATATCTGTTCTATGGTGAGGACGTACACCACGTCTCTACTACAGTTGCTTTGTTTATCAGAAACCTCTATCTACTACGGTAGGCAAGCAGTCCGTCTATAAAGCCTTATTATATTATATATTCCATTAAAAAAGGATTCTCTGCAGGAAAATGATTTCTGTCTTTAGGTGTGCTAACATTTCTTGGGCATTTAAACTGCCGGATCACAGCTAAAGATATGACTGTAGGAGGCTTTTAACCTTTAACAGTTTTTAACCAGTAAATCTTCCTTTCGGGCTTCATTTTGGGCGACGGCAGCCAATAATTTCCAAGCGAACCGCATGGCAAAGTAATAAACTATTATTTTGGTCAATCGTTGCTTAACCTTTGAAACTAAAATTCGACTCCAACCATCAATCACTCTAGAAAAATGCATCCACCCTCGCCACAACTGCACGTCATCTCCCTATGGGGATGTTTATTGTCAAATCAATCAAACTGTCAGTTTATCGACGAAGGGAGACAATGGGTGCGTTTGGCAGAAAAAAGTGCTTGAGAGCGCTTACCAGCGCTGAAAAACAAACTGTACAGTTTTCGGCCAGGAGACGTGTTTGCTAACTTCAGTTGCGCTGACACAATCCGCCATTTTGCTTACAAGCGCTTCCTAGCGCTTTTTTCTGCTAAACGCACGCAATGTGCCAAGGCAGGGGATGCCACGTACGTCACACATGGCCACAAATGCCTGTCCCGGCTTTTGTTGACCAATTTATTTTAATGGTCATGGGGTATTAGATAAGGATTAGGAATAATGCACATTTATAAAGGTTACGAAATTCGCAGTACGCACGCACAATCGCACATGTAGTTTGCAGAGGGAGATCTACACGGTTAATGAGATTCGTTTTTCTCTCTCCGAGTCGTATTTACTCCCTGTATTTTGAATTGGAGCATGATCATTGCAATAAAATGACACAACGTCGCTCTTGGTTTGCCGATTCCGATTTTTCTAACGATGTTTGCCTTCACCTAAAAGCTGGCATTCGTTCGTAGATACAGTTAAATATATTAAAAAATAAAATATGTTGCCCATACATTAACCAAAATACGAAATATGTATGTATATTTAGTCCTGTTATCGCTAATTATATAAATTAAAATAATATTTAACTACACCCGTAATTAGAAACAGCATCCGTTGCGAGAAATAATAATTTGTCTTTCCTTCATCTTCATAAATTACAAATTACGTGCTAACGAGTGCAAGCATGCATTTATAGAAGTAGAGTTCCGCATCATTATGCTATAATTGGCGTGTTATATTAGTTTATTGAGAGACAACTTTTATTAATATAAATTGATTAATTGTAGTTGTTTTTGACGGTATCCTTTCGCCGACGAGATATTATAACCTAGGTATATAAAATGTAACGAACGAATGTTCCATCCAAAAAATCAATTCTAAAAAGGTGTTGTTTTAAGCATTCAGACTCCATTTCATTCCATTAATTAAAACTCACTTAGGGTACACTAAAAATGTAGTTCATTGTATTATTTAAAACAATTCATTTCAAGCATTTATTTTAATTCATTATTTTTCCGTTATTAATGTGCCGTTGTGATTTATTATGCATTTCGAGGCGAATGAACTCGAGAATGTTGCGTCACTTTGATTAAAGGCAAAAAATAGAGTGTCTCATAATTAATTTTCTTAAACAAAGTGTGACCAACTAATAAAATTTGTGGCTGAAAATAAGTCTAACTAAAGATTCAATAGTTCGTTGGTAATTTGGCATGCTCTGGACAATGGGTTTTTGTTGAATATCTGAATTAAATCTTTTGTTTATTTGTATCGTTTTTTTTTTTTGTTAATAGCATGTCAATCTTTTATGAACTTCATATCCTTGCATTGTAATTCGTGTAACACTTATGCCGCCTTTTTGTGTATCGCGTTAATAGCAACTGAGGCTATTAATAGCTTAATTCCACTTTACCCCGACAATTACTGGGCCACGTGAAACGTAGGCGGGTTTGAACTACTAACATTTCCCAAGTAATATAGTAAGTGCTGCGGATTAAAAACAATCGCTTTGAAAGTAGCGATATTTTCTGCCCTTGTTTTCAAACAAATTAAAAGTGGTAGAGCTTTGTGCAACTTCGTCTGAGGAAGTACCTCCACCTTATAGAAGACCATAGTGTTGTGCTATTATCTACTAGTGAGATAGGTTGCCAGGGCTCAGTTGGGAAGTATGGGGTTTTAAAGGCAGGCAACGCATGAACGTCCCTTGTTCTAATCTTCATAGGCAGCGGAAATCACTTACCATCAGGTGACCCTCTTGCTTGTTTGCCTCCATCTTACAAAAGAAACTAACATTAGTGTCTTTAGCCATATAGCATATCAGATACGCATAGCATACGTGAAATATAGCCCCTTTATTTTTACAAATAAATAACAAAAATGTATTTTATTTCTAGTTGCAAACAAAACAACCCCTCCAATTTAAAATGGAGTTGTTTTCGTTTCCAATTGTAATCAATTAGTTTGTAGAGTAGTTTGGTGTGAACAGAGGTGAAAACACGATAAGCCGACCCCTATTGACGACTTCCGACAGACACAGTTTGGGGTTATGTGACATAGCAAGCACCTGAATAGATAATTACAGGAATAAGGTACCTGCGGTAAATAAGGCCCAGGGGGTTATAAAGCCCACATTTTAAATTTCACGGAAATACATTTCTATAAAACTTCACTGTTTACGCACATTTGCAAAATGTCTGTGTGAATTTCTCCAAATTGGTCGGAAGTCGCCAGCGCCGCTATCCTGCCGGTCACCTGCGATGCGATGGTGGAGTGGCTGGCTACTGTGCAATTTTATAATTTTTGTATCAAGAAACTGTAAGTATTTTTACGTTTAATTCAATAATTCACTTATATTGCTGTATTTATTATTTTATGTATGTGTTGTAGAATACAAAGGAAATGGCTGTCCCGATTCAGAGTTAGGGATTTTAGGTTTATTAGGTTATTTTGTAAAAACATGGCATAAGGTTAATAAGGCCCATTTCAACGGTACATGGGCCTTATTGGCCTCTTAATATTTGAGTGTCAGATTGCTTGTTTTTTGTGTTCCAGGTCAATGAACTATGTAAATTTTATTGTCAATATATGTATCATTGTTACAGATTTTGATTAAAATGTCTCCAAAGTCCAAAGAAGAGAGCTCAGTGGACCGAAGAAAATAAAATTTTGGTGGGACAGTGATTTAACAAGATGATACCATCTCAGTATAATTTAATTTGTTTCTTAATTATTTTTTTGTTTGGATTTTGTTTGCAGAAGATTATTATTACTTTTATTTTAAGAGTTTATTTTTTGTTTCTAGGAATATTATATAGAGAACTCAGTTAGGTACTTACCTTTAATTGAAGTCTGATTATAAGTCTTATAAATTGATATGAAAAAAAAATTCTTTGTTTAATAAGAAAATAACTGATTATTTTAAGTTTTCAATGTAGTAGAAGCACAGCATGTACAAAACATGCTTCTACTAAGTAACTTAATTAAGACCACTAGTTATTTGAAATCAATTAATTATCTATAATTAATATTAAGAGGCCAATAAGGCTCACGTTTAATAAATAAAGGAAAATGATTAAATGAGTAAAAAAACAACCATTTACTTTTATTTTAACTGATTTTTAGGTAAATTTAGGACACTTGTATTAAAAAATAAAGCGATTTTTTATATGGGCCTTAATATACAACCGTAGTATAATAAGGCCCTTGAGAAGGGTTTTAAAAAAGTATATTTACTTTTTAAAATACATGCGTTTCTTAATAGTTTTACACCATTTATTACAGCAACATAAATAAGCTATGTAAACAATAAGTTTTTGATATCTTATACGCAGTATTCTCAGATTTATAGCCATTTTCTTTTAAGTGGGCCTTAATTGCCGCAGGTACCTTAGGTGCATGTTTGTATATATAATGTAGGTATGTACTTAATCGGTAAATCACGATATGCACGACAAAATCCAAATGTAAAATTCTAATTTATAAGGGTTTTGAATATTTCCATCAGTAATTTTTCCCAGAAGAAAAACGACTAATTAGTAATCTCTACCATACTCGTAAAAAGCCCTTACTCTTCTTTAAGTTCTTAACACGTTAATGTATCAGGAAATAATCATTAAAAGTTTACACCATCACCTTTCAACGAGCATCCTAATGGTAAACTTGATAAAGCACTTTAATTGTTGTGCGATAGAAGAAATAGAAAACACTTGTAATTAAAAATGGGTATCGCTTATATTAGAACAGACAACGCCCTTCAACTTTTTATTTAAAGTTGGTTAAAATTACACATAAATCTTTCAACAAGTGTGTTAATGGACAACATAGCAACATTGTGCCATAGACGTTATGCCTAATGGCATATTGATCTCGTAAAAATAGCCTTCACTTACGCACGTTACGAAGAACAGCTTGCATTAACAAACATAAATATCATTATTTGTTGACGTAGCGATGGAAATAGAATACCTGCATCAGGTAATTGACTCGGCTTGACTCATATGCAATGGTGTTTTGCTGCAGTTATCGTATGAAAAATAAAACATTGCATTAAAAAATTACAACATAATTTTACATTTATAAAACAAAAGTCCGCAAGAACATTAGAAAATGGTTTACTGTTTTATTAATAAAAAATATTGCATTCATAAATATGTTGTCTGAAATTTGTCAGGTTATTTTTCACCTCCTTCCAATAAGTCCTTGATCATCATCAGTCTGTTGTAGTCTGATGTTGTCAATAGTGCAGGCGACTGGGACCATAAAGACTGGGACCACAGTCCCATTTGGCTGATTCACTACTGGAGCAAGGCCACTAAGAAAAGACTGGAGAAGAGCCCATAGTGCTTAGTTTACCCCACTCCGTACTCTTTCCACTCGTGACAATGTTAATTTTCTACTTTTACTTTGCTCATCAGCGCCCTTTCTGTTCCAGGCAACCTCATCACAACGGTAGCTCTGCTCATGCACCCCAAACTCCGAGGCCACGTGACGACCAAGTTCGTGCTCTCCCTCTGCGTGTCGGACCTGCTGTTCTGCGGCATCAACCTGCCGCTGACCGCGAGCCGCTTCATCCGCGAGGAGTGGGGCCTGGGCGAGACCATGTGCCAGATGTTCGCCTTCGTCTTCTACGGGAACGAGGCCGTCTCGCTGCTGTCCATGGTCGCTATCACCATCAACAGGTGAGAGAGAAGCATATTATAAGTTTTAGAATGATCGTTGAAGAAAACAGAATTTTTATGCACCTCCGCTCGACAACAGCGTTACCACTAGCTATAAGACAATGCTGTCAATGTACTCGAACTTTGAGACAGTAAACCAGCTGATATGTAGCTTATAAACGCAACACGCGTTGAATGATGAGGCAATGGGAAGTCTTCATCCAAAAAGCCAGGCTACACATTTGTAGCATCTTTTGAGTTGTCTATCTAAGCAGCAAAAGAAAGTAATTTCCAATCAAGGGTTCGAAAAAGCTGCAGCTCAACTTTTTAACCAGGAAGAGCCTTCCAGGACAAGACGTTTAAAAATCCTCATGTGAACACAGTAAGTTTCAAATAGAATGCCTCTATTTTTATTCAATTGTTGGCGTACAGTAAGCTTATAGCGTACGTAGGCCAAGAAACAAAGAGGTTAATTGAACAAACGCTTGCACTAGGTTAGAACAAGTCTTGTTGATTATAGTTCAACCTAGATCTGAGCAAGTATAGTTTAAAGTCAAGGTGTAGTCGGAAGGTCGAAGCGCCCGCTCAAATAGTTTAAAAATAGGCCGAGTTTTTCTCAAACACGTTTGTTAATTAGGTTCTGTCTGTATAAATACTATAAATATACCCACAACACATTAGAGATGACGATGTGTTTTGCGGAACAGAAAACTAAACCACGTTTTTTTTTCATCGGCCAAAAGAGCTTGTGAAATAGCAAAAAGGTAATAGCAAATAGGTAATATGTAATAATAGCAAATAGGTAAACCAACATCGTTAGTTCAATGTCCAACCTGTGGAATCCAGGAAACTAAGTCTGGTTTCCACAGGTTGATCAAAACTTTGGATTTTAATAGCCAATTCGCAAATTTTTTGCAAGAATAAGCCTGTAGCCTCATATTCATGTGCTTTAAGAAATGTTAAAGAGAAAGAAATTTTGTCTATGAGCACCGTTATATCCCTACATTCAATGTTCAATGATATTTACTGACTGCACCACAGCTCGAAAATCCAGTAAAATACATCATCAGACCAATCAATCCTGACCAAACAATAACGTTCAACAAATCCTGAACGTTAATGTGTCGTAAAACAAAAACCGCGGGAATACCTATTGCCGCCATGATGCCATAAACAAGAACTACCAACGTCACAGGCACTCAAGCCGTTAAGTTGTTAAACAGAAATATTTTTACTACCTGGAAGTGTTTTTCAGTTGGGACTTGCGTAGTATTGATTCAAGGATGGTTGTAAATTCTAGGGTTTCCAAAATGTAAACAAGGATTCCCGAGTTCCGTCTGAGGATTCTTAGGAACACAGGATTTGCTTTGACAAATAAATATGAGACTTACGTTTTTTATGACGCAGACATTAAATGGGAAGTAGAGATAACAAAGTAACTTTAGTTTAATACGCAGAAGGTAATTCATTAAATAAACAGAATAACCGACTGCCTTAAAAATGCATTAAAATGATAAAGATAAAAAACACGATATTTTAAAAAACTGCAAACAAATATAAAAGATTTTATTATTCTTAGAGATTTCCGTAAAATTGTATCTGAACGTAACGTGTATGTATAATATGCAATATAAATTATTAATATTAATTAATATCGTTTTGCTAGACATCGCAATCCCGCTTAGTACATTTCTTCAATCCTTAAAAATCCCTCGCACAACGACAGCTTTCAATCTAGGAAATCCAACTCTTGTTTTCCTTGGCCGCGCATTAAAAAGACAACACATAAATCTAATCACAAAATGCATTTACTCACAGTTCGTTGGCCTTGCGTTACGAACCAGCGTGGTGCGTACAACTACTGCCATTAATATTAATGCACTTCTGTCCATGGACTTAAATCGTTTTAATATGCCCCGAGACTATAGATGCGACGCCGGTTATTAACGATTTTAACCGTGCGGGTAAATATGCATTTTTCGTTAGAAACGGTTAATAACCCGCATTTTATGCATTTTACGGTTAAATTCCACTAGATTCCGCTAGATGTAAATAAGTGTTTGTATAATAATAATCGTAATAGATTGTATATTAGACGCAATTATAAATTAAAGCGACATATAATTTAACATTTACGTTTCGTAGTATTTGCGTGAAAGAGTAACAGACATCTATCCATCCATCTATTCTTACAAACTTTCGCATTTATAATCTTAGTAGGATTAGGTAGTAGGATAACATCTAAAATGAATTTTATTTATCTTTTGAATATCGATTTTCTCTTCACAAAGGAAAAAAACTATACCCTTTTTAGCTGTCATCGTCAGATAACTAACCGTTAACAACTGCATTTTATCGGTAGCTAACCAAAAATTTGGTTATTTAACGGTAGCTAACGGGTTTTTTACAACTATACCCGAGACCATCAAACTGTGACATTATTTTGATCGACATGACGTATGTTTCTTAAGATGCTGTCGCTGGGATAAGAAGCGACAGTGGCTTCAAATTTCTGTTCCGATTTCGGAGTGGATTGAAGTATGGCAAGGGCATATCTAATTATTTAAATCTATGCTTCTGGCTTTGATCGACTGGAACTATGAATGACAATATTGTCCCAGCCTCAAGAGATTGGGGGATGAAGTAATATGGAGATTTTCATGAATAAATCAATATTAAGTAAGTATGTAAATTCCATTGAATTGTAGTTTATTTCCGATTTGGAGGGGAATGTACATTTACGTATACTCAATACGTCAAAAATATAAGCCTTTTAATGGACAGGGGATCATAGGTTACCATAGAGTAAGAAAAGTATCTGAATGTTTAAGGCAACATGTAAATGTAATAACTCTTTCAGCGTTTTGTATTTCGCTCAACTTGGCTGTCAACATAATGAAAAACACCGCTAGCTTTACTTATAACTAGCGGCCGCCCGCGACTCCGTCGGCGTGGATTTCCTCTTCCTTCTTCCTTTCCTGGAGCTTAAAGCCTTCCTCGTCAAATGGACTATCCGGCACAAAAATAATTTTTCAAATCGGACCAGTAGTTCCTGAGATTAGCGCTTTCAAACAAACCAAAACTTCAACTATATATATTAGTATAGATAAAAGAAAACACTTTGTTAATCAAACTAAGAAAATATGTCGTTGTCGACTATATTTTAGCGCCGGCCAACTTAAAGCCTGCCTTTAAAAGCCATTAGACGTCAACACTGATTGCCTATTAACGCATTTGTAAATGTAAATCGACTCGCTTTGTCCCACACTTCAGATCGGAACGAGTTGTGTCTAAAATGACGTATGCATCGGTTCATCGTAAATTAAAATGCCCGTATGCGTGGGACGCATCATGTCATCAACGCCATTGTTGAATACAATTCAATTTTGAGGGTCCATTGTTGCCTCATAACATTATAATCGCCTTCATAATCATTTAAGGTTCATATTCAGAATTTGGGTCTATGGACCAACTTGCTCAAAGTCAATAACATTTTAACGTGACACTGCCAGACGGAGAAATTCTACTGCTTTACAGAAAAACGGCGTAAGGGGAGAAGCACCTACTATTTTTTTATACGAATCAGTCAGGATTACTCCACCTGATGGTAAACGGATGTAAAGTCCAAATTTAAGGTTGACTTGCTCAATAGTAAGTAAATCGTACATACAATCGTACACACTCACCCTGAAGGCCTTCAAAGATGCCAATTCACGCCCCGTGTAAAAAGCCCAGGATCATAGGAGGAAGGAAATACATAAGCCATAAGTGCATTCATTCCAAGACCTGATGGCACGGGGTAAAAAAGAGGAACTATCTAGATTCTAGATAGTTCCTCTTGACCTCTGACCTCTTACACTAAAAATAAATATTATGAATAATTCAATTATTATAAAAGAAACGCCCAAACCAGTAGTTACAAAAAGACATGTTCATGCCCATACAAATATTTATCCTGTGCGGGACGTAATACGCGACCTCTTTGATCAAACAGTCAACTCACCAAATATTGATGTAAAGAAAACTCTCGGGAATTGCTCCAATTTATGTTTCCCCGCTAATAATGCGTTGAGGAGAACTCTCAAGATGAGAATGTGTAAAGATAATCGTCATCGCAAGTAGTTATTACATAGATCAGTCATGCGGGTGCTCTCGAAAGCAAACAATAAACAAACGTTAGATAGCGATGTTAGAATGTCTAGTTTCACCAAACAAATTCATCAAATACAGTCAGCAACTTTTGAAATTATCTGAATTTTCGTGTTAATATAGTTAATATTTTTAAAATCATTATAATAACGCTACCTTTTAGGGTTTGGCTAATATTTAAGAAAAAAAAACTTTTGAACAAAAATAATTAACCAAGTTTAATATTATAGGTGTACCTACTTCTATAAATAAGGTATCGTTTAAAAAAATAGGATGTTACTATATTATGCATATGCTACGCATTGATTCCATCCTTTCATATAGAAGATTATGATCACTTTTTTTTAATATTAGAAATAACCAAATTAATGACTTGTATTCAATTGAATCAAACAAACACGATTGCTCAACATATCTGTAAATAGCGTACTATCGATGCTTGTTGCAAAACCATAAGCCGAAGCGTGGATGTAAAAATAAACCCATTGACGAGAGGGCGGGTCAGTATCCTACAGCGAAGAACATGCCCGACCAGCTGTTGCTCTTGTACAAGTATACAGATGTTAGTCCTAAACAAATGTATAAGGAATTACTAAAAGAAATCAAGAATAAGACCTAAAGTTTAAGTTCTTATAATAATAATAAGGGCTACACAAGTTTTGTCTACGGCAGATTATATTTACGATCAAAATCAAAAATATCAACATTTTCATTTACTAGTTTACACACTGAAGTCTTCCCTAAGTAGGTATATTCTTTTTTTTTGAAGCTGATTAAAAATTAGAGAGGAGCATAAATTAAATAAAACTACTTTTAAAACGGATATAATCGCGGTATATTCTTGAAACTACATATTTACAGGAAAACCCGACGTTTCGGCTCCTGAAAAGGAGCCGGATGTAGTTTCAAGAATATACCGCGATTATATCCGTTTAAAAGTAGTTTTATTTCATGACTAACAGTCGCGTAAACCTAAGAAAACGTTAGGAGCATAAATGTGAAACAATTAATTTTCATTCGAAATTTTTGTTAACAAAATGTAGTTGACGAGAAAAAACACACGAACAACTTTTGTGCTTTTTTGCATAAAATAATCCAGAAAACAAACTTACCTAAATCCCGCTCCAATAAAAACTAAATTATTCACCTTGTTTCAATAAATTTTCTCAATTTGATTGAGGCACCCCTACACAATAACAACCTTCTATTTTTAGTCAGAAGCTTCGACCTTGCCACATATTTCTTTTTCGGTATTTAAGGAAACAACTATTCCAATTTGGTTGTGTTTAATTAACTGCTCACCTTCCCACGAATATTGTTTCCTTTTTATGACACTGTATAATTACATCAAGTAGCCAAATATGGATGGATACTGTGTTATGATGTCATGCATGAGACATGTTATTAAAGAAAACAAACATCACTATTTTTGTACGATTAGACAAACTGTAATGCCTAGACCGACAGATGTTTGTGTTTTAGGAAAGTGGGGCTTTTAGTTTAAGACCACAATGAAATGGCACTTCGTAACTGTTGTGCTATGCTTACGCTGGTTAGTTAGGTCGCCAGAGCTCAGTTGTTGAGGAGCGTATGGGGTCTTAAAGGCAACGCATCTGCGACCCTTTTGTGGTTTTTGATGTCCATGGGCAGCGGTGATCATTTACCATAAGGTGACCCCGAGTTCGTTTGCCTCCCTATCACATGAAAAAGTTAGCTACACACCATTAAAACGGTCGTCAGAAATCAATCATAGATTCAGCCTTCGATGGGCGTATAAACCCAGCCCAAACAACAACACTTCACACTATCCCAGTGTGTCATTGATGAAGTCTGGAGTTTATCGCCGGTTAAAAGGCACTCTGCGCTATCGGCCGTGGGAAAGCAAAGCAAAGCTGTTTGCTCCTGATAACATGCCATGATGCAATGGTGGCCCTAAAACAGATTTAGTGCAGCTAGTAAGGTTTGACTAGTGCCGAAAACAATAACTAGTGCCGAAAATTATAACTTGCCATGTGCGTAACAAAACCCTTGATCGGAACATGAATGTTTTTTGTTTTTGAGAATTTCTGTTAAAAAAAACTCAGCCAGCTTTATTACATTGTTTTCTTAGATTTAGGCGACTACAATAGTCTAAAAACGGTTAAATAAAATCGTGGTTTAATTACAACTATGTTTTAGAAATACAACCTAGTAGAGGCACGTACACGTACAGTTCATAGCAAAATATTATAATTGAATGACATTTCATGATTAGGTTCGCTGAAAAGCAGGCTTTATGTGATTAGAGTAACAAAATTTTCACTTCAGATCAGTCATTTGTTGACGTGGTTTGGGACATCGTTACTTGTTCTATATGGGGTCTTTCAACAGCAATTTATTTTTTCGATAACGATTTTGGACGGATAAAAAAACTATGGATAAAAGACGATTAAATCTTTAGTTAAAATACCTCAGAAACCAGCAGTTTCTCCTGGCAGCCATTGTGGCTAGCTACATTCATAAAAAACCCACGACCGCCTATCAAAAACAGATTCACGCTTCTATTTGTTTATGTTTATAGTATTTCGCCGGCAGCATTTTACATCTGACAGATGAAATGCGAGCGAGCTTGCGGCTCCTAATCAATCTTTTAGATGTAAATCTTCAGTTTCAGTCGAGCCCAGTTAGTATGTACTTCTTTATTTTCCTTCAGTATGTCTGTTTTGATATATTTTGTTGTTGATCGCACAAATTCTATAGATAATTATTTACGCACTTTGATCTTACATGTACCTACCGATGTAATCATCACAAGATTAATGTATGTATTTATTTTCAGATGTAGATTTGTGATTTTTTTAAAGATATTACAAATGATATGAATCCGCGGCGCTCAGTCAGCATCAACTACCTACATGTCGGTTTGACTGAACCAATCTAGATATATGACGTTTTGAAAATGTCGACTTTTTGAACGAATGGAATGTTGACAAAAATATGGATTTGTTGTACGGATATTATGGAGCACTTGGTTGCGTCTATTTATTTGAGCACCCTGAGTGTTACTAGGTTATCTTTCAGACGCTGACTGTTCCTACGAGCTCTGTTGGGTGTCATGTCACTAAAATTGCCTCTCTTGTTTCAGATACACGCTGATCGCGTACTACGACATGTACTCACAGATCTACACGACCACCAAGATATGGATACAGCTGCTGCTGATCTGGCTCGTGTCCTTCGGTCTCATGGTAAGTTCCTGTCTGTTCAATTACCTATACCTACCTTTGGCAGTTCACTGCTGGACATAAGCTCACTCGTCACTTCGCCCGATCATCTCCTACTCACATCTTGTTCCAGCCTGCCATACTAACAAACAAAACTACCATCGATATCGCAACGACTACTTCATCCACTGCTAGCCTACCGCAGTCCACTACTAGACATAGGCCTCTCCTAGGGCTCTTCAATCAGCCCGATCCTCGGCGACTACTACTTATCACGATACAACAATTTAATTTACAAGTACCTACGCTTTACTACCGTGTACCTCTTTACTTTGTATGACTTCGCTATCTTACATAATAGGTACCACAAACAAATGACAATAAAATTCTCGTAAAACTACAAAAAATATAATGAACACCATCAAACACTGTTATACAGATACCATATCAGTAACGAAAAACACAACACCCCATTTAACCAAACACCGCCGTTCTCAGAAACGCATAACATTAACCATCAACCACATACGTCAAAAACTAGCGCATACCAAAAATGTCTATTAAACAAATACGCATTAACAGAGGAAGCAGTAACGAGATGGAATTAGTTCATTGCACCTCCTATGAAGCGTTCATTTATGATCCGTGTATAATTGTCCCGAATTGGGAAACATCCTGGAACTCGGTTGGTTTATGTCCCAAGTCAAAAGTTGATGCGCGTAAAATCAAGCGAGTAATGGAGAAATGGTGTAAGAAATGTTTCATCGTGCCTGTGTGTACATAATTCATATTATTAATTCATTATATGTAGGTGCGACTGATCGGTGAATTGATAGGTAGAGAAAGGGGAGAGAGGGAGAGATCGTTAATGATCAGCGCTTTTAAAAAGCGGTTCGAAGATGCAATGCCTGCAATTAATGCATAATTCCCGGAGCTCCTACCATACCGTTAGAGCCCAATATGTATTTCCTCAATAGATATCCCATACCCTTCCTTCCCTTATGGAGCTCTGGAAACCTTGCTCATCAGCATCGGTTTTGGACTGCTTCCATGTAGCAGCCTGAATGACATCTGGCTTCCAATCTCAAATATGGACGAAAATATAAGTTAGGCTTTTAGAAAAATTCAGGAGTAGCAAAAGTTCATATAAACTTCTTTCACAAAAACGCTACAGTTAGCCACTTGCACCAAAACAACACATAAACACTGCAGTTTAACGAGAAGCTAGATTCGTTTATCACCCAAACACTGTCGCACTAAATAGGACGAGTCTTTATAGTCCATTAGCGACCTCTGTGGCAGCGGTTGACCAATTGAGTGCGACATCAAACGCATATTAACACTGGTGCAATGAATGCAACTGTGGATGCAATCGTGAACGCTTAAAATGGTGAAGTTAATCCTGTTTATGTCTCAATGCAGGCTTTCATTAAAAACTATCATCGTAATGGTTCTCTCATTTTTAATGATAGGGTAAAATGGTTATATTTCTTAAGCTGAGTTCTATGCTCAAAACGGCTTCACATTTTTCCAAGTGTACTACGTTGCTACTACCTTCTAGACTTGAATTTTTAATAAAGGATTCACCTACGGGGCGCCTCACTTTCATATTTTACTACTTATTTTAGGTACTTTTATTTAGATCCAACATGTAATAACTAATTCATTGAACTCATTTTCACTTGGTTTTCCTGCAAGATCCCCATTATAATTCAACAATCACTCTGTGTATGCAGCCCTTAACACATACGAGGCCTTAATACTGAGAACGTGCGTTGAATGGGCCTTTGTAAAGCGAGCAGTGTCGTTTAGATGGCATTGAAGAGCCCATTATGTGCTGTTGTTGTGATAAAGGACCCCTGACTTGCCCGGTCCAACGAGTTTAAATTAAAACATAACAATAAAATATCGGGACTCAATAATGATGACCATCTCCATAATAAGTAATTAACGAGATCTTTCAGATAAATCATATTTTTCTTATGCTATCTTATTTGCGTAGATAATGCTTCAGTGAATCAAATACACGTTACGACGACTCTTTTTTAGTAAATTATTTTTGCTTATGGGAAAGGTAGAGATTGTGGTTGTTAGTGTATTTCGCTAAGGAGTTAAGACAATGTTAAACAATCCATTATGGCACGGACTAGTAAAAAAAATACATTAGGTATGGTTTCCAATAAAAATTAAAAATTGTATTGGTGTGTTTCATTCATATACCATATTCGCGACCCTTAGTAATGCGGTTTACGACTAAAGGATGATAGCTAATAAAACAATGGTTACAGTACTAAAAACAGCCAATTTCTTTTACTTCCAGGTGCCACCCCTCCTCGGAGTATGGGGCCAGCTCGGCTTCAACCCTAAAACGTTCAGCTGCACCATCCTGCCCAAAGACTGCATGTCTCCCAAGAAGTACCTCTTCGTGTTCGGCTTCGCTCTCCCTTGCCTGGTCATCATCGTGTCGTACTCCTGCATCTACTGGAGGGTTAGGGAGAGCAAGAGGAAGCTGGAGGGCCGAAGGTGTGTATGTGGGTGAGGATCTACAGATCTACTGGTTGTTCGAGTGGCTAACCGGTGGTGGAGGGTTATTTGGTTTGGAGGTTAAGGTTTGGTGATTTGTTTATTTATTGTATCACAAGCGAATTAGGTATGATACATTTGAAGCAAAATTCACATGTAAGGTACATACATAACATAACGTACACTTAGGATAGCAATATAACACATTTGGAATGAGGTACCTATCTACATGGTACCTAGTTATAAGGAACGCTTAGGTAGCGCGGTTATCGCTGCAGTGGAATAATACTAATACTGCGTAGATATTTAAATCCCCACAGCAGTTTACTGAAGTAGAGAAGAAATTAATTAATCAGTCAAAATGTAGTCAACAAATCACTCGTACGATTAAATCGAGATAATGATTATTTTATGTCATTGACATTTTTTTTGGACACGACACGACTTTCTTCATTCTTAATATAGTTTATGTTTTCCTTAAATATATTTATAGTAGGTTTCGACGCAGTAATTTAATCAATTTAGCTAGATAAAGACAATCTCCCACTTCGGCTGTCGAAACAAACAACTGAAGCCGGCCGATGATTGAATCCACTCAACTCAATTCGATTCTCTGCACTATTAACATTCTGCACCTATTTTTGTTCCTAGTTTAAGTTCCTGAATACATCTACAGTGATGAAGATTATGTAGGTTTCTTCGAGGATTAGATAGGTAACACATTTCAAGGATAAGTTGTAGAATAGTGCTCAAAAACGTCGGAGGACGTGGGTTCGATTCGAATCCCGCGGGGAACACTGACACTTTGTGTTGGTTTTCCCAGTTTGGTAAGGATATTATGCAGGCTTGAATCAGCGGATTGTCCGATCAGAATGACGATTCCGTGCTTCGGAAGGCACTTTAAGCCATTGGTCACGACTATGATCCAAATGGTCTGGTTTCCCTAATGTCATAACCCAGCTCCATTGTAATAACCAGGCTGGTCCATTCAGGAGGAGGGCAACCATTCAGGAGGAGAGCAATGTCTGAAGATACAGCCGGAAGAGGGTTAGGATTAGGACGAACGATAATGACCGAATGCTAGCAGTGCTTAAAAAAAACTCTTATTCATATTAAGCCAAAACAGACAATAAATACTGTTCTTCAATTTCAGATTTAATTATCTGCTAGGCTTGTGTGACATTAACATAAAAAGGTGAAACTGGTTCTTTAAAAAAACGACTCGTGATTTTCAAGACTAACATGTTCATTCTGTTCACAGCAAACTGAGCGGGCAGACAGCGAAAGAGAAAGAAGAGGATTCCCGCCTCACGACGCTCATGCTCACCATCTTCCTCTGTTTCCTGGCGTGCTTCCTCCCTCTCATGATCATGAACGTCGCCGACGACGGAATTACCTACCCTTGGCTGCACATAATAGCGTCCATTTTAGCTTGGGCCTCCAGCGTCATCAACCCACTTATCTACGCAGCGACCAATAGACAATATAGAGCGGCGTACGCGAACTTGTTGAAGTTTTGCAAGAACAATCCAGTTGCTAAAAGAAGCACGTGGGGCAGTCGGACTGTTGGGCAGTCGTCGAACTCACCACATTACGTCGAGAAGAGAAATCCAGCGAAAGAGAATCCTACCAAATTATGAATCTTAAGTTATTCCGACCAGGAGCGGTTTTAGGGTAGGACGTGGTTGGGCAACGGCCTGAGGCGCCCTGGGTATTTGAACGCCACAAGCGCCTCCGACCTACCTTCATAGTTCGAACTTTACTGAGTCGTAGAGGGCGCCGTAGAAATCTCGTCCAGAGGCCTTACCATCAAGTCTTAAAGCGATCTTTAAACGAGTGAGTAAGAGAGATGCCGCTTTACATGATGTAAGGCGGCATCTCTCTTACTCACTGGTTTTTAGATCGCTATAAAACTTGATGGTTAGGCCTCAGGGCACTGGTAGAGTTAAAACCGGTACTGATTCCGACCTATTCAGTGGTATACCTACTGCTCGTTATTCCGGCCTATTCAGTGATAAGTCCTCGATATGCCCACCTATTCATTGATTTAAAATTATTTCGGCTCAGGCCAAAGCTGGACTTGTGCCACTCTGAAGATATGATTTGAATGGGCATATCCAAAATAAACGTGTTTTTTATTGTATTTGTACTCCATCATCAAATAGTCTGAACCCTTACATTACAAGTCTCAAGCAAGATCAGTGTTATATTGTGTCGTAAGCGTTGTTTAAATTGAGAAATAAAAAAATGTTTCGTTTCCTTACCGTGATTAGGCTTTCCACATAATTCAATAAGTTTTGTTTAATGGATGTGAAGTAAGAAAAAAGGTTGTTAAGATGATACTCAAGGTGTTAATTGCACACAGGAACATATCTATCTGTAAACAATTTAATAATTCCTTCATAGTGTTAGGAAAAATTTTCATCCAATTTGGTTTTATAAATGCAAAGTTTTGGTATACCTACCCACCTACTCAAATAATTGTCTTCAATATTCTAAATCATTCCAAAAAAACCAAACAAGTCCATAGTTTATGGTAAAATCCGTCCTCTAAAAATTCTGTGCAATTAAATCACTACTTAAATCAGTAGGCTGAAAATTACACGACCGAAGTTCGGCGGAAATGCGTTTTTTATACAAAAGTACGCGACGCAGCTAATTTTGGTTTGGCATAGTGTTTCATGTAGGTATACATACCTACATTTGTATGTTTTGTAAATAAGTGTCAATAATGTACATAGACCTATTGCTTATATAATCTTAGTTAAATTGAAACTACTTATGAATAATGATTATTACCTTACAATAACCAAAGTAACTACAATTATAATTTATGGTTAATTATTTTCATAATAAATATCTTTATGTAGCATTGTGAAACACACATACGTCTATTACCAATAACGTCGGTTATAATAGGTACTTATTTAAGATTTTTGTATTTTTTGTTTGTGTGTTTGGTTTACAATACATTTATTGTGGCTGCAAATATTCGTCTAAGCATATGGCATTCCTGTAGATACCTACTATAGTTAAGGGTAGTTTTTAACATACCTAGTTACGAAAATATTATTTTTGGTAGTCCTATAAAGGCCCATATTAATAAAAAAAGGTTCCAATTGAAACATTATAAGTACTCCGTCTTCAACAATCTCTTGATTCAAAAATTAAATGTATTTGGTAGGTAGTCTTTTAAGTCCAGTACTTATTTTTAAAGTTTCAATTAGAATTATTGTTTTCCGTTTTCAACAATCGGTTGATGAAAAAATAAGTGTAATCAATAATGACATAATTTAATAACATTTGCTACAAATAAAAGTAAGTTTTTGAGAAACACCTACTACAATAAACACTAGGTATATGGCTACAATGTACGAGTTACATAATCATTAAATATTTAATTTTAAAGACTGATTCGGAAAAGTCAATTAGGTTAAATAATTTTTGTAAGAAAAATAAAAAAAATATCTATAATTTAGTGAAGAAGTTAAATGTATGTATGCCTTCCTTTGTATTTATCAATTTTCCTTTTTTGTTTTCAAGTGAAGATAATTTTTACACATTGTACTAATATCGATGATAAGTTCTTCATAAATAAATAGTTTGTTATAAAACAGATAAATAAAAATACCATTATTAGGTAGGTAGGTACCTATAGTATGGCAAAAAATGAAAGGAACAAGAAGATCGAAGTTATTATATTTTATTTGAAAATAGATCTGTTATGTATTTATATTTATTTAATATCGTAACTTAAGCTGTAATCACTACTTAATCGAGAACCAAAGTTAAAATAAACTTATTTATACTATGCTAATGTTTTTAAAACATACCTAATAATCCTATTAATAAAAAGTAATTAAAATTTTATTGCATAACCCTTTATTTCATTAATACGCACATAGGTAATAATTACCTACAGTTTTTATGAACACGTAGCTGTCTTCGACTACAGCCGGCCAATATGACAAAGTTAGAATCAACCAGGAAATATTAACATATTGGCGTTGCAAAGACTCTAACTAGCGCCCCTAGTGGCAAAATTGTGAAGCTGTCTAAGAACAACACTTTGACAGTTTTCCTTACAATTTTCACAGGGCAACACATAAATTTTAAAATTCCCGTATTTTTATAGGTATTTTTGGAATGATTTAGGTAGATTGCTTGCTACGTATCATTTCAATATCAGGCCAAGGACTAGCAACTTTCGTACAACTCTACTCAGCATGGAGCACATATTAATAAAATAATTAGTTAGAATATGTGTGCCTGTTTATACCAAACTGAACATGAATGGCTTTCTAGTTTATTAATCTGTGATGGCTTTATATGGTATATTTTGTTTAATATTTACCATTGTCAAATCAAATAACTCTGTATCCTACATTATATTTTCTAATTATTTTATTAATATGTGCCCCATGCTGAGTAGAGTTGTACGAAAGTTGCTAGTCCTTGGCCTGATATTGAAATGATACGCAGCAATCTACCTAAATCATTCCAAAAATACCTATAAAAATACGGGAATTTTAAAAATGTGTTTCCCTGTAAAAACTGTAAGGAAAACTGTCAGTGTTGTTCTAAGACAGCTTCTAAATTTCGCCGCTAGAGGCGTGCGCGTAACCTTTGCATCGCCAATATGTATATATGTATACTGCCTATTTACTTGACAAAATGTTAAGATGTTTGGATAAAATGATGAACTTTAATCTGAGGGTAAAAGCTGGATTTTGTATCAAGAAAAATATAAACACAAAGGGTTTTAGGAATTTTTAGTTCGAAATTGACGACAAATCTTTTATTTAACCTTGGCTCTATATGCTCTGATGTATTTGCCAGTTCTCTAGAACATAAAAAAACAAAAAAGACATGTTTATGGTATTTTAACTTCTATAATTGTCTTTGGTCCACCGTCGAAACTCGAGTGACAGTTCCTGTAATTTTACAAAAAGAAATCGCCGAAAAATGGCAAAAAGGATTTCTCAAAGCTCAGTAAATTGGGCCGCCCTTGCCGAGAGAGTTCCGGCTGAACAAAGGAGCAACTTGGCCATTTTCAAAGTCCGTTCTGATGGATACCTGCGAAGGTTAGTTTTTACCAAGTTCATCACGATTACATAATTTTCTGTTTGCGGTATAAAATAATTTATTTTAATATTTAGGGTCTTGGCTAACCCTCCGGAGCCGCCAAAGATCAACTGGGCCATGTACAAAAATGTCCCTGTTCCTGGAATGGTCGACAACTTCCAAAAACAATATGAATCCCTGAAGATCCCTTACCCCGCGGACACCCAGACCGCACAGATCGAAGCGCAGTGGACTGAGATCAAGAAGGCCATCGCTGCCTTCGTCCAGGAGTCCAACGCCAACATTGCCAAGTAAGTTAAACTTTTAGAAGGTATTCAACATCTAAATTTCTTACAAGAATAAACTGGAAAATCAAATTTTGTTATATTTTAGTGTGGTTATTTTAATGTACTACTTCATCACAAGTCCTATTAATGTTATTGAACACACAATACAATACTTTAAAAGTTTTAGGGAGGTAATTGCCCAAACATATTTATCATTACTTGAAAAATTATTAACCTAACCTAAAACTTTATAATAAGTACACTATTTATTTATTGAAATTGCAATATGCATATCTGTCAATAACTCATCTTAATTTAGTGTTTTGTTGTGTGCGCTATCACTTTCTATTATTTAGAACTAAGACAATCAGTGTGCAAGCATTATGTTGAAAGTTTCCTTTCACAATAGGATAGTAGTTGTATTATTCTCAAATTGAGTTTTGTCAAATCATTCTTACTACCCTCTTGTTTTAATATTTCTCTATTCCTATAGGTATGAAAAGGAAATTACTGCTACCAAGGCCCTCCTGCCATATGACCAGATGACCATGGAAGACTTCAACGATGCCTTCCCAGACAAGGCCCTGGACACGACGAACAAGCCTACATTCTGGCCTCATGATGCTGAGGAGCAGCCTGGCTACGTGGACCCTGAAAAGCCAGCATCAGCCCACTAAATTGATTGCATCGCTTGATATGACGATGCGTTTATGAACAGTGCTAACGGGCTATTCATTGAGATAGTTGCGTATGTCATGTTGTAAGAAAATTCATAAATCAATTCTGTTTATTGTGTAGGATTAAAGTGTAACAAATATATTTTTTGTTTTTGAATTTTTATTTTTCCTTAAAAAACCCTGTTTTTCATACCAAACAAAGTATCATATATTATGTAACATTAAATTGCATTATGTTATCACTAGCGGCCGCCCGCGACTCCGTCCGCGTGGATTTCTTTTTTTCGAAATAAAAAAAAAGCCTATGTTCTGTCTCAGGGTCTAAAGATTATCTGTACCAAATTTCATCAAAATCGGTTGCGAGGTTTAAGCGGGAAAGCGTAACAGATAGACAGACAGACAGAGTTACTTTCGCATTTATAATATTAGTTGGGATAAATACAGTCAAAAGGCGTTCTCATGTCCTAAACTATTAGATTATGTAAAAGAATATGTGCTGCCCTTATAACAATATATTTGGCAAACAAAAACATTAAAAGGCCTCTTATCAAACAAGCTAGACACAGGTATTTTTCATTTTAGTGCTTATACAGGGCCTATCTTACTGATGATCTTTTCAAAGAACACTGCTCCACCTAAAGATTAACAGAAAATGAAAATCACAGAAAAGGAAATAAAAGATATTATAATTTATATTTATTTATTACATGAATTGCACATTGTCACAGTATACTGTCGTCACAATTATGTACTACAGGAATGTTCAAACATTACTATTGAGAGGGCAATTCAAAACTAGAAAATATTGGAAATTGTACAAAAATCATTGTATTTCTGGACGAACAGATATGACAATTCCCTGGAATACCAATTTATATCCATTTATCTCTTACATTAACTATATGAAGGTCAAAGACTCGAATTAAAAATGGAAATATATAATTTAAGAATTACATATTTCCTTTCATATTTATTAAATTAAATCTTTAATTTGCGTTAAATCTTGGCAAAGAGTGAACAAAATTCAAGCGAGTTTTTTACGTCACTCATTCTACATGCAACCTCTACCGACAAATCTATAACGTGAAGAAAACGAAACAGTAATCCTGTAAGAAAAATATACTCCGTATTTTACAAGAAATACTACAAACATACTCAAAAGAAAATTACATTGCATTATACAGAAATATAAGAGATACGTCTTTGGATTCCATAAACAATGTGTGCAATGTTATTTGCTATAAAATATCTTACATTAAATAATCACAATCATAAGTTCAGGTAAAAGATTAGCCAGATTATTGGAAAAAGTAATGCAATCAATGTTTAAAATTCAGGCTATTCAAACAGTGCTCAAATTCTGATAGATTCGATATGTAAATTAATTATTAATTAAGCATAGAAAAACCTTGTGAAAGATACAACTACAATCATTAATGAACTAAAGATGATGGATAGTAATTCTAGTAATAATCATGAATGATTGTAATCTGTATCTTTCACTACGTGACAATATTATTGTCATTAATTATACGTAGATGATCAACATCATTGAATCTTTATTTTAAGTTTGCCCTTGGCTACCAACATTAGACAATTCTTTATTACTAACATTACCCTACGTATATTGACAAATGCGCCGCTCGTAACTTCGAAACTGATTGGACCAGCCCATTCCTAATTTCAGTTTTGGGATATACAGTAACCCAAAATTCTGAACTCACAAAAGTGCAGAATAAAGAAATGTATGATGATAGTTGATGAATTTTAGAAAAATCATCAAGATACATTTTATGCTTTAAATTAAATAAATAGTATAATCTTTATTTAACCCAGTGATTCCCAAAGTGGTCCAGGTGGACCCCCAGGGGTCCACGGGAGACTTGCTGGGGGTCCACGTAGGCGTGAATAAAAATTGGGGGTCCATAAGATGTTAATGGGGTCCACGAAAATTTATCTGCTTCTGATAGTAAAGAACACAAAAAAACTAAAAACGTCCATCAGTGGGAGAAGTTATAAAGTGGACGTTGGGAATAATCCCTAATTCACTGATTTTTATAACTTTTTGTATATTTTTATTAAAGCATTTTTAAATGCTAAGTATTATTATACCTTTTTTAAATTATAACGTTAAAATTAGAAACAAAGAAAAAATCATCTGATCTCGTGGCTCAGGCAGGAATCGAAACCAGCGCCTCTTACAAGCCAGGCAATAATTTTTACAGTTCAAATAAAAATGGAAGTATTCAGAATCTAACATGGATCATGGGTATTTGTGTAGAAAAATAAAATTTCATCAAATCAAAGATTTCACGCGTTCCGTATGATTAAAATTTTTATTTGCTCTATCGGAGTACGGGGTGCATCTGTAAACTTTTACATCTCCTTAACCACGTGTTTTACCAACCATTCTGAAACATTTTTGTTTTACGAGTTTTCAAAAATCGTCAAGAAAATGTTCGACTACCCATACAAAAAGACCAAGTTACGTGGTGGTCTTTGTATGAAAGTTAATTTTTTTTTAAGCGAATTTCGAACAGCTTTGGATCAAATATGTTGTTCAAAATGGATGGTAGTAGGTACACGTGGTTGAAAAGATGTAAATGTTCACAGATACACCTGTGAACGCAGAAGAAACAATTTTATGTTTTTGGCGACTTTATGAATGAGTTAGAAATGTAGCAGCGGGGGGGGGGGGGTCCACCGAAACCAGCAAAATTTTGAAAGTGGTCCACGAGAAAAAAAAGTTTGGGAACCTTTAACCTTATAGGAACTACTTGCGATTGAATAAATATGAACATGTTGGGGGTCACATTTCTATGATTTTCTATTTCAGACTGTTAGCAAACAGAACCACCAAGTTAAATTAAGAAATTTGAATGTATGTTCTAGCATATAATCTAAGTGAGCCTGCTGTTGTGAGCCTGATGCTCATAAATAATAATTAGTAAGGATACATTAAAAGCTATTATAGAGCGTCTGCATTCAAGAAAAGTGACTTGCAAAGCAAATTGGGTGTATCTGTATTGTATAAATTATGATACTATGGTTGGTAATACCGTAAGGATATCCATTTAATACGGAATACAAATTCATAACATACTCGAGGCAAATACGAGCTCGAGCGACGGGGCTAAGGTCCATGTGTGTGCTGGTAGCTGTTGACTGAGAGCTCAGTTGGCAATTGCTCAGTGACCGGGAGCTTAGTTGGAAATAGCTCAACAACCGGACACAGAGTTGATAATAGCTCAATGAGGGATTTCACTTATGAAAAATCCGCTAGAGGCAGTAGGTAGGCGTAGGGTCTAACTGGTATGTGATTTTGACATGACATTGACAGATTTATCAAAATCACCAATGACAAAGCAGTTAGACCTCACGCCTATGTACTGCAATCCAGCGGATTTTTCAATCGCAAACACCCTCGTTTATGTGGAGCTCAGTTGGTAGTAAGACTTCACCCGAGTACTCAGATGGTAGCTCATTCCCCGGGAGCTCACTCGCTAGGAGCACAGCAACTTGCTCAGTTGGCAGTGGGCGGGGGCGGCGGCTGCGCGTACATGTTGTAGTAGGGCTGCGCCCCGCCGAAGCCTCCACCGTAGCCGCCACCGAAGCCCTGCCCGGCCTGGCCCGTCTGCCCGCCCTGGCTCGCCTGCCCGAACGCCGGAGGCTTCTGGAAACCTTGGCCTTGGCTCTGGTTGAAGCCTGCATGGGAAATCGAGAGGTACGGTGAGCATAGATATTTCAAGGATTATGTAGAAGCACTGTTTATTAAGATGACCAATATTGACTACAACAAAAAAATCGTTTTGTATGTGAAGAAAATCTTGGGACTCTTATGAAATTTCTGCTACACTCATCGGTAGAGTAAGTGCCAAGTGGGATAGGGGGCTGCTTTTGCAAGTGTTTTGTGTTATTTTATTTATATTACCGTGACAAGTCATATTTTACTAGGGCTTATCTGATGATAAGCCATGGTCTGTAACCCTAAAATATTAAAATTTGTAGTTGTAGATGTAGTTCTCAATTATAACTAAGTAAGTTTAAGTAATACATACCTCCGCCCTGCTGTCCCTGGCCGTACCCTGTGGTGGAGGGGAACGCCCCACGGCCGCGACCTCGGGCGCCGCCGCGGCCGCGGAAGGAGTCGCCGCCGTCGCGCGCGCCGCCGTACCCGCCGCGGGCGAAGTCCCCGCCGCCGCCCCCGCCGCGGCTGTACCCGCCGCCGCCGCCGCCGCCGCCGCCGCCGCCGCTGTACCCGCCGTCCGAATTGTCCCAGCGTGAGCCTGGAGGTGACGTTGTTGTAAACATTTGTGATTATGAATATTTTCTGAGTAAAATTTTGAGTATACCAGGAGAAAAACTTCCGCAGCAATAAAATGAAGAATAACATAGACGCAAGTTCCATTTGTTTATTCACATGTATATTTTCTCTTCCTCTACTTTACCCTATAGACTTTTACTGTAATCAAGGATTGCCAAATACTTTATTACTAGTATATTATTATTTATTAAATCATTTATTTAATGACAGAATACTGATTGTAATAGATAATGGAGAGAAAGAGAAAATCTCGAAAAAAATATGTAAGAAACCAGTTGATGTTGCTAAATAGTAGCTATGTACAACCAGATAAATTTTGATAATTATCTTTTCTTCCTAAAGTATTACTTAATTCATTACCTCCTCTGTCGCTGCCGAAGCGGCTGCCGCCCCGGCCGCCGCGCATGCCGCCGCGCCCGCGCCCGCCCGAGCGGTCGTCGTCGCGGTCACGGTAGCGCCCGCGACCTGACAACAACACAACATTCTGTACTAATACATATACCTAAAATAAAACTTTAAACAATCAATGCCATTTACACATAAACCATGAAAGTTTTTTACTGTTAGATTAGTAAAGACCAATCTATGTATTATAAAGTGGTATATATGAAGAACCACTCGCCCGATTTTGTGCAAACTTCACATAAACCATCTACTTACTTAATAGTCCGAGAACAAACCCTAAAAATTTGGTTTGGATAGTGAAGATGACAACGAAAATGCCATTTATTTTTATATTAAGGTAATTAATGAAACAAAAATGCGGAACAAAATTGTTTGAATAGTTGAATACTCACCATATTTACCCTTGAATCCCATACCGCACTGCGCTAATTCTAATAACTTGGGATTAACTACTTGATTTGCCTCTTGTAAGACCGACATCAGATCCTTTGCCTGTAATAATATTGAAATAATAAATTAAGATCCAAAGAGACCGAAGCGAGTAGCAGATATTTGACAGTTTACACTTAAGCAATCCCAGTTCTATAGATATTTTATATGAATCCAACTTGCCTTGGCAGAATTGTTAGGCGTGAACAAGGTGTAAGCTGTACCAGTATTTTTAGACCGTCCCGTACGCCCAATACGGTGCACATAGTCCTCAGAGTTATTTGGATAATCATAGTTTATCACAAATTTCACATCTTCAACATCTGCGCGGGAAACAAAGTATATTAGAAGACCAATAGACAACATCGGAAATACAACTCAAAACAAAAGCAACAAATTACAACAAGACAAATATTTATATCAAAATTCAATGAACGGGAATAATTCTTAAAATATAAAACTACGGGCATAATACTGGACCCTGCGGTACACCATAATAAGCAAACATTGAAATGTTATGTCTTTCAAAAACTCAATGATATAGGCTAAGGGTACTAATAATGCTATAAAATATTGCAAAAATAACACCAAAAAGACTCGACAAATTATAAGATAAAAGCATGAATCACTTGCTATATGATCAAAGGCTTTACAAAAGTCTAAGAATTGTTCCCTTCAATGAAATCTGAAATATATTTACCTTATCAAGCTCCGCAGAAAGCCGAAGAACAGCTGGAAATAACTGTATTATGCCCGTCAGTGGATCCGGAGTGTTGTAGGCCAAGAGTCGAACGGTGTGCTGACTATACGCCCTCAAATGTTATTAGTGTAACCCGCTAACTTGTCAGGTGGCGTAGGGCAGTACCTTTATCATTAAATCTCTCATGACATTTAACCAAGCATGTATTGCTCTAGTGCATTACGATAATCGAGGAGTAGTAGCTTTCAAAATGCATAGTTTTAAATGATCTTGTAGGGAAACTTTAAATTAAATGTATTGTTTACAAAACTTCTGCATCTGCACCATTTGGTTGGGAAGAGATGTATTGTATATTCAATAATATTATATTGTATGATTAATCAAACTATTCCCTCGTAAGATGCAAGAGCTACACCTATTTTCTACAAGAGGCAGCATGCTAAATTGAACAGTGTGCGCTGACAGTTGGTATATGCTGTCATAACGATTCCGTAATAATTATAATCGCAATCATTAACCGTGAAGTCAGCAACACACCACTAGGCTAGCCCTTATCTCTGCACGCATGCGCCTCTGAAATGAAAACAACATTCGAGAATAATGCCAAGTCAGTCATGGAAATTTATTCTTATCATCGGGCTAAGATTTGGCGAACCTTACGATAAATGTTAGTACTAGTGGGAAAACCAAATATTCTACAATTGTTAGGAAACTTCTTCCACAATTAATTTAATTATACAATTTTATAATCTGTCAGCGCTAGACAATTTTTGATGAACATACAAACAAATTGTTGATGAAGTTAAACTTCGAAGTTAAGACTGTTATTAAATTACATCATGCAAGAAGTTAGTGAGAAATTCATCATAAGATTCTAAATATCGTGGCCCGAGAATAGTTCTAAGTGGTAATATCAAACCATTGCTGTTACTAGTTAATCTATTTGGTGGCCTATGTTCCAATATCCACATAATATCACAAAAATATTGTTAAAATCATCATTCATTTTTCGTCGAAGTATATTGTGGTGTTTCAATGTTTTAGGGTTTGAACCTAAAGCTGGATTTTCACACAACTTACCATTTCATCCCAGCCTTAAACATATAATTAGTGAATACTGGAACCTGTTTTCTGTTAGCTGCATCCAATAGCAACCATTTATCTTTAAATTCTTAGCAATGGCATCAAATACCTCCTCTACGCTCCTGACAGTCTCTTAGACCTTTATAACACCCCGGTAGAACAGTGCGAGATGATTTATATTTACAGCCTTTACATTTGCGTTCACATTAAAAAACCTCGCTACTGTTTTTCATATAATCTTCTGTTTGATGCCTTCATTTACTTCTACATTGGCGGGAGTAATATCACCACCACTTTCAAATGTCACAGTATCTACGTATATGGTATATTCCATATCATTTAGAGGTGGCACAAACATAAGATAGTCAACTTCTGGGCAATTTACAGTAACATTTACAACTACACATTTATTTTCAAGTCAATGTACAGATCCTTTAGTTTCCCTCCCATTATCTGATTGATGTATATTTTCACCTTTACCTACATCCCCTTGGTCTTATCAGTTTTAGCTCAGCTTCCAATATCATCCTAGACATTTCCGTGGTCTAAGATCTAGTCCTAAAGGTTCAAATTGTTCAGTCATACCTAAGCCCCTAGCGGCGACGTCGGTGGCGACCAGTATGCCTCCGGCAGACTGTCGGAATTGGTTAAGTACGTAGTCGCGGTCCAGTTGGTTCTTATCACCGTGTATGGCGAGCGCGCGCCAGCCCGCTCTGTTTATTGTCTTTGTTATTTCATCCACCTAGGAGAAATATTTATTGAAGTTATCCACAAATATAAGCTAATACAATTTTGCTTCTAATTAGTAGTAGTTGTCGTTTCATTTCAATTTCCATTACCTAATCTCAGAGATATGCAACATCCAATTGTGTGATGAGTAAATTACATGTATGGCACATGTATTTCTCTTACCTTCGTCCTAACTAAGAATCACATTTTTTGTTACTAGCCTAAACCTTTAGAGAATTTGGACAAGTATTACTGATGTACTAAATAATGCGAAATTTATTATATTTCAGTAATGAAAATCAATAACTTTTTCAGCTACTTACTTTCCTCTTAGTCTCAGCAAATATAATAGTTTTTGTCTCCTCCTCGGAAGATATTTCAGAGAGCAATGTAATCAGTTTATCATTCTTCTCCCATTCCTCACAGACGTCCACAATCTGGAGAATATTGTGGTTGGCAGAGAGCGAGAGTGACCCGATATTGATCTGAATGTAGTCATGGAGGAACTCCTCAGCTAAGTTTTGAACTTCCTTTGGCCAGGTAGCAGACCACATAAGAACCTGGAAGAAATGAATCATTATATAAGTAGATCAAAGTACCCAAATGAAAAGTCATTATTAATAACTTAGTAACTTGATAGATTTTTGTTATTTTGATTCTGATTTTGAGTATGGTTTGTTATTCTGTTTCTTAGGCTATTAGATTTTGTAAGTATTAAAAATATAAATCAAATAAAATATTCAATGTTGGTCTAGCAGGATGGGATTTTAAGAGCTACTCAACAGCTATAGTGTAGTGGGTTGTTGTAGGCTATTTAATGTTTACTCATCATCATCATCATCATCAGCCTATCGCAGTCCACTGCTGGACATAGGCCTCTCCTAGGGCTCTCCAATTAGCCCGATGTTTACTCATTTATTGTTAATTGTGTTAAACTCACCTGTCTGTCTGGACGAATCTGTTCAATGATCTTGCGGATCTGAGGCTCAAAACCCATGTCCAACATTCTATCTGCCTCATCCAGTACCAAATATGTACATCTTCTCAAATTTGTTGTATCTAGATTCAAAAACATCGGAATTGTAAAGTGCAAAAATATACATAGAACCAATCATAGAGCAATTTTCTTTAATAAACTAATACTTCCTACAAAACATATAGGGCAACCATACTATTTATAAGACACTAGCGGCCCGCCCCGGCTTCGCCCGTGGTACTTGTCCACTATTTAATGGATGATATCATAATATCATGAGGAAGGTTTTTATGTACATATACATAAAAACCTTCCTCATGAGTTACTCTATCTATTAAAAAAAACCGCATCAAAATCCGTTGCGTAGTTTTAAAGATTTAAGCGTTCATAGGGACACACAACATACAACATGACAGAAAAAGCGACTTTGTTTTATACTATGTAGTGATTATCAAAATAAAATGTGCTTTATAGAACCACTTATGAAGCTGAACTCTTTAATTTGAACGAGGATGTAAAAGCTAATCATAACAAAGTTAAACATACTCTTTTCTAAAAAGTCTATCAGCCTTCCAGGAGTTGCGATGACAATCTCCACACCCCTCTCCAGGCACCTGCCCTGCGGTCCTTTTGGGGCTCCACCAAAGATACAGGTGTTCCTCACCGCTACATTCTGACCAAAGTCTGTGGCCACCTGCAAGACAAGCACAAATATGATGTTTTTGCTTTAAAAACTATTTTAACTTTAGATTTAAGAACTGGCATGATATGAATTAACATGATTCTCATATTTAAAGGTAATTTTTAAGAAGTAACAATATAAAATTTCAAGTATTAAACATTATCCTTCACACCAGATCTTAAAGAACAAAAATGCGAAAATTAAGCCAAAATAATAGAAAATGTAATGTAGAATTTGTAGATGAACAAGAAGGATAGTAACATTATGGACTGAAGAGTAATTTTCAAAAGAGATGTCCCAGAAATGTATGAAGCCTCGGCCTGGACCATGTACGCTATACCTAAATATAGGCGAATAAGTGTACTACAGTTTTAATTATTCCAATTCTTATGCAAAACCTTAGTTTTTTGTCTGAAACAATAAATTAAACCACAATATTGCAACTCAGTACAATATGGCGGAGGATGCATCCATAGAGTAAAGTAAAAATACCAAGACGCATCTTTGAAACTTGAATGACGTTCATGTCATTTATCCGTCAGTTTATTTTTGTTTTGACAGTATGCAGTTTATTTCACAAAGTATTTATATTTTTAGGTTACAAACGACCTAAAAAGGCTGGGGTCAAAGCTGTAAATCCCAGTACAGAAAAAAAATACAGTTGCCATCTTTACGAATTAAAGTGAACAATTATGAATTTGATTTTATTTATAAGCCACTAAACTACGGACCAAAAATGTTTTATTGTATTTTTAATGGAAATAGCAATATTTTACCGATTTTTTGCTACCACGTACATGGTGCGGGCCTGGGATGGGACATCTCTTTTAACTTCTGTGTTTTTGATTTTGCAGATAAATATGATTTAGAAGTACCCTGAAATTATGAAATGTTCAGATTTATCCACATATCCATTAAAAAGCAAAGTGAAATAAATAAAATTCCATAACAATAAATTAACCTTTTAAATAAACATTTATAAATTAATATTCATTTATTTAATATCAGAGTATTTCATTTTGCCAAAGTAAACATTAAGATGAATAATCGTGAAAATGATATCAAATTGAAACAATATACGAGATATAAATAGTGTGTTAAGTAACTGAAAAAAATAATCACAAAGTGCTACAAAACAAAATACAAAAAGGTTACGTTCAGAAACCTTACCTAACAAACATAATTTTGAATTTAGAATAATGTCAATTAGCGACATAACCATCCGAAACATTTATAGGTTTTCGAACATAGCCTGCCCATCATAACTAATATCTACATAATTAATATTGAATCAATTACTATATCCAAGTTGCTTGGATCGTTATCCAACTCCGCAGCTACTCCGTTCATTGCGATCAAAGCCTGTTGCCGCACCATAAAAAACAAATTATCTTACATTCAGATCAATGGAATTTTATTACAATTTATTAGATTTCTGTCAATTTTGAACAAAAGGCAGGCCTAATTCTTTCCTACTACAAGTTTTAAAAACAAGACATATTTTTAATGAATATAGAAAATATTTACCTGCTGAATCTGTTGAGCCAACTCTCTTGTTGGGGCTAGGACAAGAACTATAGGACCTTCATCCCTCAGGAGCCTAGGTTGATTAATTATGTGCACTATTGCAGGCAAAATGTAGGCCAGGGTCTTTCCTGAGCCAGTTTGAGCTATGCCCACCATATCCCGGCCAGATAGGGCAATGGGCCATCCCTGAGCTTGAATCGGAGTAGGATTCGGGAATCCTTGCTTCAAGATTTCCTTCATTGCATAATCAGGGAAGCCACCCTCTTCAAAGAACATGCTTGGCGCCGGGACATCGCGGCCGCGGACCGTAATCTGATGCTGACTCCGGTAGGCTTCGACTTCAGCCGGAGTGCGCCTCTCAACGTTAGGGTGTGGTACGTAGAAGTTTTTCTGGAACGGTGTCAACTGAATTGTGTCCCAGCGCACTTTGCGGAGATCTTTCCCGGGCTGGTCGCTCTTGTTGAAGCTGCGGAAGTCGTCGCGGCCACCTCGGCCTCCGAATCCCCGGCCACCGTCACGTCCATCTCGGCCGTCGCGTCCACCGCGGCCCCCGCGTCCGCCACCGCCGCCGTTCCTGCCTCGGTCCAGCGATCGGTCGCTGGAGCGCCCGCCTCGCGGCCCGCCGCCGCCGCCGCGGCTGCCTCCACGACCTCCCCGGCTCATGCCCCGACCGCCGCCACCGCGGCCACCGCGTCTATCGTCGTACCTTGACATAAAATCATTGTTTTCAAATTGGACACACTTCAACCAAATCGTATCAACTATCACAGCATACTTACATGTTGGCTCGTTCAACACAAAACCTTACACAATAAAAATAATTTAAATATGTTTTCAATCTAAAATAACACTATAGATGGCAAAGTAACTAATTTGCAAGAATAAAACGTCGCTGGCAAAAGCTTTACAATCAGATCAGAAAGCCAGCGGCCGCCATATTACTTTCTTTTTTTTTATTTGACATAACACAATTTCCTGTTTGTTGACGTTGCACCGCACCTTGGCGCAACTTTCAATTACAATTTACTTTATATAGATCATGAAGCAGCAGATCAGTATTCCAGCTGATTAAAATATTATTTATTAATATTATCATGACAAGAAAAGGGTGACTCCTTCCCTTTACAAAAGTGAAAAGCATTTTGGATGCATGATAAAAGTTCCCTTGCCTGCTGAATTGAAAATCTTTTAATTTGGAATGCCCCCGGGAAAACTTGAACTCAAATGAATGAGACAAAACTGGCTTTTCATTAACAAAGCTACGGAGCAGCGAGCTACAATTATTTAAATGCAAAGAATACAAGAATGACTTTTTAGAATGAAATTCGCTCTGTACATTAAATCGTAACAGAGTTTCTGGGGAAATCACCACAGATCCCAAATTACATAAATAGGTCAATAGGGGTTCGAGTCCCGATATTGATCAAACATCAACATATTTTTGGTGCCATCATTCTCATACGCATTACTCCACATACGCGGCTTCTTTCGGTTGAAATGGATGCTTCCATTCCCGTTTTTGAGAAGCCACACCCTCGGCTAACAGTCCTAGATTGGACAAGGAACATCCAAAGACTGCAGAATGAAGCTAGGCTACGGCGATTCGAATCATACGATTTGCGACAGAAAGCAAATCAGCTTAGGAATGAAACTGACGTCACTACGAGGTGGGACAACTATGTTAACACGGAATTATTGAGGGACAGGTAATTATAAACTTAACCGCGTTTGTATGACAGTAATAATAATATGCTTTTGAAATCCTTCACATAAATCATAACGTTTCCTGGGTGAAACTTCAAATGGTGGTGCCAATCAGTTAATAACTAAAACCCTTGGGTGGTGCTACTCTCCCTTACGGGCAGTCCCCTGGGCTTCCCTCGTAACTATATGAAACCTTTAGCTTACTAATGATGATGATGAGGCCCTTAACTATAACTACTCTTCCTCGCAATTTCGCAGAATATTCGAAGTGGAAGCCTGGAGAGAAAAACAAAGATTCACAAGAGAGGCCGTCAGAGACGAAATCAGGGCGCTGAAGGAAGAGAAGAACGCGACTGAGCTTCACCTGGAGTCGCTGCAGGTGCCGCTGATGGTGTCCTCGCAGTGCCTCTCCAACCGGGACCAGCGGGTGCCGCCGGAGCTCACTAGGGACCAGCTTGGAGAAGAGCTGAATAGGGTAAGAGAGTCATCGTCACTCTATCGTCTGTGCAAGTTGCATGCTTGGCCATAGCCTTGGAGCCCAGGGTACGCTTCGACTATGCTCTTGAATTGACCAGCCTTAGTTATCACATTCAATTTGCACCTACGCCCTTCGAGATTTTAGAGCCCAGCTCTCTCTAACTACCAAGGAGGCAGTTAGACAGAAGTGCACCAAATAAGTCTAACTGCCTCCTTGGTGTGGCTTGGTGCAGCTGCATAGTATCGTTTCTTATTACTTCTGTAGTTTTTCTCGCTGATTGGTTTTGTTACATATATAAGTATTTCCATCTTTTTTCTTGGTCCCGATGTAGGCAGGCTACCGTGTTTGTCATGATTCACTTTTTGAAAAACGTTATTTTAATTTAATCCTCAAGAACTCTTAATAGCTACTCAAATCAGAATTAATAGGTACCTAATTTTCTGCACAATTTAGAGCAGTGGTGGACAAACATTTTTTACGGAGACCACATATCCACGATAAACCTGGCTTAACTCGAGTGGCTTAGCTTTTTTTTTTAGCCTTATGATACTACCCATATCTAAGGACGTTAGGTGCACCGGTTTCTGCGATTTTCACTTTACTTGCAGGAGCTGCACATAATAGAGAACAGCAAGCGAGTACTCACCGACGTGTGCCACATGGGCTGGCAGAAGCTGCAGGAGCTGGGCAACGTGTTCTGCCGCCTGCAGCGCGAGGTGCAGAACAAGGACGACGCGCTCATGCTGGAGTACCGGGCCAGAGACCTCACCAGGGACAGCGCTGATATATCATACAAGCTGGATCCTATCAGGGTTCCGCCGGAGTAAGTACCTAGTCATAACCCCGTCCGGCCATATCTGGCCAATGTTACGATCAGCCAGGTGCGCAGGATATTATATGAATGTGCATAAGTGAGTGCGCAAGCACAGTAGGTGCACTCCCTATTCTCTCACTCTCATATTTAGGTAGGGCAGCAGTCTGACATGACCGTAGAGAGATCAGGCGCAGGACCAACGGCATAACGTGGCTTCAAAAGCAAGGAGGAGCTCGAGATGAAACTTTCGGTCACCCACCTGAAGACTGGCCTCTGCGAAAGTTGCTTAACCTTAGCAATCGCAGGCCGAGCGCGCTTACCGCCATCGAGCTCCGTATATGTACTTACTTAGTATCCAGTAAATAATGCACATAGTAGAGAACAGCAAGCGAGTACTCACCGGCGTGTGCCACATGGGCTGGCAGAAGCTGCAGGAGCTGGGCAACGTGTTCTGCCGCCTGCAGCGCGAGGTGCAGAACAAGGACGACGCGCTCATGCTGGAGTACCGGGTCAGAGACCTCACCAGGGACAGCGCCGATATATCGTACAAGCTGGATCCTATCAGGGTTCCGCCGGAGTAAGTACCCATACCAATAAGTTTAAAGAGTGTCCTGTATAGTATAGTATACGTCAGTATGTGATCGATTACCGTTATGAGTAAGAAGCTCCTACCTGTATGTAGGAGCTAACAGTAGGTATAGAGAAGAACCCAGAAGAACAGGAGGGAGCCGGGATGTCAGTACGATGAGACTCTTTTTTAACGCAAAGTAAGGGAGTATCTATAGGCTCTGAAATAATCTGAGTTGTAGCAATACTTGTACTTTAGTGGCTCAAGTAATGCTTCGTTTAATATCACTGAATCATCCAAATGTGCGCTACGCTACGGTCAGAAAATCAGTCTAATCTGAGCATTAGGTCAAACAATTCACAGACACATAACTATAAAGAATTACCTGAATTAATCCTTTCCCTTTAATAACTCTTCTTTTAATCTCATCCCAGCACAATGACCGAAGAAAGCTACGTGGACTGCATCGAGAACACCATCAAGATCGCCGAGCAGCTCATGTCGGAGTCCAAGGAGCTCCGAGCGACGATGTTCAAAGCGCGGGAGCAAGCGCGCAACCAGATGTACGCGCAGAGCCAGCAGGTGGAGCTGATCATGCGCCGGCGCGTGTACGACATACAGCGCGCCAGGAACGAGATGGAGTGGCAGAAGTACAAGGTATAGTGGACACAGACACAGAAGTTTAGGCAAGAGCCTTTCAGAATGTAATGTGGTCCAGTAGGTCTCCGGTATACCTACAATATAGAGAAGGCTGGGAATGAGGTGGCGCATAGTTACTGGAATTTCTTGGGATGGCCAGCACAAAACCAAAGCTAGTAAGTAGTAGCATTTCATAACTGGTATGCAAAATCTTTCGGTGATGCCAAGCAGCTCATGTAGGAGTCCAAGGAGCTCCGCGCCACGATGTTCAAAGCGCGGGAGCAAGCGCGCAACCAGATGTACGCGCAGAGCCAGCAGGTGGAGCTGATCATGCGCCGGCGCGTGTACGACATACAGCGCGCCAGGAACGAGATGGAATGGCAGAAGTACAAGGTAAAGTGGGTACAGAACTTCACAGAATTCAAGCCAAGCGCCTTAAGAATGTAGTGTGGCGTTGATGTGGCGTGAGTGATATGCAACTCCTGCAAGCGCTAAAGGTAGGAATCTAGTTAGGACTTCAGATCTCAGGTATACGATATTTTTAAATAAAGCTAGGAAGAAGGTGGCGCATAGTTACTGGAATTGCCACCCGAATGAGCTCCTCAGCTGAGGAGGACCTGCACATGACCAAGGGGTTAGTTGACTCATATTCGTGGGCAAGTAAATCTAAATGTCCTGTGAACCTGTCCTGTGAAAGATCTGGAACAGCTCAGGGGGTGTCATGACCCCATAGCCCCCCTGGATCCGCCTTTGTTTTGGTTTTAAAGGCAATCAATCTTTTACCTCTATTTATGGCTGTGCCTATATACCTGAAATTCCAAATGTTTAAACACACCTTTTATTTGATTCCAGCTGGAAACGAACATGCAGAAAGTGGACCGCGAGATCGCGTCGCTGCGGGCGGCCGTCGCGGATAAGATCAACCCCACCAAGCTGGTCGAGACGCGCCTGGAGACACGCACGCTGCGGCCTGTTCTCGAGAGAGTGCAGGTAATCAAAGCGGGCGATGCGCAGCTCACCCACAGGTGGGTGGAGGGGTAACCAGGGCCGTCACCTATTACAGGCCCTGGGCACATTGGCCTTCAAGCCTCTGGTTTGGTAATCATGGGTCCCCCAGACCCTGGTCCAGTATAACATACAGACAGTAGACTCCCTCAGATGAAAGGTATACATGGGAACTTTGCTACCCATCTCTGGGAATCACTGCTATTCCCTACTCATTTATTACTACACTAACGACGGGAAGAATTGGAGAAGTCTTTTCCAGTCCACTCATACGATTTACTAAAAATCGACGTTATAGGACTAAAACATCTACTCATTTGTCTTTTTGCAGGACAAACCGATGCGCGGGTTGATAGAAGAGTATGAAAGAGTTCACATGAGTACAAACCAGCTCGAAAAGAAATTAGAAGAAGCCTTGTAAGACATTTTATTTTATATTTTTATAGAAATACCGACTCTTGGTAAATCCCTACTTAGACTCGTATATTTTAAATGCAAAGGCAACTCTGTCTTTAAGAGACACACAGAGTTACTTTCGCATTAATAATATTAAGGAAGGATAAGGATGTATTTTGACCCTTATTGCTTTCCACAGGACAACATATCACGGCATGTACAACCACCATCAGCGCGTCACCAAGGACTTGCAGTACAAGAACCAGGCTCTGGAGACAGACCGACGCCTGGCGGAGATCCGCAAGCCCATCCACGAGCCGGACCAGACCGAGTTCACGCGCAACGTGGGCTACTGCCGCATGGCCGACGAGCTGGTGCCGCAGTAGAGGAGATAGCGGGAGAAAGAGATTTAGAGAGAGGGAGAGTGGATAGTAGTGCACACATAGAAGAGTTAGATAGACAGATATAGGAGGCGGAAAGAGAGTGAGGAAGAGTGAGAAAGAAGAAAGTGGGAGAAAAAAGGGAGATGGAGATAGCGCATAGTGCAGTCACTCTACAAAAAGAGTACCTCAACCTTATTGTTAAGGAGAGAATTTTATTCTACTGTGAGTTGCGTCGCCTACACTTACATAGTAGACCAAAGACCTCATCATGAGTACTGTGCCATGTGGAACCAAGCCTTGGAGACAGACCGGCGCCTGGCGGAGATCCGCAAGCCCATCCACGAGCCGGACCAGACCGAGTTCACGCGCAACGTGGGCTACTGCCACATGGCCGACGAGCTGGTGCCGCAGTAAGGGAGATAGCGGGAGAAAGAGAGAGGGAGAGTAGATAGTAGTGCATACATAGAAGAGTAAGATAGACAGAGATAGGGGGCGGAAAGAGAGTGAGTTAAGAGTGAGGAGAGAGGGAGAAAAAAGGGAGATGGAGATAGTAGCCCATAGAACAGTCACTCGACAAGAAGAGTAGGTACCTCTCCTCCTTACTGTAAGCGACAGAATTTTATTATACCTACTGTGAGTGGCGTCGCCTACACTTACAGAAGACCAAATGAGCTCATCCTGACTGCTGTCCCATATGGAACCAGGCTCTGGAGACAGACCGTCGCCTGGCGGAGATCCGCAAGCCCATCCACGAGCCGGACCAGACCGAGTTCGCGCGCAACGTGGGCTACTGCCACATGGCCGACGAGCTGGTGCCGCAGTAGAGGAGATAGCGGGAGAAGGAGATGGAGATGTAGAGAGAGGGACAGCGGGAGAAAGAGATTGAGATATAGTGAGGGGTAGAGTAGATAGTAGTGCATTCATAGACGAGTTAGATAGACAGAGGGGGGGGGGGGCGGAAAGAGAGTGAGTAAGAGTGAGGCCTAACCCCAAAGCTGGATCCGCTCTTGCTAAAGAGGACCGAAATGGCAGACAGAAATGTTGGATAATGTACGGCTGATGAGCTCGTGTTAAAGATGCAACAAACTACTTAGAACATTAGAAGAGAGGTAGAGGTAGACATAAGTAACTAGATATTCGATTACGATGGGCCTTATTGCACTTTAATAGTGATTGATACTTCAGATTATTATCAAGGGTAAGTAGTGCTTAACAATTTACAAAGCGAGAAAAACAATTTCAGAATTTAAAATATTAGTATCTGTAAATAAAGATCGCTAAAGTCCCAAAAAATATTACCTACAATCTTCGAAAATGAAAAGTATCCTACTTGTGACATTTTTACATACAAAAAATAAAAAAAACTTAATAAAACGACAATTTATATAATAATGATATATTTATTGTAAGATAACGGAACAAGCACTGTGCAATATTATCTAAGTAGATTAAAAATAGTTTAAACTATGAACCCATGTGTTACCATTATACCTAATAAAATAAAATAAATGGTGGAACTGTTTTGTTACCACCAAAATAAATAATAGGAAAACATTTCACATAAGATAAAATATACACACTTTTGATATGTATTGAACAAGTTTTTAATTACATTTTTAACAACTTGTTCAATAAATAATAAGTAAAATTCACATTGCAGTAATTAAAATTAAATGCACATTATTTAAATCAAAGACATTATGTCATAATATGTAAAAGATTAAAGGCCATTTTACCACTTCATATAAGCAAAATATTTCTATTCACTGCCATTAACTCATCTGAGAGTGGTTAATTTGGCCCTAATTATCATTATAACACTTATTCTATACCCAGCAGTGTTAAGAAAATGCATATACTTCACGTTAATTGTATATCAATACTATATACTATTTAGTTATTAAATGCATAACAAATAATACTTTGTTTGTGACTGACTATTGTTTCACCTAAGCATCTAACGTTTGTGAATATTGGAATAATTGATCTAAATCTATCCATATAAGAAACTCTTGCTGAGTATTAGGATTTTAAATCTATTAAAAATCATTTGATTGATAAAAAAAGTCCACAATTAAAATGTTTGATGAAAAATATTGAATTTTCTAGCACGCACTGACATCGCGAAAAATTATGTAGCTTTTTTTTGCCCAAAAATATACCTGTACAAATATGTAGTATTATAACTATTGAGTGTTCATTTTAGTTACGAGTAGCATTATTCTACTAGCACCTTAAATAATAAGTTGAACACATTTTCGTACTTTATGTTTTTTGCTACAATCAGAAACCGTGAATTTGAATGATTTGATGGAACTTAATCATAGAAATCTTCTCCGATGTTATACCTCATTTTTTAACCGACTTCAAAAAAAGGAGGAGGTTCTCAATTCGTCTGTATGTATAATATTTTTTTTTTTTTATGTATGTTCATCGATAATTTCGTCAATTATGGACGGAATTAAAAAATTTTTTTTTTGTTCGATAGAGTTCAGTTCTGAGGTGGTCCCATTTTCACCAGTCCAGGATCTGATCATGGAATCCAGGAGAAATCGAGGGCAACCACCGAAAATTGTATGCTCGTATGGTGTTTTTGTTACGTAATCATGTCTTACTCAGGTATATGCTTCAGGGTGTCAACATTTGATGCTGCTGTCCTGATGATGATGCTACAGTACTCCTTAGCGGTTAGGAGTTGGAAGGCAGAACTGCAATTGGTCGATGGAAACTATTTAGTAGTATGTAGGGCTTAAATGTTGCTTGTGAGGTATGCTTGAATCAACATCTGATGCTACTGTGCTGATGATGAAGCTACAGTACTCCTTGACGGTTAGGAGTTGGAAGGCAGAACTGCAATTGGTCGATCGAATGTATGTAGGGCTAACGTGATACTTGTGTATATTACATCCAGACCCACGGCGAGAAATCTCGCCGAGAAGTCTCGCTGGGCCTTCTCGCGAGAACAAGTAATTTATCCACACTCTCATTTACTTTTAACAAGCTGCACAAAGCTTTAACACAACTAAAAATCATGAAATAAACTTTTTTTTAAAAAAATTAAACCGACTTCAAAAAAATCGTGAACACAAAAATAAACTAAAAATTAAAAAATAATTCCTAATATCTATTACTATAATTTTCCTAAACTATGTCAAAGTAATCTTAAACAAACTAACTGAAGTCGGTGCCTGCCCAAAAAAGCAGAAGAGAAAAAGCACCGACTTCAGTTAGTTTGTTTAAGATTACTTTGACATAGTTTAGGAAAATTATAGTATTAGGTAATAGATATTAGGAATTATTTTTTAATTTTTAGTTTATTTTTGTGTTCACGATTTTTTGCTATTCCACCTATCGCTCCTGAGTGAAGAGTGAATCTTTACTCCACTTTTCTCACCCAGGTGGGATAAAGGGAACATTTCTGATCCCACCTTTCCCACCTGCTTGTGAAGACAGACACTCTCTTTGTCAATCTAAATCTCGAGTTGTTAAGGTTACTATAGTAGGTATTTAATATTTATTATTATCATTTAGTAATCTAACTGTACTTTGCAATACTGTTCTCAAGCGTATATAAGTATTGTAGTTTCAACGAGTAGCAATAGAGAGTAAATAAAATATTTATTTATAGTTATGGAAAAAATAAACCTACCACTAGCGAAATCACTTTAAGCAATACCTAAGCAATATTTTATTTTATTCTAAATAACTGGGAATGTTTTCGGTCCTAACAAAAATACATGTTTGTTTATTAAATATGTAGTAACATTAATATAATATTTTACTATTTTGAGGTATGGTTTTGAAATATCAATTTATATCTAATTATAACAATAGTAATTCGCTAATGATTTCTCTCATGAATTTAGAAGAGTATTTGGTAGAGTCTATACTAGTTTTTGTAAATATGGATTATGCTTTAACAATTCGCGTGATAATAATATGGCTTGAAATAAAATTTTGCCTTCGGATATATTATTAAAGATAGGACAATTTAAAATTTTAACAACTTTATCATTTCTGAAATAGTAAAATATACCAATTCGTATTTCTAGTTTGTAACTCTTATCATAACTTTGCATTAAATTTCAAAATTTGCATTCGATATCGAAATAACACTACCTTTAAACACTAAATCTAAATACCTATTCGCATAAACAGAAACAAAACTCGATATGTTTCTTTTTGGTACGATTTTGACTCTGGTTTTAGAGTTATTTAGAATTTAGTTTTTGGTGTTCCGACAAGTATGACATAAGTAATAATAAAACTTAGATACAACTTATGTAGTAAAACTTAAGAACTTATTGTCATATCTTCGATAAAATGTTTTCAATACTTAAGTGATACTATGTATCTTAAAATTTATTATAACTAACATAGTACACTACTAAGTAAGTAAGCCAGCTTGTACCACTTAAAACATAAGTTAAAGTTAATTTCTGCATACTCGTTTTTCTGCATTGCATATAGCTAAAGTATTTAAAAATCGAATTATATTTTTACGTTTGTAAACAATACTTTACAATAGTTTAAACATACATACATTATCAACATCAATAGCGATTTTTGGGAAGGGCGCGGTTGAGCCGAATAAAAGGGACCGACCTGTCCTTGTAGTTCGAAGGTTACTATCGTAGAAGGCGCCGAAGAAATCTCGCGCAGGGCGCTAGTAGATTTAAAACCGGCACTTTACAACATAGATTCAAAAGTAAAACAATAACAACTATTCTAAACATTTAGTACAGATAACTTACTTCCCTTCATGTACTACGTCAACAAAAACTCTTTGGCACCAACCTTACAACGGCTGGAGTTCGGGTCTCGGGCCGACTTGCTCATACGCTTCATCCAGTAACTTACATATCATGCCAATATTCTCATCATTGAGCTTCCTACTCGACGCTAGTCTGATGGAAGGTTCTGGACAGTTGTACTCGACGTCTCGCAAGTACGCCGCGACGGCGAAGGCTACGCCCTTTTCGAGGCAGTAGTTAGCGATGTTACGAAGGTATGAGTGCTTCAGGCGGTCTGTGAGATCTTCCTTGGAGAGGTAGATGTGTTTGACAGGTGACAGCTCGTCGCCGCGGAATGTGTAGTATTTAAGGTTGGCTAGGGCCCTGGAACGATTGGAATAAAGATGATAATAGTTGTACCTTCAGTTTATATACTTGCCTGGTTTGCACTCTTAATGTGTTCATCAAAGGCACGCTGAAGTTGCAGATAGACGTTTTTAAAACTTAAAAAACAACGCTAAACATTTTTTTTAATCTGCTTAGCCCAAAGTTTGACTACTATAGTCTATTTCGGCCAAGACGATCTCTGTGAAAGTTTTCCTTCAAAAGAAAATTGACACTATTCTAAAGTAATGAAACCCAACGTAAAATCATTAAAACAGATAGTGTAACTAAAAAGCTAGTGTAACTAAATTGCCTTAAAATAATGATGTTTACTTCTTATACGAGAGAGAGAGAGATGATCTTGAGTGAAATGGACTGTACAGAAAGCGGTGTGGCATAAACTATTCTAATATGTAAGTACCTACTCAGATCTTGGAATCAGCATACCAAAAGGAAATAAAAATATTTGCACTGAATATTTTTCATTCAAATTGATTGATTCATACTTTCTAAAATGACGTATAATTTAGTAGGTACAGAGATAATTTACAATTGGACATAAACTTATCATACGAGTGTATGACTCATTGGAGAATTCCTATCTTTACAATTAAGTATTTACGTAACGTACAATATGACCGAGAGTATATCATCGTAAATGTACATACCAATCATTTAAGTATTAGTGACATACTTTTGCTACTCAAAATAAATCTCTCATGCCAACTCATTGTTTAATTTGACATACCTACATACATAAATATTACCATATTTTGCATTTTTTGACGCAACTTAACGAATTGTTTGCAATGTCTACGCATTTTAACTTTTTTTTTTCATTGCGAATGGCATGCTTACTTAAAGTAGGTAGCGCTTCTGAACTGATGGTAAAAAGAAGTGAAGATGAGAGGTTTAGGCGAAAATTCTCCCATTAGGAAGTCTATATATCCTTGGATATGTAAGATATCAACTTGATGCTTCCTGTTTAATGGTCCCCCACTGGAGATTTAGGTACTAAGAGACATCATAATCATGATGGTAACATCATCATCAGCCTATCAATGCTGCCTCTCCTAGAAGTCTCCTAGAATGGTGCCTCTCTTTGAACCTTCCATTTAGCCCGATTCTCAACAACTCTCATCCAACAATACTAAGAGACTTACTTATTTAATTTTCTGGAACATTCTTCAAGCTCCTGCATGATGGCGGGGTTCTTCTCCATGACATCAAGCGCAGATATGGCCGCCTGCGTCAACATCGGCGGTAATGACGCACTGAAGCAGTAACCTGGTTACGAACAAGTTAAAATGTTACTTGGTAGAAGAATAACGGATTAAAAATGTTTTCTTAGGTTAAGTTTGATTTCATGCGTAAAAGTGGCGTTACTCATGAAATTAAACTGCTTTTACACGGATAGAACAGGCGCCGGCTGGCATTCCTCTCTGTTAAACGCAGTGAGAATTCATGGATAGCTAAAAGAACGACCCAGATATTATGCGTCGCTTGTCATTTAAATTATTACAAAAAATAACCCTGCTACTGTCCATTTAAAAGTAATTTTGTTCCATTATCTAGATTGCACTGTAAATAAGGTGATTCGATCCTTACCTAGTCCAGACAGTCGCTGGTGTTCCACAATGAAGTGTGTTCCTGCACAGAACCCTCCATTGGACGCGAAGGAGTGCTCCAACGACCCCACGATCAGGTCGATCTCGTCACGCGGCACATTCAGATGTTCAGTCAGGCCTCTGCCGTTCTTACCTAGTACCTGTTATTAAATAATTGGCCTATTATTAACTCAAAGGATTGCCTTTGTGACCTAAAATAATTGTAATTATGTTAGGGTGTTACCACACCAATCGATCGATCGTCAATCGACGCCGTCGATCGATGGTAGAATGGAATAGTCGACGTCGATCGAGCTGTTTCGCCAATCGATCAACGTCTACCGGTGCCATCGATCAGCAATCGATCGATTGGTTAGTCGATTGGTGTCCGTCGAAGGCGTCGATCAATTAAAGCTACCACACCAGTCGATCAACATCGACCGATGTCGATCGATGGCGTCGATCGACGATCGATCGATTGTTGTGGTAACACCCTTATTAATACTAGTGGAAGTATAAATTATTATCTTTTAGTATCATATGAATGCAATAATGCAATTCAACAATTTAGAAATAATTACAAGATTATCATGGAACTTCAATGTCATAATTAAAAGAATATGTTATGGAATTTTAATGTATTTTTAGTTCTTAAGAAATTGACAGATAAACTGGCACTATGCCCCACATTGTGAATAACACCAGAATAATGCAAAGTGAACATTTACATACAATGGAAATTAGAATTAAATATGGATTCTTTTTTTCATACGTCACCTCTACCATTCAAATTGACACCTTTATCAAATACCTATATTTAATATTTATAAGTATTATTATATCAATCTATGTGTCAATTTGTTATAATTGTGATATTAATTATGACATCAAGAATTTTTCTTGTTACCGAAAAAAATATATATTTTTTATTTTATTTCATATTTTTTTTAGTATATATATAATTTATATTTAAAATAGATATTATATTAATTATGCTATGGTATAAAACAAGCATGGTATAGTAGTACATTTATGGAAAAACTTACTCCAATAGATAAACTCTCATCCAGTATAATCCTCAGTTTGTATTTCCTTGCCAATTCCACCAGTCTCTTCAATGGGCACATTTCTCCAGTATTAAAATACACAGCCTCTGCAATGAGGAACGCTCGTCTCCGAGGGTTTAGCTCTTTCTTCTTGGCTGCAGCGGAAAGCATCTCTTCCAGGTGGTCCATGTTGTTATGTTTGAAGTAACGGACGGTGCTTCTAGTGGCATCAATTCCTTTTTGAATGGCGAACCAGACAGACTCATCGCTAGAACACAGAATTAAAAATATGATAAAGACTATATCATGTCATTTCTTTTGAAAAATGCATACGATAAGTGTCTCAAATTGGATGACCCCAATGTGAATAGATTCACATAAATACATAGTCAAGAGGATCAAAATTTAATTCTAGATCAAGTGCTACGTAATGAATAAGGTTTATTTTTTGGAGAAGAAAACCTCTTCAGACTGTGTCTCTAAAAATGAACTAACACTAAGCAAAACACATATACATCTTACGTGAAAATTATATCACCACGCTTGGCATAAGCTGGAATAGCACTGGCTATAGTTGAGAAGCCGTAGGAATACACACAGGTCTCCTCCACCTCCAGGAACTTGGCGAGGCGCTCCTCCAGCTCAAGGTGCACGTCAATTGTGCCGTAGAACCCCCGGGGACCGCACGACCCCACACCATACTTCTCTAAAGACTTCAATGCACTATCAATAATGCCCTCATCTTTATCTAAACATAAAAAGCTCGTAGCACCAACATTTAACACATTATCATCTATTTTACCCATTAAGGGCGGCTCCTCCACTACGACATCGTGTTCTATCAGCGGTACAGGCTTCCATTCCACAGGTTTTCCATTGCAAAGGGGGTCATAGGTCTTTTTACTCTTTTTTTTAGCCCACATGAAATAAGTTGATCCAAGAATCACTTGAAATGCTATTACTAAAGTCCACCAACTGGCCTGCAATAATAATTAAGCTGTAAATCAACAAAAACTTGGCAAATTTTAGGTGTAAGACGAAGTTTTAAGTCAAAGTCAAATATGTTTATTGCAAAACCATAATGTACAGAAGGGTGTTATAAAAATATATATAGACACAATTATGGACCCTGTCGGGCACGCAATACAATAAGGGCTAGGAGAGAGGAAACACGTTTATATACATTATTAAATTTTTAACATAGATTCACCTATTTTTTCTACATACTAACTTATACATATCATTTTAAACTCAAATTAAACTCAAATAATACTTTAACAACATAAACAAATACATAAAATCTCATACATCCAACATTACTTAGTGTGACCTACATAAGTGTGGTCAATAAAATATTCATTAACACTATAATAACATTTCTCTATGAGGAAGTTCTTTAGTTTTTTTGTAAAGACTAAATTATTATTTTCATTTTGTAATGTATCGGGTAATTTATTATAGATTTTTACGGAATAACTGAAGGTACTTGATGACTTGATTTTTAAACGAGAAGTTGGTAATGTTAATTTATTTTTATTTCGTAAGCTATATTTGCATGGTAAATCTTTTCGCTGTGTATAAAATTGTGGGTATTTACGCACAAATTTGCACATTTCTAAAATGTACAAACTTGGCAAGGTAAGTATTTTATATTTAAGAAAATATGGTCTGCAGCTGTCGATCTGTTCTATATTAGCAATAATTCTTATTAATTTTTTCTGGAGGGTAAACAGAGAGGCTGCGTCGGTGCTGTTTCCCCACAGAACGACGCCGTAGCTGAGCCAGGCGTGCGCGTATGCATAGTATGTTGCTAGGGCTGTTTCTATGTTCGTGGTCTTTTTAATTTCACGCAACGCGTAAGAGAAGCTTGACAGTTTGGATTTTATTCTATTAGTATGTATTTTCCAGTTTAAATGGGTGTCAATGTCTATGCCAAGTAATCTAAATTCATGTACAGATTCTATTTTGATGCCGTTGTAATTAAAATTTAAATCTAAAGATGATTTTTGGTGCGGATGGAAAGTAATTAATTTTGTTTTCGAAAAGTTTATTTTTAGGTTGTGGTCATTAAGCCAGTCTGAGGTTTGCCCCATGAGAGCATTTAATTTGTGGTAGATTTCGCTATCATTTTGGCAAGATGATAATAATGATATATAACTTACCATATCATAGATATCGATAAGAATCATTTTTTAAATTAGACTTGTTTCGGTGTTAAACGTAGAATTTAATTTCCTTTGATATAGTATGATTCAGACACAATCAGAACCACAAATGAACAAAAATTAAAATTAATTTGGATGAGCCCGTGAGGCGAACTTGCCACAAATTGGTTGACAAATTGACTGACATTGACATTTGATTTTTTTATTTACGAATAGGGATGAAACGTATTTACTCGACCAGGTTTTGAGCCCTGGTTTTTCCTTGCAAGTACGTAAACCAGGTATGCGCCCGAAAAACTTGCAAGACCTTTAAAGTATTTTACTATAACGCACCCAAGCGTCTGTCAGGCTCAGACCGCGCCGAGTCTTTCAAGTATTTAGAGCCCTTTAACAAAGTAGAAGAAAATTAAAACTTAACTCTATTAGAATAAGGAACATAATCGTATAAGCTAAATCAAAAACTTTAAAACCATCAAGTTTTTTTTTTGCCAATGCCATTATAACTCTTATGTGTATGTGCATAAGGTTTAATTTCAAATAAAATACCTTGAAAGTATTTTCCTGAACTTGGCTTGGACTGGATACTTTCGTCTTTTGGCTCGCTCTAAATCAAGCAGAGTGAGTGAGATAGATAGCCCACTGTCGTGCGTGGGTTGAATTGTTTGAGGTTGGCATTTAGTTGCACTTCTTGCTAACAGATGTCGTTGCTTTTTATAGTAAGTTTTAAATGTGTAACTCGCGGTGACGAGATTTTTTTCTGTTTATAGACCTTCCGCCGAGACACATTGCCAAAATTTTTTATCAAAATAAAACATATTAATATAAAAATGTAGTGTATGTATGTATAGTGAAAAACAACAAAAAAGTTAAGGTTTCTTATTGATTAAATCGGTTCGCGGGCGAATATAGTTTCAAAACTTTAAAGGAATTTTTACATGCGTACTTTGAAAGTATTTTACTTGCATACTTTGAAAGTTTTTACTCGCTGGTATGGTCTGCATGCGATTACGGGCGTTATGGTAACGTCATAAAGTCAATTTTCCTATGCACTTAGAAAAAACTTGGAAGTATTTCAAAACCTGGTTTTCGTACTTGGTATTTGTTGGCTGGCGTACCAGGGCGCCCTGGTACGGGATTTTATAAGTACGACTCATGCCTATTTACGAAGGGACCTTGAAATAGCGCTGATTTCTAAACTTGGTGCGGCAAGCAAACCTAATTAAATTCGGCCAGTGTGCTATTCACTAGGATTGATAAAATTGATAAAATTATAATCCTACGTAGTTGCACAGGGTAAAACAATACATAAGTAATATTATTTTATTAAATATGTATTTTTTATAAAGTAAAACGAAAATCATCATTAATTTATTTATGTCATTACCGGACAGCAACATAAGTAAGCACAACACTTTATTGCTTATTTTTGTGTAAACGATTATAGATTATGTGGGACGAAAATACCGTTTTACGGCTCATCATCAAGACTATTCCATGCATGTGTGATTTAAGTTTTTTGGACGGAAGAAAAAAATATTGCTCCAAAAAAAAAAGAAAAAGTCAGATAACAGTTGTCAATCAAAGTTGTCATTGTCAAATTGTCATCAAAGTTGATGGAAATCAGCAGTGTTTTTATTTTAAAAATAATCTTATTCTAAGCTTATTTAGCTATTATTTACAATGAATTTCGGTGGTACATTGAGGGTTAATAAATTTGCCTGTTTCACTTTAGCATTCATACTATTTTTAATAATATACTGGCGGTCGGGCGGCGGGAATTATCCGACGGACAAAAGTGATTTTGTTAATTTAAAAAGTTTGTTGAAAGCATCGATACAGGCGGCCGAGCGTGGTGGGAAGAAGGTGATAGAGGGGAAGAATCATGAGTTACACGTGAAGAGTAAAGGGAAGACGCAGGAGGGCGCGAACGATCCGGTGACGGATGCTGATTACGCGTCGCACTGTGCGATGTATTATAGCCTCAAAAACACTTTTCCGAAGTTGAATATTATTTCTGAGGAGCACTCGAACAGTGACTCGAGCTGCCAGCAGCAGGAGGCGCTGGACGTGGAGGCCCAGCTGCTGGAACACAAGACGATTGACTTCATGAACGATGAACATGTCTTTGCTAAGGAAGTCACGATCTGGATTGATCCATTGGATGCGACACAGGAGTACACAGGTGCGTTCTTTGTTATTATGATGAAAATATTTTTTTTTTTTTTTTTTTTATTAAGATAGGCTTGCATTTGACCTCGATCACACCTGATGGAAAGTGTAGATGAGGCCTAAGATGGAGCACGCTTGCCTAGTAGATACCTGTTCACTCTAGTCTTGAAGACATCCAAATTATAACGTTCAGGAAACACAGAACACGGCAGAGAGTTCCACTCCTTAGCAGTTCGCATTAAGAAAGATGAAGCAAAACGCTTCGTGCGAGAAGGAGGAATATTAACAATGAAAGGGTGAAAGCCCTCACCGCGTCTAGTTGTCCGAAGGCGGAAGGGAGCTGGAGGAATAAGGTCATGTAAGACCGACGCACACTCACCAAAATGCAGCCGATAAAACACTGTTAAAGACGCCACACGTCTTCGATGGACAAGGCTTTGCAAAGCAGTCTCGGTCAGTGTGTCATCACCAATGAGTCTTTTAGCACGGCGTTCCAACGAGTCAAGTGCATCTAACTGATAGCGGGCTGAGCCATCCCAGAGGTGACAACAATACTCCATACACGAGCGAATCTGGGCCCGATAAAGGCACAGAAGCTGCTCGGAAGTGAAGTAACGTCTCACCTTATTTAGGATACCCAGCTTTTTGGCAGCAGTCTTAGCAATCGACTCGATGTATTGGCCAAAATTTAATTTGGGTGAGATGTTCATACCCAGGAGCTCAAGGCGGTTGGTTATCGGCACGGCTACATTCCGGAAAGTCGGAGTCTGATTTAAAACACTCCGTTTAGCCGAAAAAAGACACGCCTGTGTTTTGGAGGGATTAAATGCAACCAAGTTAGCAATGCCCCAACGGGACACAGCCTCAAGGGTCCCATTCACTCTCTCAATCATCTCCTCTCTGAGAGATTGCACGAGAGATCCGGACCTTGCATCGGACAAGTACCTCTCCGTGACTGTGCTGTCATCAGCGTACCCAACGATACCGGGCATATTCAATAAATCGTTGATGTGGAGCAGAAATAGAGTCGCGGAGAGAACGGAGCCCTGAGGGACACCGGCATTAACGCCCAGTAGATCAGATGAGGTGCCGTCAATGACAACTCGAATCGATCTACCCCTCAGGAAATCCGCAATCCAGTTGCAAAGAGTAGGTCCTATTCCGAACGATGGAAGCTTGCCTACCAGACAATCGTGCCAAACCCTATCAAAAGCCTTTGAAATATCTAAAGACACAGCAAGTGCTTCGCCGTGTTTTTCAATAGCTTCGCTCCATAAGTGTGTGGCGTACACAAGGAGATCCCCAGCAGACCGACCGCGGCGAAAGCCAAATTGACGATCACTGAGGAGGTCATTGTCTTCAAGGTACGCCAGGAGACGATTGTTTAGTACACGCTCCATAATCTTACAGAGTATGGAGGTGATCGCAATTGGTCTGTAATTGGCGGGGTCAGCACGACTACCTTTTTTTGGTACAGGTTGCACATTGGCAATCTTCCAGCACCCCGGAACTTTACCGGTTCTCATCGATAATCGATACAGGCGCGTCAATACGGGAGACAACTCAGGCGCACAGTTCCGCAAAACAATAGCTGGTATGCCATCAGGCCCACTCGCTTTATTTATATTAAGATTGCTGAGCACTTTGAGTACCTCCTTTTGTCGAATGTGAATCTCAGACATTTTTGAAGAGCAAGGAGGTAGCTTTGGTGGAATGTTGCCAGCAGCATCTAAATGAGAATTACTTGCAAAAAGAGAGGCAAGTAAAGTAGCTTTCTCTTTAGCGGTGTGAGCGAGAGACCCATCAGGCTTAAGCAGTGGCGGGAGGGATGATCGGCAAAAATTTGCTTCAACCGACTTAGCAAGGGACCAAAATGACTTGCTCCCTGATGGATAAGAAGCCAGTTTAGCTCCGACTCGGCAGATGTGGTTAAAGCGGGCTCTGCGATGACTTCTTTTACAAGATTTCGCAGCACTGTTATAAAGCCTCTTCAGTTCCCGGACATTGGAAGCTTTGCGAGCTCGAGCATCCGCCCAAGCGCGGTAAGCGGTTTGTTTTAGTGCTTCAGCACTAGCACATTCCGCGGTGAACCAGGGGCGGGCTTTATTCCGGAGTGGAATGTCAGAATAAGGAATAAAATATTCCATTGCCCATTATAATTTAGTCCTGTTGTAAACATGTGAGTGCAACAAATATATTGGAGTAATTCATTTAGTAGTGAGTAGACACAAAAACTCCTATTCAAGGAAGAGTTCATAGTGCATTGATCTAATCAATAAAGTAGTAGTATAGATAATAAAACTGTCTAAATATTATTAAATCAATCTTTTTCCTACTCATTGCTTTTCTCCAAAATTTTTTGGTTCTACTCATTGCTTAGAAATCTGATAAATATATGGGAAATATCTATCTTATCAACTACATACTTACTATTAAATGAAACATTACTTGTTATATTGAGCTGAAAAAAACATTATTTAATTTTTTATGTTTGTTTACCATTTATCACTCAGATTCATCTAACTGTAGCTTTAATAATTTCAGAGTCATTATACCAGTATGTAACGACTATGGTGTGCGTTGCCATCCAGGGAGTTCCCATCATCGGTGTGATCCATTACCCGTTCCCACCGAGAACCTACTGGGGTTGGTTCACTAAGAAGACATCAAGTAACATTGCCAATGTGCCACATGTAAGGATCAAACAAGGTTTTCTTTGATTTAGAATGAATAAAAATATATTTCTTGAAACGTTTTGATGTCACCCGTCTATAATAAGATCAGTAAAAGGCAAAAGAGCTTGATGATGCAGTAGTTACTGTGCTTGTCCTGCAATTGCAAAGTTAAGCAATTTTCCCAGTCATTGGATGGGTGATCAAAAATTTCATGAGCTCCTTTGTGCTTCAGAAGGCCCGTTAAGTGAAGGTCACTCTATGGTTGTGTCAGATTGCTGTCCCTAGCTGATTTTCCCAACTTGGTTAATATACTGCAGGAATCATGGTTCTATGCTTCAGAAGGCATGTTGGTCCCAACTACGATTGATTTAAATGGTCTGGTGTCTCTTGTAAGGGTTACGGAGGTCAGACGATAGTCTCTCCATTGTAATAACCAGCCTGGTTAACTCAAGATCATAGTTGTAGTGTTCCTTAGGCTTTCCTAGGCAAAAGCCAAGGATGCACCCAGGATAAGGATGAGGATGATGATGACAATGTTTCTAGTATGATGAAACTAAACTCCAATAAAACAATATTTCAGCAAGAAGAAAACAAGGACCACCCTAGAGTAGTGGTCTCTCGGTCGCACCCTGGCAAGGTTGCTGAGATCGCGAAAGAAGCTTTTGGGCCCAAAACGACAGTGACGCCGGCTGCAGGAGCTGGTTTCAAAGTCATGAGTGTCGTTAATGGAACATATGATGTGTATCTACATGCTACAGGTAATTAATTCTATTGGACTACCACACCAAGTGCCAAGGCCAAATAAAGCTCGAAGTTTGACTATGGATGCTAGGGAACGTTTGCACATTCTTAAATACTTTTATAAACATTCATGAGTCGAGTACAAATACGTGTCGCCCGGCCGGTAAAAATGACCTCTTTTTAGTAAATAGTTAATTATACATGTTTAGCGCGTAGTTTACCTTTAGCATAGCTACCTATGGACGACCATATCACTTATAGTTGATACAGATCAGAGATCAGCATACAGATGCCAGGCAAAGCGTTATAGATTGTTATGAAGAAGCGCATATTTTCAGGCCTTTCATGCATAAAATTATTTGTACAAATTGACTGCCGCATCAGGCGGGCTTTGTTTCTATCTATCAATAAGACAGCAAAGAAATCATCATCATCCTAGCGCCTCTCCCGGTTGCATCCTCGGCTATTGCCTTGGAGCCCAGGGTACGCTGCGACTATGATCCTGAATTGACATGCCTGGTTATTACAATGGAGCGACTGTCGTCTGACCTCCGTAACCACAAGGGAAACCAGACCAGTTGGATCATAGTCGGGACCAACGGCTTAACGTGCCTTCCGAAGCACGGAATCATCATTCTTATCGGACAATCAGGTGATTCAAGCCTGCAATGTCCTAACCAAACTGGGAAAACCAACACAAAGTGAAGGTGTTCCCCGCGGGATTCGACCCCACGACCTCCGATTTCGTAGTGTTTGAGCACACCGCTCTAACCACTACACCACGAAGACAGCAAAGAAATAAATAGCCAATATTCAATTTCTTTTCCAGCTATAAAGAAATGGGATCTCTGCGCCGGCGACGCTATAATCAAAGCGGTGGACGGCAAAATGACGACAGCCAAAGGAAAGTACATCGACTACTCCTCCAGCGAAGAGGTGAAGGTGACGGACGGAATCCTGGTCACCCGCTACGACCACGACTACTACTTAAGCAAGATGCCAAAGATACTGTCTGCGTTGCCTTAGACGTGCCAAGTAGGTAAGGTCAGATTAATGAATATCAATAGATGCAGCGAATAATTTGACAGTTATGTTATACCTATTCCCTAAAAGATAGAAGAATTTCTGCCGAGCGGGTGACCGAGGTCCTTACTACACTGTGTTGGTGTAGTCGTGTATATGCTAAGTCGCGGCGGAAACTCTGCTAGCGCGTTGTAGGTTTGTATGGAAATATCGCAGTGCATTTCAGCGCCTTCTGTTAAGTTGTGTCGGAATTACTCTTTTGTGGCGATGTAGATAGGGTCCACACTAACCTTTTTCTCCTTATTATGAATCAAGTGTGATAGAGTAAGATAGCAGACTACGTACTCTCGCCGCCTAAACTATCAAGTGGGAAGACGTCATTACCGCGTGGCGTGGGATGTCGTCTTCTGTTGAGAGAAATAGGGGTGCTTTGCACCTTAGTTTGATTCTCTCATATAAATAGGTGAATTTTTGAAGTTTTGGTGGAGACACTTATATTTGACATAAGAAGCATCTGTGGTATTCATTAATCTGAGGTGTAAGGCTAGTTAAGAGATGCGAGTTGTTCCTATATTGTTATGGATTGGTTGATGTTTGTGATTGCGTCAGTGAGATATATCCACTAGGAATAAATTGTCACATCTTTGTTTGAATAAAATGATAAAAGCGATTGGACCTCAAGTATTGTTATGTGATTGTGACGCACTGATTTTGTAATTGCACTGGGACTACCATGGTGTTAAATAATGCTAGTCCTCGCATTAAATAAATCATTAAGTCTAACTTATACGCGTGAATAGTCACGAGGTACCTACTCTAGTACAGTAGTAGGTAGTTCAACAGCTCGGTAGCCTAGTGGTAAGAACTCCGCTTCAAATGAGGTCGGCGGTTCAAAACCGGTCAGGCACGCACCTCCGGACTCTGGATTATCAAAAACCTATGTGCGTACGGTGAAAGAAAACATCGTTAGAACACCTACACACTACTAGTTAGTGTGTGAAATGGAGAAGTCATTGGCAAACCACTTCATCAAAGTTGCCAAGAAAGTTGTTGTGTGTTTCATTTCATACAATGATCACGACCCTCAGTAATGAGGATTACGACTCAAGGAAGGAAGACCAATTCTAGTGGATAATAACTCTTTGGAATGGATATGTAGGCTGTCCTCCATTATTAACGGAACCATTCATTACTTGCAAGGGTATTTAATCACTGGTAATCACTAATTGACCAATTACTATTAATCTCATCAAAATGATAAAGGATATAAAACGGGGATGATCGGCGATCCGTCGATGATGTGCAACCAACGTCACGCTCCTCCAAAGAGTGAGTGCAAGATGGCTGCCCATTTGACGTTCCGCCAGAGTGACCGCTCACTCTTATCCCATAATCTGTGGTTCGGTTTCCAATTCATGTGGCGCCACCACCCAGCCGTCACGGCCATTCTGACAAGCGCCCGTCCTCGGGCGTAAAGGAACTTCTGTAACAGAACACTCTATAATTTGACCTCAACATGTCTACATCCTTAATAACTCAAGATGGCAGCTCCGGACCAGTTAACACTGTCCCTTCAGACTCATCACTCAAACAGACTTCTACCACTGGCTCCACTCAGCCCTAAAAGCATGAACCGGACTACACTGTCGTTTTGACCAGGCTTGAGACTACTTACCTCTGGCCGGACCAGTGAGTCCCTCCGATCAGCCCCAAGTGCATGATTCGGACTACACTGTCCCTTCGACCAGGCTTGAGACTGCCTACCTCTGGCCGGACCAATGAGTCCCTCCGTTCAGCCCAAATAGCATGAAACGGACTCACTGTCCCTTCGACCAGGCTTGAGTTACCTCTGGCGGACCAATGAGTCCCTCCGTTCAGCCCAAATAGCATGAAACGGACTCACTGTCCCTTCGACCAGGCTTGAGTTACCTCTGGCCGGACCAATGAGTCCCTCCGTTCAGCCCAAATAGCATGAAACGGACTCACTGTCCCTTCGACCAGGCTTGAGTTACCTCTGGCGGACCAATGAGTCCCTCCGTTCAGCCCAAATAGCATGAAACGGACTCACTGTCACTTCAACCAGGCTTGAGTTACCTCTGGCCGGACCAATGAGTCCCTCCGTTCAGCCCAAATAGCATGAAACGGACTCACTGTCCCTTCAACCAGGCTTGAGTACCTCCAATCAACTATACACACAAGCACATCTCTCAGAATGCTACGTATCAGCCCGACCGAGGACGTCGACCGCTAGGCTAGTCCCTCCAATCAACTATACGCACAAGCACATCACTCAGAATGCTGAGTATCAGCTCGACCAAGGACGTCGACCGCTAGGCCAGTCCCTCCAGTCAACTACACGCACAAGCACATCACTCAGAATGCTACATATCAGCTCGACCAAGGACGTCGACCGCTAGGCCAGTCCCTCCAATCAACTACACGCACAAGCACATCACTCAGAATGCTACATATCAGCTCGACCAAGGACGTCGACCTCTAGGCTAGTCCCTCCAATCAACTACACGCACAAGCACATCACTCAGAATGCTACATATCAGCTCGACCAAGGACGTCGACCGCTAGGCCAGTCCCTTCATTCAACTACACGAGCGTAAATCTTTCACACAACATCAACAACTTTTAACATAACGGCAATGATTGCATAACATATCTGGTATCAGTTTCCATTATGGAGAGGCGGTTAACAATTTCCCGAACATGATCTGCATTCTTTTAAGTGAAACATAGTCAGACAGGGATACATGATCACTATAAGTTAGTCCAACATCACGACTCCGTCGAAGCGCGCGAAACGTAGTTCCCGCCATATCCGCAGGCACTGATGTCTTCCAGCTTCGAAAGATGGCAGCACTTCGCTGATGTCCCGTCACGGCTATCCTGCGCTACACACGTCCTCGTGTGAAGTAGTTGGTGTAGACCCACAATCGAAGCGCCAACTCACCAACACTTGACACAACAAATGACCTTGTTGTATCTGAAAATAGAAACACACCAGCAGTATACTTTGCCAACACTCGGCCACTCCTGACCAAGCTTCTAAAAACATGGGAATATTATCGGCATTCTACAATCATTAGCTTGGATCGCACAATACAGTTGCTTTTGTTTTTATGTCAGCACAAGACAAATGAGCAAGCGGATCACCTGATAGCAAGTGATCACCGCTGCCCATGGACACCAACAAAAACACAAGGGTCGCTGATGCGTTGCTTGTCTCCAAAACATACCATACCGTTCCAAATCGAGCACTGGTAAATCTTAATCACCAGCTGAAACACAGTGGTCCTCCGCCAGGTGGAGGTACCTCCCCAGGAAGTTGCTTATTTAATTAAATTAAATTCTAAGGACTAACATACCAACTACCCAACTTCAAATCAAGCCTGAGGCCTACACTATGGGATTACATACAGTTATAAACTTAGGGAATGAATAGACACATAAACACTTTCATTAACATCCACGACTGAAGCACAACTGCTGATGTTCACCACACAAACATTTACTCCCAGCAGGACTCGAACCAGCTACCCATGGTCTTGTAACAAGAGTCTCCGACCACTAGAACAGGCCCGTCAAATTTGAGTGGTAGTATACCATTAAGCCCTACTCATTTTCAACTACAACAGAAACTAATAATCTTAACTGGTCTCTTATATTTGGTAAAATTACATAGATGTAGAACTAACATTCAACTTGCTTCTTCACTAGAAGAACTAAGCTAGCATATTGAGAACAACTAGACTATCAATGCCTGCATGTAACAATGCCTGAACACGCTAATTCAGTCCGTGCGCATCCTATAGGACAACCTATTGGTATAGTCGCCACTGCACCGTACGACTTGTGCCAATAAATCAGATTTTATCTTGAATTTCTTTAATCAACGAGCATTCAGCACTTATATTATGAAAACAATACAGCTAACCGGATTATGCATCAAGGTGCACGGTAGGTACTAGCACGACCCAGACATCCACACGTTGGCCACCCTGCACGCTGCACCTGCGCTGGCCTCTCGCTATCCCCGCGACCGGCCAGAGCTCTCGCTGACGCGCTGGCGCCGCACAGTGCCTCTGTCTCCTCGTCCCTTTGGCTGGTATGCCTCAGCGCTATGAACGTCCGTCGTTACCGCGCTGCTACCGTCCACTGCCGCCAGCCGCTGGACCCCGTATTTCGAATATCAATGTGTCCCAACTCCTCGACGTAGGCGTCTACGTTGCTTTCATGAGAGCAATAAAGTCGTGATTCATCTGTTCTGCACCCATGCAAAATTTTCCCTCCAATGCGTTATATTCCATGGTCCTTAACATGTTGTCAGTTTTCACAACTATCACCGTAGCATAATATAAGACGTTGCAGATAATATGCAACTACATTTTCTTTTTATCTTAGCCGTGCTATCTCGATTTATTTCTGTGGTGTATCCCTTGGTGTGAGCTTAAGTTGCATCCCATGTTGTCAGGTGAGCTCGAGTTGAATTTTGAATTCCATATTGTGAGCTTGAGCTGCATCCCACTTCTGATGTAGGCTGTCCTCCATTATTAACGGAACCATTCATTACTTGCAAGGGTATTTAATCACTGGTAATCACTAATTGACCAATTACTATTAATCTCATCAAAATGATAAAGGATATAAAACGGGGATGATCGGCGATCCGTCGATGATGTGCAACCAACGTCACGCTCCTCCAAAGAGTGAGTGCAAGATGGCTGCCCATTTGACGTTCCGCCAGAGTGACCGCTCACTCTTATCCCATAATCTGTGGTTCGGTTTCCAATTCATGTGGCGCCACCACCCAGCCGTCAGATATAATTTAAAGATAGTTGTGTCGTGTGGCACAGTCGGTATAATAGTGGTTATGTAAAAATCGGAAAGTACACATCTTTTTATATCATAATTATTTTCTTATGTATATATAATTTTTTTCGTCCTGATTTCTTTAGTTTTGGTCACTAAAAGAGGAAATCGATTTTTACGTCCATATTACTTTCCAAGCAATTTATTTTGATAAATACAGTTAATTTAAAAATAAGAAAAGTGTTTCTTATTTTCTACATTTTTTTATGAAATAAAATAAACGAGACTATAAGTGCGTATTCGATTTCTTGGGCCTTGCAATTTGTAGATTTTATTTTGATTAATTTGTATGTTTTATTATACTAAAGTTATACTTACAAATGAATCTAAATCTGTTACTGACTGCAGTATAAATAATTGGTGCTCTAACAAAGTGGGGAAGAAGCATGCTTACAGAGACAAAAGCGGTGCATCCAACCTGTATGAATAGGTACTATTGCCTATTAGTTAACTTGACAATTTTCAAACTTATTTGTCGTTTTGAAAATTTTGAAGGCAATGACGCGATTTGCAAATAAGATGCAGATCGCAGATTAAAGAAGTTATTCTGAGATGCACACCTTTATTTTACAACGGCAAACGGCGGCAGTTTAAAAAGGTTTAAATTGACTTTTTGTAAAAAAAAAACATTCTTTCTTGGATAATTTTTTGTTAAGTATGTTAAATGGGTATAGTGGTTAAATTAATTGTTTGGACAATCTGCAATCTTGCAACTAGATAATAAATTCGTTGTGCATAAAATACAGTATTTATCAGCGGTTGTGGACTATTTGAAAATGATGTTTCAAAATAATAAAACAAATTGATAATATTTGTAAAGAAACTTTTGAAAATAATTAACTATTTATTTTTTGGATTGGTCATATAAATCATTTTGCGAGTATTTTACATAGATGACTTATATTGCGTATAACTATTGCGTAATTATTTTATACACCTTCATTTTTATTCATATATAAAATCAAACTGCCTCTATTTTTCAGCTGTTGTTTTGGAAATAAAAATGTTTTATTTTGGTTTCTAAATAATCTTCTAATGTATTTTTTGTAATTTAAACCCGATTGTTAACTCTATTTTAAGATAAAAGTTAATGCACGTAAATGAGAAATATATTAAGTGTATATCATTAAGTCAATTTGTAAATAAATATTTATTAATTTAAATGAAATATTTTTTAAAGTGTAGTTTTAGGAATTTACTGTTTTACATACAGTAATCTGGTTATCGTTCCAATTTCAACTGAATTATATTTTATCTATTTTGCACTAAACAAAATAAAATAGTTTGCAGAAACAAACTGAAACATGTAACTAAAATATTTTACATATCACAAAGAAAATTAGTTGTAAAATTTTCGAATTTTACTTTTTATCAGACCTAAGGAGTTAAGTACTTAAAAAAAATATCTGTTTATACGTCCTTATTTCATTAAGGTATGTCATTAATTTAGTTATTGTTTTCAATCTGGATGTTGTATTATTTCCTTTACCTAAAAGAAAAAAAATGTTTTAATTTCAGGACACAAGTAAAATTAAATGGTCAACTTACGAATAATATTTTTCATTTTTCCTTTGATTCTGATTATAACTAATTTCGATCCCCACCTTTGGCGTGGATGGAAGAAATGGGTATAATGCATCTGATATCCTGTACTTTTGAGGGTTAAGTAAAGTGTACATTGAAACTAATGTGTCATATTTAACTTTATTTTTATTTCAATAAATTAAGCAGGTTCCATTTTAATACACAATAGTAATGCATTTTTTCGTTTTCAGTAAAACAATTTAATAGGTAGGCGTCACCATCAATTTATATAATATTACAGGAATGTTTCGCTAGTATAACACTGTATCTGTTACAATTCACATGAAAATCATATTATAATAGTAAAATTGAGAGTTTCGACATAAGTATACACAAGAATAGCACCCGTGTTCGAAATTGCAACAAAAATTGTTTCTATATTTAGATTTGCTCTTGGAATATTTAATCCTCGCCCTCATTTTACACAAGAATTGGAATAATTTATTTGAAAAAGTGGCAGCACTGTCGCCTTTTGAAATGCTCCCTTTATAGAACTTCAACAAAACACGAGTTTGCTCTAGGGCCTACTATCAGTCATCAATATTTTTTTTCGTCTTGCAATATTTGACATTGTTGCAATCACCACATCATCCACAAGCCTAATAAAATGCAACATTGACAGAAGTCTCTAAATTAAAATATTCACGTTATAATTTAATATTTTTTTGTTCAATTATTACCCAAAATACTAGTATTGCTCATATTATTAATTGATAAAATGGATCTCCTCGGGGATGTAAAGTTCTAGTTTGCTTCCACACATTATGGTATTAAATAAATTATTTCAGTGATTGACATGTATTCACAACAATATCACTTATCACTCTGGCTGCAACTAATATTTTAAATATATATTAGTTATTTACATTTACAATGTAATGGTGACCGTACATCATCTTATTTACTTACAATAAATTCAGCACACTGACTAAAATTGCCTGTTGAACAATTAATTATGATATTGCATTCCATACATCCACAGCACATCGCTCGCAAAGGCACATCTAAATATAGTAAACATGAAAAACATTTCCTCTGGGATGGAACTGTTTAATACATAGTGTATGCAGTCGAAATGCAGGTGCCTCAAGTTAAATTTTTATTAAAAAGTAAAGAATGTTATATAAGAATACAAATCAGCTGATCAAATTATATAATTACCAGCCTTTTATATTTTGTACAGGTTTAAAAACTCTTGTAATACCTATGTTACTTGTGGGTGTAATTGACTTTCCATCCCAGTTTCGGTTGCATCTTGTTATAATTTAAAAGTTATACAAATATACTTTACTCCGATACGTAATATTTTATAATCCATCATGCAGTGAAAATCGGCACTGAAGCTATTTATTTGAAAGTGTAATATTCGCTCAATTTTGTTCCACTGTCCACATTTGGGGTACACATTCACATCGATATGGGAGTATTATTAAGAATTGTATTACAAAAAATATTGGATAATCGATTTAATAACAAAATAAAGTTTAACAAATGTATATTACAGAAGAAAAATACAAAGTGAAAGTTACATTATATTAGAATAATGTGATCGGGTGAATTAGATCTGTGACTAAACATTGTTAAGTTACTGACAAAATAATATATTAATATAAAAATACCAGTAGTTATATACAACACACTTTAACATGTCTTTTTATTAATTTTCTCATCTTTCTTTCTCAAACCATTGACTAGCCAACTAAAGGAGATACGTGTAGAAATATGTAAAAATATTTGCATAAATGAAATAGGTATGAGTTTATTCTGGACTGCTGCAGACAATGTAATGTAAATCAAATAAAACGTAAGGACTTCCTCATTATGAGAACTTGGGGAATTGGACTATTCTTCCCCATGGGAAAGAGGTTATTTAACATTCCTCAAACAAGGCAGTGAAGCAAGTGTTCTTTTAAAAATATGTCACTTTTAAAGTGTTCTTTTAAAAATATGTCACTTTTAATTTTTACCAAGGAATGTCAGTTATTAGAGAGGATTCAAAACAGGACTGAGTGCATTTCAATAGTTTATAACAGACCAAGAACGACGAATATACAATATCTGTGCAATGTATATCATAAGGTACATAAAAACAACAATTGAATAATGCATGACCTGTATTTTCCCAGAATTATTTGTTTTTTCTTCACATAATCAATCATTTTGAATCAGAAACGAGACTTGTTACAATGGATTTTTATAGTACATCCAAATTAATTGCGATATCTTAATTGGACGTAGTTAAGCGAAAACGTTCCAACCCACACAATGTTAGTTTTGAGTAATGATTTTTTTTAGTTCAATCGAGTAGTCTTTAATGATAGTCTATTATTTTAAATTGGGTCATTGATAATTTGAAGCATAATATTAATACCTATATTGTAAATGAGTAAAATCCATATTTTATTAATCTATTATAGGAAAAAAAAGTAATATTTCACTTGGAACGTTTTAAATTAATTCAAATTTCATGGATGTTGTGACTTCGTGCATTTCTCAAAAACGTTCCAAAATAAAAAAGATTTGTAAAAGTTACGATTTTACGAATAATTCTTGGCATCGCTGTCGATGACTATGTTTGTTTGATAGCCTAGGTCTTCGATATCATAATCTTCAAAATGAAGTAGATACAACCAAGGATTAACTGGAGGTTTGAGACCTAGTAAAGGTCTCGATCTTCGCAAGTGCAATCTCCGGGCGGCCACTCGATACACTCGATCCCAGTGTCCTACACCAATGTTGCTTTGAAAGGCTGCGTTACTTTCGTTTGTAACTAGAGTCTTTATCTACCGTATTATGCCGGCTGTATCCAAGATGGTGTTGGTTTGAACTGCCTTCGGGATTCGCAATAAAAGACACGCGTTTCTGATTGCGACACGACATATGGGACACGACTTTTATATCGCAATAGTTTCCACATCTGAACTCTGAACCGATCAAATCGAAAACCGGAGTATAAGTCCTAAACATAGATTGATTCAAAACTTTGCCATTGTGAAGTAGGTATCTAGTTTTAAAGGCAGTAAGGCAGTTAAGGGACCCCACATCATTAGAACCCATTTCCTTTAACGCCTGAATATTGACTCGATCGGTTCCAAAAGTCTTCAGTGGGCAGTATTCGCATCGGTTGTTCATGTAGTAGATGACACACAACCTAGGAGAAAATACTAGTAAGTAGCCAAGGTCTTCTGTCGAAGACCGAGGGCCTTAAATCATCGACAACAACGTCCATGTCATTGTTATTGGTCTCAGGGTACCAGAAGAGCCCCAGGTGTAATAACTGGACCTCTTTGGCTGGGAATCCTTAGTGGTACTTTGGTGTGGATAATGCACTGATGAAGACCGAGGCCATTTAAGCATATGGCAATGAAAATGGAGTCAGAGTGCGGGTGGGGCCTAGATAGAATCTCTTTTTTAGCACTGAAGATTCGCGGTGGCATTTCGACCTATAGTTTGGTGGAGTATCATCGAGCCTCCAAATCTCATTTTCTGACAAGCAATCTCACATGCATATATTGAATAATGAAGAAAATTGATTCTTTGTTCCAAATTGAATTAAAAAAACTGAATAGAACTCCCATAATAAACAGAAATACCTAATATGATTTTCATGCTTACCAGGTACATATATACAAGTAGCTTTATATTATATCTTATGTAACTTGTAAAATCAATGTTGGAAAAAATAGTTGATGTTTAAATAGTACAAAAACGAATATGGTACGTTTTTGTATTATTTAAAAATTAACGGTTCTTTGCTTAGATCATTATTGTGATTTAGATTTAAATATTTTTTATTGGTTTCTCGACGTTCCAGGCTGCCTGGAACGTTTTCGTGAAATAGATTTTATAGAGTTCACATTATTTATTCATTTCTCAAAAACGTTCCAGGCTGCTTAGATCGTTTTCGTGAAATAAGTTAAATGCATGTGTCTTATAAAAGCGGAATCACGAAAACGTTTCAAACCGGTTGGAACCTTATTGCGTTTTAGACAATCCCACCTGTCATATGTGTGGGTTGGACCACCATAGCTGTATTAGTGTCTATATACAAGCTAGTTGAGTGACATTTCGCTAGATGGTAGTACTATGTCTGCTGATCTTAAAAATGTACTTAACTCAATTTTGGCCATGTTGTGGGTTGGAACGTTTTTGCTAAACTACGTCCAATTATATCGCGATCATTTGAATACAAGGAAGAGCCAATCTGCGTTAGAGACGCGTAAACGATATTTTATTATTACCAATTATTTTTTCAAAGCCATCTTCGAACCTTACTTTATATACATAACGCCATCATAATAATCACTTTCACGCTACTACACTCGCCATACAATTTTGACACATTTAGGCCCTTTCCTCCGGCACAAGAGGTGGAGGGGACAGATATGCAGTATACTGGACCTTATTACATACAATTAAAATTTAAATTTCATTAACCAAATTTTAAGTCCCTATTTCACAGCTTTTCTACACCATCCATTTTTTAAAACGTAATAGCTACAGAATCAGGCAATAAATATTGTAAACCAGCTTTTGGAAGTTAACTGTGCATTATTTATTGCTAAATACTGTACAAATAACTGTAATCCCGCAGTCGTATTACTATTAGTATGTATAAAAGCTATGTTTGTTTGCCATAAAACCATCTAGCACAATTAATATTGCGACATTTTCACGTTTACCCAAATTGAAATCTATTTATTATAATGATGGAACATTTTTAATACATCAATGTAAGTGTTTCAGCTTAACAAGAATGATAATTTAAAAAAAATTATAAACAAAGGTAAGTCATAATATAGTCTCAGGCCGGGTGTGAACCAGCACCTCTTGTAATCTGGGCAAGCACACTAACAACTGAGACCATTACTGGACCTGATGAAGAATGATTAAAAGTCAAACCAAAGTGAAAAATTAAATAATGAATACCAAAAATATGTACTTCTAAAGTCTGCCATTCGGAGAAGGATCTTTCTGGTTCTGGTTTCCCAGAGATTATGGTCTGACGGCAGTTTTCTGGATCAGATGCTTCACCCTGACTAGATCACAAGGCCAGATCTAACAAAGCTTGGGGTCATCAGTCCCCTCTCCCATGAGTAGGATTTAAAATTATCACTGACAGTTTTCATTCCATCCAATGACTTCAATAATGCAATTATGTGAGAATGTGGGCTTGTTCCAAGTCCATTTCGACTAGGTGTCCATCAACTATCAAGACTTACACAACTTCACTTGACAATATTGGCCCGCCCGATCATCCTTAACAAGTGTTGCACATAATAGTGGCTGCTACAAATTCAACCTTATTCCCTTGTATTGCAGTCGGACAACAATGAAAAAATTCACATGCTGTACTTTTTAGTGGTTAAGAGAGACCACTGGGGCCTATCTTATTTAGGGCCTCCGCTGCGTATGGGTCCATTTGTGACACTTCACTATGTAACTCGGATCTTTCTGCTCGCTCTTCTGCATGAGACTGAAACCAACATCTTCTCTATGCCACAAGGGTCCTCAGTCCTCATACCAAAGAGGGTAGGGAAGTCCCATTGAAGGCCTCCGCTGTGAATGGATACATTTGTGATACTTCCTTAGTAGTTTGTACCTTCTTGAATAATCTCACTATTTTACATGCCACTGAATGCGATGGTATATGACGTCCTTGGCGAGCAACGGAGGGCCTTATACTTGTTGTCACATTCAGCGCTTCCACTGCTTACCATTTGCAAACTTCGCTATGTTACTCGAAACTTGACTCTTGCGCAGGCGACGCTATGCGACGTCCCCCTAATACAATGGAGGACCTCATTCCAGGGGAGTCCCATTCAGGGCCTCAGCTGTAGGGTTCACTTCGCTATGCCGCTCGAATCTTCTTTCACTCTTGCACATGCGACGTCCCCATGACGCAACGGAGGCCTCCCATAACCTGGATCCCTTGCTTGTCGTGTTTGAAGTGGTGTGACTATGTGGTCGGCCGCGGGTGTCGCCGCGGACCGGTCTCGCGCACAGGTATAACACTTATCACATACTGAGATTTTATCGTCCATGCTCGATACAGCGAAGCGGGTTGGGGTTACACGGAATCATCTGGAAATAATAACAAATTATTTAGTAGCTACTTTAATTGACGATTGCAGTACTTTTTCTTATTATGAGATGTAAATACTAGAGCTTAATTAGCTGCTTCGATTTTATCTGATTATTTGTGGCGATAATTGAATTGTGTACTCCATTCATAAAGGGGTGCATAGAAACATAACATTGTTTTATAAACATTATAAAACCTCAAATTCAGATGATAGTATTAAATTAAAATATTAAAAATGTAACAATCAATTGAGTCACAATTGCTCATATGTTACTGATAATGCAAAATAATCCCTAATAAATATTGTGATCCTACTGACCTCATATTAGACAGATAAGATAGACGACGGCAACACAAAATTTTATTGTAGGTACTAAATTCAAGTGCTACAATATATTTTGACACCTAATTTAATCTAATTTTTTTTGCAGAAAACAATCATTCATCTGTCAATCATTCCATCACAGACTGTTTATTTAATGATAAATAATAATAATAATAATAAGAGCGTAGGGATGTGACGACCCCATCGCCCGTTGGTGGAAGTTGGAGCTCCTCTTTGAGGAATTACAACTTCCATCAATGCAATCAGTCACCGCAGGGCAGCTTGTGGCAAGCTGTTGGTGTGTGGCGACACCACGGACCCGAGACCTCCCGGGGGAACTTTACCATCTTCTCCCCCACCTCTGGCTTGCCTTAATTGGCCGTCCGGAGTGGAGCGCAAGAGCTATATGCTCGCAGGGTGGAAGTGAAATATGCGTAAGACGCGAGTTGGTGAGGTGGGCAACCACCGAGCAGAAAGCGGTGTACACCTCTCGACACCCTGAGCCGACCACGACAATGTTGCCCTCGTGCCACCCGCGACCGCCACGGCCGCTTAGAGCGGTGGCTATTTTCGGGGGCCAAGACAAGTATTTGAGACAATTTGCATGGCAGACGTCCGATGTCTCAATCAATAACCCAGTTAACCAATCCATCAACCTACACTCAATAGACCCGGATTAGATTTCCTTTTAATTTTGCAATAGTTCTTACATTTGCCAGGTGCTGTCTTTGACTAGATCTGTATTTAGTCAGAGATAGAACCTGGCAGATGTACTCATCTCATTTAGATCAAATGGTACAAAAAAGCCTCTGCGCTGTTGGCTTTGGCCCCACGCATGCTTCAAAGGACCGGGTCCCTGTGGGCCCGTGATCTCGAAAGAGTACCTACATAATAATAATAAATAATAATAAGTTTATTGCACAAAAAAAAATACATACATACACATTAAAATATGAGAAAAACAGTACAAAATAGTTGTGCTTATGAATGAGATTAAGACAAGATTAAACAGAGGTCCCCAAACTAGGCTATGCCTGTATCTTGGGAAACCATATAATGTGATTTGTTTGTTTTAACAATTTACAATCAAAGGAGATAAATAAGAATATTGCCTAGATTCATGTGCCACCCGAGCATCAATTCATCAAGTCTTCGGTACGAGAGTAGTCTAAAGAAAGTAACCATTCCAACAGAATTGATTTGGCCTCATTCAGAGTACACGCTTTAATATTGCAGAAACCCAGTATCGTGTTATAAGTGTGAGCCCTAATAAAATCGCCGAAACGGGTTGCAAAGTGGGTTTGAACACTTGGAATAGGCAGTTTGAAAACACGTTTTTTAAGCAACTTTCTGTAAAGAAAGTTTTGTAATACACTTACCATGATACCACCATTTTGTTTTTTTAGGATTTTTGTTGCATGTCTTAACATAAAGTGAATTGTCCGGAGGCCGCTTCTGAAAAATATAATGGAATATGTAAATTTTTTGACATTAAAATAAAAACGAAATGGTCTCCAAGAATTAACAAGAGTTCTTTACTATGAAACCACATCTGATCCTTTATCCAATTAAAACTTTTGACTTTGACCATGGGGTCGGTGACAGTGATCCATCCTAGAATCCTTGAGAGCCAAGAAAGCTAGTGGATTAACCAAAGGCTTACACATTCACTGCTGTTCCCTGACTCTCCTAGTCTATTATTAATTATATCCTGCCGCGATTAATACTTTGCATAATAATGTTTACGGAATGTCACATACACAGATGAAAAAGGCATTTGCACACAGCTGTTTGCTGCAGCACCCAACTCAGTGTAATTCATGTTATTAAGGTCTGTATATGTTTGTAAACAATAAACGGTTTACATATCTACCTAATGCCATAATAGCTCAACAAAGCAATAATCACCTTCTCCTTACAGCTACTGAGCATGGACACGATGGAGAGGCAGACGGACTGCACGGAGAGCGCCGGCGACCAGTCGTCCGTGAGGATTGACAGGCAGATGTGCCCGTTCGAGTACACGTGCGGGTGCACAGGGATGTTGTTGCCTACGAACGTCACCTGCAATCACATACGAGAAAATCATGAATCGTGCTCAAAGGTGCAAGCAATGTAAAGCAATACCCCTCCGGCCGTCTTTTTTTTCGGCTTCGGAAAGCTGTTTCTGTTGAAAAGATCCGGCAAGAAATTGTACATGCTATTTTTCGATGGAAAAAATAACGAATATCGTTGAAAAATTGCCGATTGATGCGGAGATTTAACGGAGCGTACCATAACTACGTTTTCCAAACATATTTAACATATTTAACATATTCAAACAAAGAGAGAGTAACAGAACTATTTACAAATTAGTCCGTCCCAGTTTTGGAACCTCGTATTTTTTTGGAAATGCGACCTCCTCTCAACTGCCTCGGTGTTGTCAAAGAATCTTGAAAACATCTGTGCGTGGCCTAGAGAAATGATGTGTAAATTGTTGCTTTAATGAATTCTTACCTCGAAAACGATCTTGCTAATAATTACAAAGGTTACGTCGCGTAAACATCGTCAAATATACGCAATATGTTACTATGTAATGTTAGACATATAATAAATTATCATTATTGTGCTAAATGACATGTACATGAGCAGGAAATTAGTAGACAAGCGATACAATAACATAGCGAAAAGTGTAGGCTATTTACTCATCATCTGATACAATCTTAAACTCACAGCTCGTGAATAATTTGCAGAAATTGCTGCAATATCATTTTACTTAAATAATATTGTCTCAAATAAAAATTCTCCCTTGATAAATGGACTGACCCATGCAAGGAAATTATGGCTCAACCATCATATTTTTTTTATTGTGCTTTGTAAAGATTTAACACTGGAGAAGAAATACGACATTTTAATATTCATCATCGAAATTAAGTCTATCACCTATTAAACAAACACTTATACTCCGTTAAGCAAGTGAACATTTTGTTATTTGCAATATTTCATTTTGCATTCAAAAACAAAAAACTGTTTTAGCTTGTTATCCTTCATCATAAATTTTTCCTTCCTCTTTTATGCCTATTTATTTAAAAGTTACTGTATTTATCTGTGAAAAACAATATGAGTAATTCTGCCTATTGTCAATAGTAGTAGGTATCTTTTATCTGTCCATTTGGGTCTCTTATCTGTCACATTATGTTACTATCCCACAGGACTAAGTAAGGAAGTATGTGTGTGCGTTTAGTTACTAGAAATAATTGCAGTTTAATTGACAAAAAGCAACCACTGGGGCTACTCTATTCTTTTATCTCCTAGCCCTTTAAAATTCAAAGCTTGGAGCAGTCACAGAAAATGCAAATAAACAACATAATGTATCATTTAAACTTGAAATGCCCATTAAGATTCCTGCGATTCTAGCCTCGAGTCTAGAGTAGTGGCCCTATATAGATTAGATTTTATATAACTTGGAATAAATCCTTTAAGCAAATAAAAGTTCTTTATATTTTTATTACTTATCAACTTACCTCAGGAGAGTCAAACGGGTATTTGTTTGTGAATTTGAATTGGAGCACAAATTTTTCACCTTCATATAGCGTGCCAGGAACTCCTTCCATGTGAACTGTCCACCTGTTGATATTTAAAATATACTTCAGTTGTATCCTTATTCTTGGAACTTACAACTAAGGCATAAGGGGATAATCTAGCAGTAAATTATGAACCAGTACCTACAGGAATGAAACATATTTTTAGCTAGATACAAATTGAAAATTACTTAAGGTACCACACTTTCAAAGATATTGTGCATAATTATTACAATACACTAAGATTCCACCATTGACTTCAGGATACATTCATATTCTTTCAGAAAATACAAAAATACCAAATTATATGGCAATCTTAAGGGTATTAGCCATATTGATGTCTTTAGTCATTAATTTATTCACAACTATCATTGCATCGAATTTATCTTATTTTCTAAAAATAAACTTTAACAATTCCAAACAAACAAGTTGATCAACAATAATCTGTTAATGATTCAAAGTATGATAAGGAAACTAAGCCATAAATGTTTGAGGAACAGGATAATAAACTCGATAGTATCTTATTAAGTCTCCTTTAAGCAATGTTGAATTATTGCGACATAAAGAATTTTATCGTCTTCCAAGGCTTGAGTACGGTACTGGTAAAGTTATGGGGCAAAAACTGTACAAACTTACAGTGTAAGATTTTGACTAGCCTGATCCCCGTCCACGGTGACTCCTGGCGGCGGTTCCCTCATCAGGGACATGAGTTCCTTTTGTAATCTCCGCTAAAACAATATCTGCAGATGAAACACTTGCGAAACATTCACAACGAGACCAATAACATTAAGATTTTTGACAAAAAAATAGCATAGGGTGAATCTGTCAGAGCAGAAAATATAAATAGTCAGGGTGAACGCTCAAAAATATTATTCTATCAAAACGAGATCTGGGCTATTAGCTATTTTGTATGCCTGAAGGATAATTTAAAGAAAATAATAATATTTTAATTATTTTTACAAACCTCAGACGGGGACATAGCCGCCATTTGTAATCCAATTTAGACGTATGAATGATGTTGCTACAAAAAAAAATATAAAAAAGATTAAAGAATGAATGTTGTGTGATGTTGGGAGGAGGTGAGATGTTTTATTTGTCATGTTGTATTTAGATTGGTTATTTGTTTGTTACGCTCAAGGGTTATGCCAATCGATAAAATATAATATTAACAATTTTGAAACCTTATTTTATGTTATTTTTTGTTTCTTGGATGCTTCATTTGCCCATTGCACCCGTCCCCGTCACACATTGTGCACATGCAATTTTGTTTTTTAGTTTAGGCTTGTAGCTGGCTTACTTAGGGATCTCTTTTTGTGTGATGAATAAGCATTATATAAGATATTTCATGTAAATAAGTCAAATAAGTCAAATTGTTATTGTATCATGTACACACGGCCTATTAACACAGGTAAAAAATATGTTTTATCACTTGACTGACAGAAGATGTAAAATAAATGATGTCAAAAACAAATTGTCAAAAATGTCAAAGGATTGCTTCGATTTGTTGCGGCTGATATTTTTGTGAACGAAATATAAGATTTAAATGCTAATACTAAGGTTGCACACAGTTTCAGTGTACAAATGGTCAATGCACTGCTGAATTCCTTCAATGGAGTGTAGCTAGTGGTACAAATATTCTAAAGAAACACGTATTGTGTTGTTTACTTCTGTGGCTTTACATAATTTTCAATAATTCTTAATAACAGTGACTAATTATGGTATCTTACTGTAAAAAGTCGTCGGCTGAGTGGATCATTGAACAATTGAATGTGGAAAATGCTAAATTAGTGGCATTTGTGCTCGTAATGGGGTTTATCGGATACCACGGCATCCTACACTTAAGATATGGTAAGTTTGAGATAAAACTGTTTGTTTACTATAATTTTAAGTGGTCATTGAGTCAAACTGTCACATTAGTCAATTATACAATTAAAATAACCAATTTGCTTGTTTTTGCTTTTGTCTCTTACTACTTACTGTAGTAATCCGTTGGCTTTGGTCTTTTAAAAGATATAGTAAATTACTACCACTTATTAATTTAGGGTTTTCTTAAATTTTAAGGGTTTAATTCATACTCAATAAATAAATAAATCTATACTAATATATAAAGCTGAAGAGTTTGTTTGTTTGTTTGTTTGAACGCGTTAATCTCAGGAACTACTGGTCCGATTTGAAAAATTATTTTTGTGTTGGATAGTGTATTTGGCGAGGAAGGTTATAGGCTATAGTATATATCTATTATTTTATCCCAAAGGGATGAAAAAGTGGATTAATGTTTGTATGAAACTTTGTCAATTTTAAACCGATTGGGCTGGGACTTTGCATGCATAAAGCTACTATGTCATAAAGATCCCCTTAGAAAGGATTTTTATATATTCCACCCCAAGGGGATGAAAAAGGGGATTAATATTTGTATGAAACTTTGTCAATTTTAAACCGATCGGGCTGGGACTTTGCAAGCATTAAGCTACTATGACATAAAAATCCCCATAGAAAGGATTTTTATGTGTTCCACCCCAAGGGGATGAAAAAGGGGATTAATGTTTGTATGAAACTTTGTCAATTTTAAACCAATTGGGCTGGGACTTGGCATGCATAAAGCTACTATGACATAAAGATCCCCTTAGAAAAGATTTTTATGTGTTCCACCCCAAGGGGATAAAAAGGGGATTAATGTTTGTATGAAACTTTGTCAATTTTAAACCGATCGGGTTGGGACTTTGCATGTATGAAGCTACTAACATAAAGATACCCTTAGAAAGGATTTTTATGTGTTCCACCCCAAGGGGATGAAAAAGGGGATTAATATTTGTATGAAACTTTGTCAATTTTAAACCGATCGGGCTGGGACTTGGCATGCATGAAGTTACTATGACATAAAGATCCCTTTAGAAAGGATTTTTATATATTCCACCCCAAGGGGATGAAAAAGGGGATTAATGTTTGTATGAAACTTTGTCAATTTTAAACCGATAGGGCTGGGACTTGGCATGCATGAAGCTACTATGACATAAATATCCCCTTAGAAAGGATTTTTATATGTTCCACCCCAAGGGGATGAAAAAGGGGATTAATGTTTGTATGAAAATTTGTCAATTTTAAACCGATTGGGCTGGGACTTGGCATGCATAAAGCTACTATGACATAAAGATTCCCTTAGAAAGGATTTTTATATGTTCCACCCCAAGGGGATGAAAAAGGGGATTAATGTTTGTATGGAACTTTATAGGTATAGTATATACCTACGTTTGCGGAAACCGGAAACCACGCGGACGGAGTCGCGGGCGGCCGCTAGTAAATAAATAAAATAAATAAATACTTGTTGGCTTAATTGATAAAAATTATACTTATGTGGTAGTTATTGTTCATACTCTTTTATTAGTCATTGTAAATCTATACAACTTTAATGATTTTCGCAGGTCCCGATTCATGCACTTGGCTGCTGTCTTCAGGGCGATATAAAGGTGACCATGAGTGGCAGCCTTATGGTTGCATGCTACACAAATATTCAAAAACGTAAGGACCTTGTTGTAACCTATTTAAAGTTGTACTTTTTTCAAACAATGTCACTAGTGGTTTTTCTTATCTAATAGTTGATTTGTAATTAGTTTGGTGTAAGAAGAATATTGAATGCATCCATTAGCATCAGTTAACAATGCCAATCTATACTAATATAATAAAATTGAAGGGTTTGTTTGTATGTTTGTTTGAATGTGCTATTCTAAGGAACTACAGGTTTGACTTAAAAAATAAACTTTGTGATGTGTTGCCCATTTGCCCATTTGCCCAATTTGCCCATTTTTCTGTAGGTACTAATAGGGTTTCACCTATATATTTTAAGATTTCTGTGTTTAATTTACAGTGACGCTAGAAGATGTCTACGGTACTTAGCCTTTTGGGGCAAATACAACAGTTTTGCTTTTATAGGAGATTCCAGACTTGAACAACTCTATGAGTACTTCATAGGTGAGTGAAAATTTTGTTGTAATTTGAATCAAAAACTGAACACACTAGGCTTAAATTACGCAATGAAAGTTCGGCGGCAATGTATTTTATATACAAAATTATTCTTTCTGGTTTTGGTAAAGTGTGACATCTTCCCTTAAAGTATTGCACGCTTTTTTTCCGCTTTGTGTGTTCCTATACTTGTACAAATACACTGAAAATACTCAAATTCAATATCAGTACGCCCTGACAAACGTATTCGTGGCCTGGTTTATCAGTTAAAATGAGTTTTAGTTGAAGGCTATAAACTTATTTCAGGTGTACTGAAAACGAGACTGGACCTAGACACGTCATATTCCACCGTGGATCATCACATGCCGAACTACACATACGAAGACCACAAGTTGAGGCTCTCTGTCACTTTTATATGGAGCAATGACGTGTCCAAAACGATGGTGGAACAATTTAGAAATTGGTGAGACAACAGAATAAACTTTGAACAAACTTAATATGTACTTTATATGTAAGCTGAACTTAAGCAAATATTATTTATTATACTTCAATTTATTACATATATTTTAATATATGTCACTGCTGCAATGGCATGATATACTTACTGTGTATATAGTTCACAATAGTGAAGTTAAATTATTCCACAGAGCAGTTAAACAAGTTTTATGAAAAATAACCAACTTTAAAAAAATAACCAACTTATGGCTTTAGTTATACCTCGCGCCAACTACATTGATTATTTTTAGTAGCTTGATTATTGTTTTTAAAAATTTGTTTTAGATTAAGCTTCAACCACCATAAGTGGTTATGCTGGAATAATAAATAATTCAATAAATCTCATTGATATTATTTTTATATGTAAATACGAAAATCGGATTTTTATACAAAAAAAAAACCGGCCAAGAGCGTGTCGGACACGCCCATGAAAGGGTTCCGTAGCTAAAAGATGACCCGACCTCTTAAGACACCATTTAGTAAGGGCAACTGCACGTCATAAGTTGGTCGAGTTGTATAAAAATAACTATGTATGATACAGAGTTCGCTATAGTTTTCGTTGAAAGTACTTACTTGGACCTCCAAGTAAGTACTTTCAACGAAAACTATGAAAAAAATGTCCTGTATACCTATACAGGACATTTTTTTCAGAATTATTGTAATAGTATTTCAAAAGTTAAGGGGGGGGGGGGGGGACGCTCTAATTTTAACTTTGTATTAATATATCTCGAGACTGGGGTGTTTGATCCACATGGTTTTAAGGCAAGTTTTATTGTATTTAAAAATACCTTTTTAACGATACCCCACACGATGGGGTAAGTCGATTTTTTTTTTCGAATTTACTTTTCGATGTATGGTAGGGCGGGTAAAAAATAATTATTTTTCGATTATTTTAAAAACCAATTCTTGAACAATCACTATGCATCTCTCCACCAATTTTCGTGGCAATCGGTTCAGAAACGGCGGAGAACGAGCCAGGACAGACAGACAGACAGACAGACAGACAGACAGACAGACAGACATGACGAAACTATAAGGGTTCCGTTTTTGCCATTTGGCTACGGAACCCTAAAAATGGCTTTTAATCCATATACATTTAATAATTTTCCTGATTTCCAGGCAACTCTCAGACAGACCCCCATCAGTAATCGTAGCCACCACTGGTCTTCAACTTCTCAAAGATCGCAACACAACCGACATAGTACTGGAGGAATACAAAAGGAACCTTACGCACTTGGTGCAAGCCATAGATTCGCTTGCGGCGCGCAACACTCAGGTGTTGTGGAAATTGATCGAGCCGGTCGATATGAGCAAGCTGAAGAATGATAACAAGAATATCACTAATAATGATATTGATGCGTACAATAGAGCTGCTGTTGATGTGAGTATAAAGCATAGAGTATGTTGTTCTAAATAATTACTTATAGGTAGCAGGGCTTTCACTTATTGGGCCTTTGAACCTCTGGTTTGGTAATCGTGGGGCCATCGGTCACTGGCCGTAGTTGTTGTGCCCAGTGAGAAAGAGGGATCTGATAAATAGGTGTGTACAGGTAGACCATTAAAAAATATGAAGACTTATGAGTTTAAGTCTATTTTCAACTGAACGGTTAGACGCAAGTCGAGGTTAACACTATGAGTTAAATAGTAGAGCTTTTTTAACGCGGTGAATGCGTTTCGCTCCCTAACCTAGTCCTGGGGGAGTGAACAGGCCGTTTGTGGAACTCCCGGTGGATACTTTAAGGTTGCACTGCTCCTGGTACTGTGTCTCAAGCGTTTACCCACTAAACCTTGCGGTACCTTCCGCAACATTGGTGGATGGCCACGGGCCTTAGTAAGCCTTGCTTCGCGAGCCACCCTGCAGAATGCTCGGAGAGCTCATCGTGCCCCTGTTGGTGTGGGCTGCGGAAACGTCCTTGGTATTACGAGTAGTTCGTTTTCACCCATTGGTAGTGCGGCCGTGCGAGGTAGGCAAGGGTGCAGACAGTGGCTTAGCTACTGCTGTATCTGCCGTATCAATAATACGGGGCCCCCAACTCGCGAAAACAAAAATTAATAGAAACTTCCCAAATCATAATTTGATGCAATTTTTTCTATTGAGATATATTTACCTTTCCTAAGGGCCCTCAAACAAATTTTTATACGGGGCCCCGCTAAGGCACGCTATGCTTCTGGGTGCAGAGCGTCTGATATTTGTATGTAAAAAAAAATACTTTTACATTTTGGCTCTTGCGTAATAGAGGATCTTTCCCCCCCCCAGATCCTGACATACAGCGCTGCTCGCATCTGGTCATCAGGCCGCCTTGTCGCCAGCGGAGCCCCGGGCTCGGACGGCGCCGCGCTCGGCGCCACGGCGCTGCGGCACCTCGCGCAGCTGCTGCTCAACATGTTCTGCAACGACCACATGAACTACAACGACGGCACCTGCTGCGCGCAGCCCGAGCCCTACACGCAGCTCCAGATATTGACCTTCGCGATATTTATGCTCTGGTGAGTAGCGACTCGCGACCAGAATCGAAAAACACCTAAATAACTGGCGCCTCCCTACAAAGCCTGCGGGCCTGCAACTGCAGACTTAGGGGAACCACAACGGGTGCGGGTGAAAAGCGCTTCGCGAGTCCTTCGCCTTACTCGATACTTATGTTTTATATAAATATATATCTGCATGCAAAATAACCTGCATACTCGAATCAGTCCACAAGTGAGTGCGCAAGCAAAAGTGCACATTCCCTCCCTCCCAACACGCCCGTTATGAGACCAGGACCAACGACCTTTCGAACGTGCTTTTCCAAGTACGGAGGACATTTTTCGGTCACCCATCCCATAACTGGCCTCTGCGAAAGTTACTAAACTTTGCAATGCAGGCCGAGTGCTAACCAATGCGACATAATTTTAATTGTTTTAAATTCTAATATTTGTAAGTAATGAATTACAATTTATATGTCTACTAGCGGCCGCCCGCGCCAATATCCTATGTGTTATTCAGATGTATAAGCTATATTGTGGTAAAGTTTCATTCAAATGTGAAAGAGTAACAAACATCCATACATCCATACTTACAAACTTTCGCTTTTATAATAGTAGTAGGTTTAAAATTTAAATTTGTTAAAAATGTGTCAAAAATTATTTATATCTCAACAAAGTTCCAATAAAAATATTAATTATTTCTTCCAGCGCAGTGTTCGCGGTCACTCGTCGCGTGTGGCGCTGGTCGCAGTCGCTGCCCTCGCGGCAGGGCTACGCCCTCGTGTCGCCGCCGCCGCCCGCCGCCCCGTCCCTCGCCGGAGCCCTGGCCAAGCTTGGCATGATCATGGCCTACTTCTACCTCTGCGATAGAACAAACTTCTTCATGAAGGAGAATAAGTACTATTCGGAGTGGAGCTTCTGGTTGCCCGTCGGATACGTGTTCGCGCTTGGCTTGTTCTTTACTGACGATTCGAGGTCGAGCAAGTGAGTAGGAAGAGTTTTTGTTTTTTATGCCTTAGTACTTAAACAAACTAGTTAGGCGGAAAAAACGCGACCTAAATTCGGCGAGACTATTCCTGCAGTGTATTTTGAATGGAAGATATAGAAAATACATTGCCACCGAACTGGTAAGGTCGCGTAATTTCAGCTTAGTGTGTTCTTACTTACTCTTACAAAAACACGCCTCAATGCTGATTACAATCGAATTCTCGTGTATAGCTCGTATTATTCGGTAATGTCTCTATAAATTCGTCGCGTGTAGTCACTATTCCTATCAGTCACGAATTCTATGCGTATATCACGAGTTCTTTTTGTATAGTAAAGAGTTCGTTCCATAACATTCGCAAGTTCGTTAGCAATAATCTTGAGTTCGTTTCACAACACACTCCAGTTCGTTACCTATAATCATGAGTTCGTTACGTACAGTAATGGGTTCGTTCCAGAGTGCTGCACCGCGAGCAGACGGACGAGTGGAAGGGCTGGATGCAGCTGGTGATCCTGGTGTACCAGGTGACGGGCGCGCACAAGGTGCTGCCCATCTACATGCTGGTCCGAGCTCTCGTCTCCGCATACCTGTTCCTCACGGGATACGGACATCTCACTTATACGTATGTATCTGTCTGTATGTCTCTTTGTCGTAAACTAAAATCCTGTTTGTGGAAGCTGATAATGATCTGATATAAAGTAAGTTCTTAAATGTTTCTCGATTTTAAAGCACTTGTTTGTTATCCTATACAGGTGGACTTTTGTAATGCCCCCTGGAGGGGAAGTACCCTAAATACTATGTATATTTATTAAAAAAATATAATAAAATATTTATTTCGTGATGTTGTAGCGCCTATTGACCTTGTGCGTGTAAATAACTATTTTATGTATGTTAAATCGCCCCTTTCATATAAACAGTACCTACTAATCTATAATTTTAATCTATACTAATATATAAAGCTGTAGAGTTTGTTTGTTTGTTTGTTTGAACGCGCTAATCTCAGGAAGTACTGGTCCGATTTGAAAAAATCTTTTTGCGTTGGATAGTCCATTTAACGAGGAAGGCTTTAGGCTATTGAAAATCGAAATCCACGCAGACGGAGTCGCGAGCGGCCGCTAGTTTAAATATACGGGCCCGTTGGTCTAGTGGTCAGAGACCCTAGTTACAAAACCAAGGGTCGCGGGTTCGAATCCAGCTAGGGGCAAATGTTCGTGTGCTGATCATCTCCATTTGTAATCGAGGTCATGGATGTTTATAAATTATTTACGTATCTATCCGTTCCCTAACTTCCATAGTACAAGCTTCGAGCTTAGTTTAGGGCTAGGAAATTGGTGTGTTAGTCCAATGAATTTATTTATTAAATATATAAATTAAAAATGTTATCCAGATGGAAGACGGGCGACACGGGCCTGGTCCGGTACTTCCGCGTGATATTCCGGCTGAACTTCCTCACGGTGGTGCTCTGCCTCACCATGAACCGCCCCTACCAGTTCTACAGCTTCATACCGCTGGTCTCCTTCTGGTATACACTGGTGAGTGTTGATGAATATTGAATTTTAAGGGGAAGTAGATTAGATTCTATTTTGTGGTGATAAAACTAGATTTGTGAGTTATTCTTGCAGCTTGCTACGAATGAATAGAGCGTTTATCTATTCTTACATAAGTGTACATTCTTGTGATCTTCCGTCTGAAGATATTGATAGCTCTGGTCAGAAGTCTTTCAATCCATAGACCCCTAACACTCGTTGGGGTCAAATGACTATTGTATATTACGATAGATTTTTTATCATCAAAGAAAAATTCATCTGATCTCAGGTGGCTCAGGCGGGGATCGAACCCAGCGCCTCTTGCAATTCGGGCAAGAGCTCTGACAATTAAGCTTCCGAGACCTTTAACAAGGAGAAATTCGTCAGGTCAACTAACAAGTTTTTTTTTACCAATGTACTAAACGAACTAAAGTTGAACAAATTGTTCATTTATATTCTTTACAAAATACGAACTGTATACTATGTGTTGTCTTTTGTGTACAGATGTTCGCAATCTTCGCCCTCCCCCCGCAACTGGCGCCCCAGCAGTCCTGGTCAGCGGCCTACCAACCGGCGCGCCTGCTGCTCAAGGTAGTCGGTCTGCTCGCCATCGTGACGGTGCTCTACATGAGCGAGGTGTTCTTCCAGAAGATATTCGTGACGAGGCCGTGGAAGGCGCTGTTCGTGAACGCCGATGATGATATACACCAGTGGTGGTTGCGGTGGAAGCAGGATAGGTGAGGATGACCTTAGTTATTAGATGATTTTTAGACTTTATAGTGGTATAGAAAGTTTCATGTGAGAAGTTCTTAGTTCATTTATTATCTGTTACTAGCGGCCGTTTGCAACTGAACTTGGATTTCAGATCCCTTTTTAGGGTTCCGTAGCCAAAATGGCAAAAAAACGGAACCCTTATAGATTCGTCATGTCTGTCTGTCTGTCTGTCTGTCTGTCCGTCTGTCCGCCAGTCTGTCACAGCCACTTTTTTCCGAAACTATAAGTACTATACTGTTGAAACTTAGTGAGTGGATGTATTCTGTGAACCGCAACAAGGTTTTCATACGAAAATAGAAAAAAAATAAAAGAAAGTGGGGGTCCCCATAGTCAGAACTGAAACTCGAAATATTTTTTTTCATTGAACATATACGTGTGGGGTATCTATGGATAGGTCTTTGAAAATTATATTAAGGTTTCTAATATCACTTTTTTCTAAAGTGAATACTTTGCGTGACAGACCCTTCCAAAGTGGAAAAAAGTGTGTCCCCCCCCTCTAACTTCTAAAATAAGAGGATGATAAAGCTGAAATAAATATATAATGTACATTACCATAAAAACTACCAACGAAAATTAGTTCGAACGAAATCTATTCAGTAGTTTTTTTAATACGTCAAAAATAGAATTTGTACGGAACCCTCAGTGCGGGAGTCCGACTCGCACTTGGCCAATTTTTTCGCTATAAAAGCAAGGCAATGTTCATTCTAAGGGTCTAAAGATTGTCTGTGCCTTTCATCAAAATCGGTTGAGAGGTTTAAGCGGGAAAACGTAACTGACAGATAGAGTTCCTTTCGCATTTATAATATGAGGTTATTTAATTTACTTATTAATACCATTCAATTGATCAAGTTGAATTCAAGAGTATTTTTAAATGGCTATTTCCGCTAGATACCGGCTCCAACTGTACTGTGATCGGTCTTTATCTATACAAGCCAAAGCCACCACCGTGAAATTGACCAGTGACAACATAACTCAGACTTTCTCGTACTTCTATCCGATCAGTTCACACGCCATCTAACGGCAATATAAGTTAGAAAAAACTTCATTCAAAAGCATTATAATTATCTCCGCAGGTACTCGATGACATTCGGCATAATATTCGGCGTGGCCTACCAACTGGCCCAACGCTACAATCTCCTCGACGACAACAACCACAGCAACCTGTTCACTCCGGGCGTGGCTCTGTCCGCGACCCTGCTCGCCTTCAGCGGCCTCGGCAGCTACGTCACCTACACCTTCCTCTGCGACAACGCCTCCGACTGCAACGAGATACACAGCTACGTGGCTTTCTTACCTATAGTTAGTTATATCATACTTAGAAATGTATCGGGAGCCCTCCGGATGAGGCATTCGAGCATGTTTGCCTGGTTCGGAACGATCACGCTCGAACTATTCGCGAGCCAAAGCCATATCTGGCTGGCCGCAGACACTCATGGTGTCCTAGTTCTGATACCGAGCGCTCCGATACTCAATTTGATCCTAACGTCATATATCTTCATTTGTACGGCGCACGAGATTCACAAGTTAACCGGGATAATACTCCCGTACGCGGTACCCGATGATTGGCGGCTGGTTTTACGGAATTTTGCAATTTTCCTAGCCATTTTAGTGCCGATCGGGATACATGATGGCATGTTTTAAGAAATTTAAATTGCGTTGTGTGATTTTTTTACCCGCCTGTCTAAGTAAGGAGAGTAATGTAATAAAAAATCCGCTAGATGGCAATACGTGGGCATGAGGTATAACTGCTGTGTCATTGGTGAATTTTGACATATCTGTCAATGTCACTTCAAAATTCACCAATCACGTACCAGTTAGACCCTACGCCTATCTACTGCCATCTAGCGGATTTTTAATGTGCGAAAACCCTCATTGCTGTTATTATTACCCATTGTCTGTTACATCATAGTTAGAAATGTTCCGTCACCTACACCTTCCTCTGCGACAACACCTCCGACTGCAACGAGATACACAGCTACGTGGCTTTCTTACCTATAGTCAGTTATATCATACTTAGAAATGTATCAGGAGCCCTTCGGATGAGGCATTCGAGCATGTTTGCCTGGTTCGGAACCATAACACTAGAATTATTCGCGAGCCAAAGCCACATCTGGCTGGCCGCAGACACTCATGGAGTACTAGTTCTGATACCGAGCGCTCCTATACTCAATTTGATACTGACGTCGTACATCTTCATATGTACGGCGCACGAGATTCACAAACTAACCGGGATAATACTCCCGTACGCGGTGCCCGATGATTGGAGACTTGTTTTGAGGAATTTTGCAATTTTTCTAGCTATTCTGGTGCCGATCGGGATACATGATGGCATGTTTTAAGAAATTAAAGTTGCGTAGAGTGATATTTTTTCCCGACTGTCAAAAAAAGGAGAGTAATATAGTGAGGGTGTTTGCGATTGAAACATCCGCTAGATGGCAATACGTAGGCGTGAGGTCTAACTGCTATGTCATTTGTGAATTTTGACAAATCAGTCAATGTCATGTCAAAATTCACCAATCACTGCCTACGACATTCTACTGCCATTTAGCGGATTTTTAATTTGCGAAAACCCTCATTGCAGTCACTCTTACCCATTGTGAGCTTAATCATATGTAGTAAGAAAAGTTCTGTCACCTACACCTTCCTCTGCGACAACGCCTCCGACTGCAACGAGATACACAGCTACGTGGCTTTCTTACCTATAGTCAGTTATATAATACTTAGAAATGTGTCCGGAGCCCTCCGGATGCGGCATTCGAGCATGTTTGCCTGGTTCGGAACGATCACGCTCGAACTATTCGCGAGCCAAAGCCATATTTGGCTGGCCGCAGACACTCACGGAGTGCTAGTTCTGATACCGAGCGCTCCTATACTCAATTTGATACTGACGTCGTATATCTTCATTTGTACGGCGCACGAGATCCACAAGTTGACCGGGATAATACTCCCGTACGCGGTGCCCGATGACTGGAGACTTGTTTTACGGAATTTTGCAATTTTTCTAGCTATTTTAGTACCGATTGGGATACATGATGGCATGTTTTAAGAAATTAAAGTTGCGTTGTGTGATATTTTTTAACCCGACTGTTGAGGAAAGGAGAGTAATATCATGGGGTTCTTGCGATTGAAAAATCCGCTAAGCGTGACGTCTAACTGCTATGACAGTGGTGAATTTTGACGTATCTGTTAATGTCATGTCAAATTCACCAATCACGCATCAGTTAGACCCTACGCCTATCGACTGCCATATAGCGGATTTTTCATTTGCAAAAACCCTCAGTGCGGTCACACCATTGTGAACTAAACCGTAGTAAGAAAAATTCCGTCACCTACACCTTCCTCTGCGACAACGCCTCCGACTGCAACGAGATACACAGCTACGTGGCTTTCTTACCTATAGTCAGTTATATAATACTTAGAAATGTGTCCGGAGCCCTCCGGATGCGGCATTCGAGCATGTTTGCCTGGTTCGGAACGATCACGCTCGAACTATTCGCGAGCCAAAGCCATATCTGGCTGGCCGCAGACACTCATGGCGTGCTAGTTCTAATACCGAGCGCTCCGATATTAAATTTGATACTGACGTCGTATATCTTCATATGCACGGCGCACGAGATCCACAAGTTGACCGGGATAATACTCCCGTACGCGGTGCCCGATGATTGGCGACTGGTTTTACGGAATTTTGCCATTTTTCTAGCTATTTTAGTGCCGATCGGGATACATGATGGCATGTTTTAGGAAATTTAAATTGCGTTGTGTGATTTATTTTACCCGACTGTCTTAAAAAGGCGAGTAATGTAATGAAAAATCCGCTAGATGGCAATACGTAGGCGTGAGGTCTTACTGCTACATATGTCATTGGTGAATTTTGACATCTGTCAATGTTATGTCAAAAATTCGCCAATCACGTACCAGTTAGACCCTACGCCTATCTACTGCCATCTAGCGGATTTACCCTCACCAACCCATTGTGAACTAAATCACACTGAGAAAAGTTCCGTCACCTACACCTTCCTCTGCGACAACGCCTCCGACTGCAACGAGATACACAGCTACGTGGCTTTCTTACCTATAGTCAGTTATATAATCCTTCGAAATGTATCAGGAGCCCTCCGGATGCGGCATTCGAGCATGTTTGCCTGGTTCGGAACGATTACGCTGGAACTATTCGCAAGCCAAAGCCATATCTGGCTGGCCGCAGACACTCATGGTGTCCTAGTTCTGATACCGAGCGCTCCTATACTCAATTTGATACTGACGTCGTATATCTTCATTTGTACGGCGCACGAGATTCACAAGTTGACCGGGATAATACTCCCGTACGCGGTGCCCGATGATTGGCGGCTGGTTTTACGGAATTTTGCCATTTTTCTAGCTATTTTAGTGCCGATCGGGATACACGATGGCATGTTTTAAGATGGTGTGTGATATTTTGTATTAAGATTCAAAAGTAGTGGTTACCGTTGATACTAAGTTTGGTAGTGCAATAAAAAGCATAATTTTGCGACACCTCTACAGTAATTACGGCGTTTTACGTGAGTGAAAACCACGATTAGTATGTTATACTATATGACACGTCGTAACTGCTTATCTAACACTTTTCCTTTTTAATTTTAATATATATTATATTATATTTCACAACATCACATACATTGATCTGACCCCGTGTTAAGTAGCTTAAGCACTTGTGTTACAGACATCAGAATCAACAGTGGTATTACAAATATACTTAAATAGATACATATAACACCCAGACCAGGGCAAACAGACATGTTCATGCACACAAATGTTTGTCCTGTGCGGGGATCGAACCCGCGAACCCTTGCGTAATAGGAAACATTTTGTCTATTACACCAAGCGGGTCGGTGTTGGTATAAGGTACTGACAATAAAATGTCAAACTAATAAGAACACAATAATTTATTAGTCAATTTTGAACCTTAAAGTATAGTTATAAAGTTTAAACTATCGCATAATGATATTTTTATTCAAAACTAATTAAGGTTGTTCTATTTACGCATTTTTTGTAATCAAAATAAAGTGTGATTGTAGTTTGTAATAATCTTGAACCAGTGGGCCAATATTTATTTATTTAATATTAATACTGTTTTATATTATTATTTTTATTGGAATGGGTTAGATTTATACTTTTCTTAAATATAAGAGCTATAAAAAATCACAATATAGTTAAGCTCGTCTATTATTATCGTTTCCTGTGAATTGAAATGTTTTATAATAATATAGAAACGTCGCGTAAAATATAAAAACACTAGTCATTATACATACATAAATTATAATTTAGAGGAGGGCTAACCTGGGGGGAAATAATTAACAACTGAATCTTTTGTGTGTATATCATTGCTTTTCGTGCAATAATATGTTGGTTAATTATTGGTTTTATTTCATGTTTAATACGTTTGCCATTCGGAAAATGTTATGGTAAGATTTTATTTTACGTATAAACATCGATGATTATTGTTATCCGAGGCTGAAAATATAGACATACGCAATACTTGTGTTAAAAGTTGTATATGGATTTACAATAACATAAAATCCACTGCCCATTGTTTTATTAAGTGAATGCAGGAAGGTTTAATTAGGGTTTTGAATGTTCATATTATTGCACAATTGGAGTTTGTGAAAGTTTCGTAATGTTAGGGATTGTTTTGTACATTTAAAAAACAAGGTTTTCTATTACACATACCTACATTAAATTCCTTGGACTAAATAATAAATCATGAAGCTACATAACACAATAAAATTAAGATGTAAGTTCGTATTAAGTAAAAATACATTATTTGTTACTTTAATATCCCGCTTTATATTCTAAGATCATTTTCTTTTGAATATTTCATGTTGTCGATATAAGTTTGGCTGTGTGTAAGTAATGAATATTTATTTTAAGTATTTTAATATAATTAATACTTAATATTTATGGCGTATTTTCCCCGACTATCGAGAGTGTGTTTATTTTTTAAGGTGTCCTATAGTATTTATTTGATTCTGCTTCGTTTGGGACATTTCCAAAGTGTCATTTTGTCCAATTTCCAGTGATTTTTTGAGATTGTATCCAAATTCTGTCCAAAATAGTTTGACTTTAAGTTATTAAAAAGCAATTGTACGGATGTGATTTGTGATAAGTAGGATAGATATTTTCGTTGATTTGGAAATAGCCTTACCTTCCTTAAAAATGATCTGTATAAGTTTGATCTCCCGTCGATTTTATAAGATTGGTGGTTTATTCATTTAAATTCGATGTTCGTATCATCATTTTATTTGTAAGACTAATAATATTTTTTTACTCCCTTGTAAATACAATTTGTATATTATGTATAAAGAGACGGTCAAGAATAAAGGATTTGAACAATTTAATACTTTTTATCCATTTTTAATGCGGAATATACTGTATTTTGTAAAAATAAATAAAAACTTGAAGATACTTATGATGCCCCATCCGGTGTAGTTATATACTTATCCAAATCTCTAATGTATGTATGTATGTTCTGGAACATTGCAAGTAAAGTTTGGCCTGCTTCTCAGCGTCAGAATATGATGACCTTGGATTAATTCTATAAATCGGATAATATTGCGAACACTGTTCCACAGATAATATAAAAAAACAAGAAGGTACAAGCGGGGCCTTTCGCATAGAGGATAATATCAGGTAACAAGCAAAATTTTATTTATTTTTATTTTTACATTGTTTGTGAATAAGATGCTTAGTACAATAATGAATATACATCTTAATAGTACGTAAATCTTAATCGTGTAAAACATATTTACACGACTTACTTAGACCTATATAACCACGCAAAATAGATAATATGAAACTTTTATACAGAAAAGACCTTGAAATTGGCTGCCAACCAAATGTTACTGTTGGGTATTAATCGAACAAATATGTATGAATGCATTATGTTTATATGTTAGTATACTCAGTCCCAAATATCATTAATCAATAGTAGGACTATTGGCAACCTTAAACTTGCAGAAAACTAAAAACCATTCGCATATTAAAAAGGTTCATAGAAAATACTTATGTTGCAGTGAAAATACAAATTCCGTCATTTGTAGTTTTAACCGACTAAGTAGGGTATTTAGTAAAAGGTTTATAAATTTTGATTATGAACAGGATAAACTTCAAGCAAATTGGATTTGTTTAGTGAAATAAGTTAGTTTTTTAAAAGACGTTCATGAAAAAGCCTTTACGCAATATGCGAAATTCCGTAATTATGTTTTATTAATAATCATATTTTATATACATGATTTTTGTATGACGGATTTTGTACACTGCAACCGTATATAAGTGTTATAGATCAGAGAAGTTCGATTAGTTTTAAAAGTATTCTGATTCCCACAACACAGTTTTCCTAAAAATGCAACATTTATGCTAGAATGGAACGTGAAAGAAAATGAAAAACATGCAATATAGAAATTTGAACACCATTCAAAAATCGATCATAAGTTGATTGATTCCAATTTCACACTTACATTAAAGGTGCACTTAAATTGTTCGTGATTCACTAAACACTACAGATGGTCCTATGACAGACAGGTGTTATACATATTTCTTCACTATCAATAAAAAGATATACATACAATTGTTTTAATCACAGTCACTCGATAATTCCGCAACTTGGTTAACGTACGAGCACACAGATCATATCTTGACGATTGTACACTTTTGCACATATTTTTGAATGCCTAAGGGAAAATAGAGTAGGTACGGCATTATTATTAAAAATCTGGTTATAATTTCTCACCATGCGAGAAGGAGGAATCTTAAATGCTTGTGATTAAAACTAACGTATGTAGTAAACATCAGTAGAAATTTCTTCTACTGAAATTTTATAATCCACGAATAATATGTATTCCTTTATTCTTTATTCTTTAGAATGAGAACAGTGATGAACCGTGATACATAAAATATTTCTTACAAAATACTTGGATGTTTGAATACGAGAGGACTGTACTGCCAATCACTGGTAATTAATGGTAATTGTTACATGACGTAGGTTGTATTTACTTCAAAATCATTTGATCTTGAAGTAAATACAACCTACGTCATGTAACAATTACCATAAGTTTGTATTTACTTCAAGATCAAATGATTTTGAAGTAAATACAACATAGGGATCAGACCTTATATAGAAATGTTCTGTAATTTTGAATACAAATTATCCGCGGATTAAGAAGGACTTAAATAAATTAAGTTAAGTAAGGCTTAAGTTTGGAACGGTTTAGAAGCTTATATTTAATTCATCAATTTTACATTCTCCCATGTTATTTAAATTAGAATATACACATACATATAATATATAATATCATGTTTTCGCGTAACATTTATTGTATTACATTTTATTGTAAAATACTATACTAATAATTAACTTATTGAAACAAAAGCAATGGTTACTTATAGTTTTTTGAAATAAAAACAGACAAATTTGTGTCATAAAACTCATAAATAATTGATATTATTATTTTACTTCAAAGTATGTATAATTTGATGATGCATAATGTGAATCACATTATTTTCTAATTAAGATATTGCACATAATAAGACACTTATATTAAAATCTACGATTTGATATTGCTTTGGAAATAATTAGTTGTTCACAAAATTTCCACATGAACGTTTATCGATTTTATAATATTTACCTTCAGCTTATAAACCATTTAAATAATACTGGTGGAGTTAAAACATTTTCATTGTAAGGCATACATTTGCCGGAAACTAATTTGTCCTCTAAATATTAATAAATAGATCATAAATTGTCTACCGCTTGTTCTATCATGGATTCAGATTTAAAGATATATTTTTATATCTGCCTACGTTTTGCGAAATGATACAACGTGAAATACACTCTTTATGCATTGTTTATCTTGATTTTAATTACAATATAAAAAGACATACTTAACTTTACAAATCACGTCAGTGTTGAAAATATATTGGATGATACTACGATGTAAAAATCATTGTGTGCGAGTGTGTAAATAAAAAATGCAGCGCGGAATAGAGTAGAATAATGATAATTCATTGAACATAATTCAATATTGTTTACGATTCTATTAATAGATAGAAGAATAGGCATTGGGTACCTGATGATATGGTACACTAAATTACATATTTAAGCGGTATGATTAAAATGTAATAACAACACGAAAATACGAAAAAAAAGATATTATATCGATCCAAAGAAAAATTAAGCAACATTACGAGAGTAAGTTTTAGTTTTAGTTTAAGAAAATCAGTCTCAATGAACAGGCCATTGTTTTTCATAAATATAGACCCCTTGACTAATAACTTTGTACATTAAATTGTTAGAATATGTCGTGGTTTCGATGACATACCATGTTTGACTAAAGGGATAGATACATTTTGGATGACATCATTTATTAGTAAGGGGTTTAAATACACAGATTCACCCTTAGCAACTTTACTTCTACGATACACGTTGATTTAACTAATGTACGTACATAGCATTAATTTCATTAATGTACCAGTGATTCTCTAAAACAAAATGACTAAATTAATTGATTCGATCTTTGCTTAATGATGGAATGGTGTTGTTGATTTAATAAATATTTGAAAAGCGAAACTTGAATGGGTGTCTTAGTTTGCTTTTCTTGCTTGTATTTTGAAATTTGTATATTTTACGACAAAACATATAAAAAGAAAAATCTACGAGACCACTCACATTTCCGTATTATATTAAGCAAAGTAAATTTGATCTCGTTTCAAGACACATTAACTTACTAAACTATCACATAGATCACGACATTAAACATTGGCGTAACCAGAAGTTTCATTCTATTTTCTACTTTATTATATTACTTTGCCCTAGTTATTATTAATATGTGGATTAGGCTTCACGTACATATGTTTCCCAAATAGTTCCGATATTTCCTTGCGTTACAAAATGTCAGCTAATAAATTTTGCAACTAGACACTTTACCTTCCACATTGCAAGTGATTTTCTATTCTAGCTACGCCATTGACAATAACACCGAAAAATCAAAACAGAAGCACTAGAATCGGGTCGTGCACACAAAGTTAACGTCAGTCTTTGAACAGTCAAATCACATAAAATTATTGCTGAAAATGTATTAACGAGTAAGCATCTACCTAATAGGTAAAGAACAAAACGACTCAGAAGTTACATAGTAGTATCGTAGGTATCATCGAATCAAATCGAAATATTGCAACGACATTATTTAATATATTATATCATACAGAGGTATCATCAAACAGAGGACTGTTTTGAAAAATAATTGACCCATGAGGCCGTGGTAACTCACTATGGGCTATTATAGAACTTCGTAATTAGTGAATTATTATATACGTGGATATTTTAGGGAGGTACCCTTTTTTGTCTTAAACAATTATAACTATAGTTGCTTATTCCTTTTAAAGAATCACGACTTACGAACTTACCAATGTAACTTAAAAGTCGTGTCGTTTTTGTTTGGTAATCCTTAGAGATCTATCACACAGAAGGTTATTGGTGTAAAGAAAGTAGTTTTTCTACCTTGCTCAAAAGTACAGATTTCCTACATGCTAACTATCTTTCAGGCATACCAAGGCAACTATCAGTAATACACTAGATGACGATTGTTATTTTTAATTACAGTATTTTGTGGATTTAAATTGGCTAGTACATAAAAATTAATAAATATAATGTGCCTGATTAGGTTGTGACTATTATCTACATACATAACTCTATATAGACGCCTCGTGTTTTAATTGAAATAAGACCTTTTGTTACAAATTTGTATATAACATGAGTAATTCAGAAAGTATTAACTAGACGATATTGCTGTCACTATTCTATTGGTGCGTTAGGTAAGGATAGAATATTTTACTTACTATAAATATATCTTAACAATACACGTGTTATTCGTACATACAATTGTACATAAGTAGTAATTGTGCATTTTGTATACCAATTTTTTTGGGCGTTTCGTAATGTTTAGTTCTTAATGTTAATATTTTACAAGTATTTCAACATTATCAACGAAAAGGAAAGATCTCTCTCGACCCCTGGTATATACAATACAATCAGTATTTTTGAACTATTTACAAAGTAGCAAAAAGTGCGCAAAAAACGAGTTCACAAAATATGCATTTGAGCAATACGTTTAATATATTTACAAAAAGCATATTTACATAGTTTTATATATTAAATAAACGAAAACTTATAGCGCAGAAAATCTACTAAAAATTACACTTGTATAAAAAGTTACAAAGTAAAATCACGACGTAGTAACTGATAAAGAGAACGAACATGATTTACACAAAGTGTCCTACGTTACCTACATATCACCTACAGTAAACCCGACCTATTGTTCTACAAACAAGTTATTGCTATCGGAAACTATTTACAAGTCAAGCGTAATCTTACAAATAGATCAAGACATCAAAAATTCAACTGAAAGAAATTAAAACTTCGATATATGCGACAATGCACTTCTAATCTAGAGCATTCAATATCTACGTTTCGTGTCTTATATAATATCGTATCACATTAGATTAGAATTTTGTATAATAACTTCCTTACTGTAACTTGACAGCTGTCAAAACCGCGGCGATATCAACTACGTCCGAATTCTCTAATTCACCGCAACATGACTAGGGATGTCCATCCACAAAAAATGCTATTAAACGTATTAGAAAATTACCTGTATTAGAGAATAATTGGTTTATGTATTTCAATGCACTTTAAAGTTCTTTTTTGTTTTTCACGCGGAATAAAAATATAATAACCGGGGCGAAACTGGTTGATAATAATGGTGTAAAAGTTTACTGCTTGTTGTTTCGATAGTGTAACAACAACCATAGTAGGTAGATAAAATCATGTTGATTCTCGGTTGTTATATTTAGGCCGGGTCCATCTCTGGAAAACGACATTATTCAGGGAGATGGTATACTAGGGATTAATGAAAATTTCCGATCTAAATTGTATAACAATTGCACCATCTAATCGTATCGATAATTCGATCAGTTATCCAGGGATGTACAGATGGATTGGGTATAAGAAGACTTCTGTATTTAATCCGATCAGTGCAAGTTGTCTTGCCTTCCAAGGTTCCTCGTGTCCTCTCTACGTAGGAAGCGGTCATACAGTCGTTGCCGCGTGATCTTCGACCTTATGTAGGAGTGCAGTGAGACGGAAGTCGCGTGGAGATATCCAGAGATGGTTGTATGGGAAACCTGTGAAAGCGGACTTACTCAAATGTGTTTTGTTTCGTTCAGTCCGAGTTGTCTTGCCCTCCAGCGGTGTTCAACGTCCTCGTATCCTCACTGTGAAGAGAGCGGTCGTAGCGCCGTTGTCGCGTGATCTTCGGCCTTACGGAAGAGAGCATAGGGGCTGAAGTCGCGTGGCCGGGCGCCTTCCTGCCCTGCAGCAGGGGCGAGGTGACGCTGGAGGACTCGTCGCCCTCGTCGTCGGAGACGGCCGGGAAGCTCTCCTTCATCTTGAGGCTGCGCTCGAGGCGACGGAGGAACCTGGAACGGTTGACGAGTTGTGTATTTTCCCAGTTATTGTGACGAATATCACAAACCTATTTTATTTTTGCAAGTTGCGTGCATTTGTGACTGAAGCCGTCCTGAACTACGAGTGGAATGAATCCCATTCAAGACAAATCAGGATGCGTCCACATTAACGACGGACGCACTAACAGGTGGCTCACAAAAATTACTTCGTGTGCAGGATGGAGATATAGGTCGCGACGATGGCGATAGCTCGCGCTCGCCAAAGAAGCATCTTGGCTAGACAACCTAAACGCGCGTGGCTTTACGGCTCGCTGGCACTGCACACGATAAATGGCCAGGGTATGATTAAATATATCACGATGGCATTTTTTAAACAATAAAAGCTATTGTGGCGATACCTATCTATATCGCCACAAAGGAGTAGTTCCAATATATCTCAACAGATGGCGCTGACACGGCAAAGGGATATTTCCATACAAACCTACATCGCGCCAGCAGAGTTTCCGCCGCAACTTAGCATATATACGACTGCACCAACACAGTGCAGTAAGGACATCGGTCCCCGAGCTAGATCACCCGCTCGGCAGAAGTACTTCTATCTTTTAGGGAATGGGTGAATTCCCTATACTGGTGACCCCGACGTGATCGGTCCCTACCATATTTATTTGTTTTCATGTTGATATTTTGTATTTACCTGATCTGATTGCTAATGGTCCTCAGCTTGTTGATCTTCGGCGGTTTCCGGGCGTCTTCAGTAAGGTCCAGGCTCGATGATATTTTAGATGACGTGTCCTAGAATGAAGTCAACGTTTAATACAGTGCTTAACGTATTGACATAGGTTCAACATCATGCGTCTAGCTTGTATAGGTACGTATATTAATGAGTACGACTAGAGGCATCCTGATTGTAAATGTTTCTCCTGTGTTTTAAGGATTCGGGTTGAATATAGTGTTGCCGTGCCGACATACAGATTTAACTTAGAAGTTTGCTATTCGGGAAATGCTAGAGAAAAACAATTTATTTTGAAGAACGCAGATTTCTTTTTTTTTCTTGCCAGTATTAATAATGAACACAAACTATGGGGAATAGAGTGACCAAATTAATTCTAAGAATAGATAAGAAATATAAGAGGCAGTCAAGTTTCGATAAATCGTCTATCAGCTTTCGGTATGTAATTAAAAAGTAATACCTACCTAAAAATCGGTAAATTATCGGTAGACTAGCTATCTATCGTTTGTAAACTATCGGTAATTCGGCAGCACTATCTTCTACGAACATACTTAACATCTATTCTACGATCAACACGCACGCACATTCGTCATAATCGCTAGAATGACCTAAATATGATATTTCTAATGTAGACATATTTAGAAGTATATTATGATAATGGTTTCTTCTAACAGGTATCATATTCGCATTCGTGTAGCGTCAAAAACTTGTCAAAAAGTGTTCTAGGCCGGCAGTAGGTACTACGGGAGTCACAATACAGCTAATGAAAAAAAAAAGGATTCAACTATCAAGTGTTTATCCGTCGACTAGCACTCATAGAATAATTGTATATCTTTATTTGCTATTATTATTTATTTGACTGCAACTATCAGGAGCTTACCTAAATGCCATAATTCTAACCCATTGATAGTGTACACTAGACTAATGAATGTAGGAATGTAGGTCTCTTGACAAGTCTTTTCTGCTTACAAAGTTTACGATACGGGTATACGAGAACTACTTAAATATGTTATACATTGTGTCTACAATAACATCAGGCACAACCGACGAGCTCATCAACAATCGTACATTCACCTCGGAGCTACGGCACTTTTGTCTGCGGAGCGGTTTCCGCGACCGACTCTGCTCGCTCGGCTGAAAATAATCCAACAATCTACACCTAGCCACGAAAGAAAGACTTTGAATATGTACAATAAATAAAATGCATATGGTAGAATTGAGAAACCTCCTTCATGTTTGAGGTGGGTTATAACACAAACCGAAAGAATATTGAAAATAAGCATGCTAAAGATAATAAAAATATGACACGGTCTGTGATGTATGTATGTCTGCTGATATGGGAATCCCTTATATCCGTCTGGTTATTCTATGAGTTTTCTTGTTCAGTCATCAAATTAGGTGATCTTGGAGTTATTACAGAAGCATTGTTTTGCATTGCATGCATTAGTTGTATCGGTTCGGAATGTGTCAGTTCCAAATCATCACCATACCACTTTCTTGAATCCCCATTTCACTATAATAATAATAATACCCTCCGGCCGTATTCGGCCATGGCGGCCGATCTTACGATCAGCCAGGTACGCAGGATATATTATAGTGCACAAGTGAGTGCGCAAGCACAGGTGCACTCTCTATTCCTTCACTCTCATAATTCGGTGGGACAGCAGTCTGACACGATCGTAGAGAGATCAGGCGCAGGACCAACGGCTTAACGTGCCTTCCGAAGCACGGAGGATCTAGAGATGAAATTTCCATTTCACTATATATCTCAGTAAACCATAGACGTTCTCACCTGCATTTCCAAGTCGGGCAGCCTCAGCTCCCTCGCTGATGCTACAGAGGCAACGGACGCGTTGGAGACGGAGTCCTCAGACGAGGAGGAGGAGGCGGGCGCGGGCGCCTGAGAGCGCGAGCGTCGCCGCCCGCCCTTGCGGCTGCGCGTCGCAGACTCGCGGCAGCCGGGCACCTGGGCGAGGATTTGGATTTGATTTATTACACTCCTGTTTTGTTAAAACATATTTTAAGTATTTTACTTGGTAAGTATAATTGCACCTTTGTCTATAATTTTTAAAATTATAAACAAAGGAAATTCATCAGATCTTAGGTGGCTCAGGCAGGAACCGAACCCTTTTGCACTCTGGGCAAGCGCTCCAACCATTAAGTTCCCGAGACCATAAGTGTACCTGACGAAGATTCATTATTTATTTTCTTTTAATTTATTACATTCCCGTTCGTTCTGATGATGGAATGAAGCTAAGTAGAACGAACGGGATTAAACAGATAGGAACCTTGGTCATCTAGGACCAAGATCATGACAAGAGAAAGCATGGCTGCATAAAACGTACCTCCAGTAAGTTGTGCATTGAATGTGGCATGTGCGGCAGAGTGGATTTAGCAGTCCCAGTGACCTCGTGCGACGCCGTCCGCGTCGTGCGCCGGTCTCTTTTCCGGCCCGACTTCTTCTGTGCGCTGTTTGCCGACTTGCAGTTGTTCCCTTTCACGCACTCCGAGCTCGGGAAGTCATACAGACCGTCCGAGTCTGTAAACGGCAGCTGCCTCCCGTAAAACTGAGGAGAAAACCTACCCAGGCCAGTCTTATCACTAAGAGGACTTTCGCTTCGAGAACTAACTGGACTCAATGGCCTACTGCAGTCCGAAAGCAAAGTAGGAGGTCTCAGACACGCCTTCTCGTCCAACCCCCTTTCTACGCTAATGCATTTAACTATTGAACATTTGGTCACCCCGCTCGGAGCGCACAGAGTCGTCACACACGGCGGCACTTCCAATGTCTCTTTCAAACAACCCATCGTTTCTAATTCCTTCGCGCTGGACGGCACGTCGTCTACTCTCTCGTCTGTTCCGATGCCTTCATCGTTGGACTCGAGTAGCGGGTCGTCTGACAGTGTCTCCGAGTCGGATCTCCCACGTCTTCTTTCTTTAGAGTCGTCGTTGGAGGCTGCAGGACTTGAATTAGTTTTCATTAGCGGTCGCCGTCTCGATTGAAAACAAGAAGGCCCCCCGCCGGAGCCGGGGTCTTCCATCTCAGAGGGGCATAAAGGGTTACTCGATCCACATCTCGAAGGTCCAGGGCTGGCCATTGAACTATATCCGGATGAGGAGAGGTTTGATTCTGAGGGAGCCCGTTCCCCTCTAGCGGACATTGAGAAGGGACTTAAATAGCACATGTTTCCGCTAGGTGGGGGTGGTCTGGGCGACATTGGTTCGTCAGACTCTTCGCTTGCGTTGTACGTCACGGTTATGAGCGGTGGAGGTTGGAACTCTAAATGTGGCGGAGTCCGTCGTGGTGGTGGAGACCCGGGAGAAGGACGCTCTATTGTGAGAATCGGGACTCGCAGAGTGGGGGGAGCTGGAGAAGGCGAGGATAGTTCCCTTTCTGAATCTTGACTGTGAGTAAAGCTCGGGCTAGGGGAGTCTGTAACCTGTGTGGAAGGGGTCGGAGTTTCACTGCTGATGATGGCTGGTTGTCGTAACTGAAACGTAAATATGTACAGGTGATCAAATAAGTTTTGGTGAATTACTGACTAACTAAATACTACATATTTATAATTTTTTTAGTAATTTTAATGTTAGCTCAGGTTTTATTAAATGCCTGAACAATCAATTGACTTAAGCATTTAATTTATTTGGCATTCAGATAAAGCTTCTTACCCTCAGGCGCAATCCTGAAATCGGCCTCTCACACTGTGTATTCTCACACTTGATTTCATCGAGCTCATCCTCACTGGGCGACACGCAGGTCGCCGTCGACTCGCTCTTAGTGTCCGGCTCCATCATGGCCCTGGGCATCCGAGGCGAGGGCAAAGGGGTAGGCAGCGGTGTGGGCAGAGGAGTGGGCAGGGGAGTGGGCAGCTCTCGAATAGGAGAGAGGCACTTGTTGATGCCACTCGGCACTTCCAGCAGGATCGATGGAGGGTGAAGCAGGTTGCTGCCTGATGACGAAGATTTGTGAGCGCTCAAAGGATCGAGCACCTGAAATGAAATAATCGGAGCTTAGTTTTACCTGTTCAAGATAACAGTGAAACAGCATAAATTGCACAAGATAAACCGATGGAAGCATTTGTCATGTGATTTCCGTAATTGATATGTCTGAAAGGATTTAGTTCAAATATTTAGTGAGAGCAAAGTAGGGAGAAAAGTATTTTTAAATATTATTCGTTCACAACTATTATTTAAAACTACTTTTAAACGGATTAATTAAAACTACATTTTTTGGAACGGAATGAACGTATGAGACTTAATTAAACCGCGATTTTATCCTCTTAAAAGTTATTGAGTAACAGTAGCGTAAACCTAAGAAAACATTATTGTACTGTTAATTTGATTTCAGAAAATCTGTTTGGTTAATAGTGACTACGCAATGGCGACATACTTGAATCTCAATGGTATTATGCGGCCTCGTGACCGGCGAGTCCGGCGCCAGCGACGGTATGTGCGAGGACGCCAGTGATATGTCGTCGCAATCCACGGTGTCGTCTTGCGGTGACGAGGCGGAAGGCGTGCTGGATGCCGACACGCCGCCGGACGACGCGCGGGAGACTATGGCAGCGGAGGACGAAGAGAAGTTGCGGAACATCGCGAGGATCGAGTCCGCGCTGGAGATCTTCGGGGTTCTAGAAAAAACAATAATCGGGTAAGCAATATGACAACTGTAACTCTTCCAGAAATCTTCGGGATTCTAAAATACTTTTAAACGAGTAAGTAGTCGGTAATAATAATAAAAACTTTTACACTTATTGCTGCGGGTAACAAGACTGACAAATATTTTCGAACTTTTTGGTTACATGATTACTTTATCATCTGAATAGGTGTATGTTGTGTGTCAATTGAATAGTAGGCATCAGTCACTACTTGGAATAAGCAGGGACTACATTAAATGGATTTTAATTGTGACAAATTTGAAAGATTTTGCCTACAGGGAGAATGTAATATTTTAATAGTACCTTGAATACTTTTTCAAAGCAGCATTTGCTAACGTCAAGTCAAGACTTGACATTGAATCACTGCCTTGATTACTAGATGTGCTATGTGGGGACCTCATCTCCACTCCTGGCGACGGAGGTGTACTCGATGCTTTCGCTCTCATGCCCCTATCAGCTATTACAGCCATGGGTATTGCTATCGTATTCACCATGTCCACGTCAGAACTAGAACTCATCTCGGCGGAGACTTTGTTTAACAATCTTGCGAATGTCACTTTCTTCTCTAACTTAGGATCTGATATGTGCCGCATAGACGGAGAAGTGGAAGGCGTGGAAGCTTCACTCGCGAACGACGTTTCCTTATTTTCGATACCGTAATCAACAAAAGCAGGAGCACTTTCTACCGTACTTAACGTCCTTTTCTCTGACATCTGTATTAGCTCTCCCATCGTGATCTTTTTCGAGTGGTCGTTGCCCGAAGCCGGGCTTATCAACTGCTGAAGAATCTGTTTTTTTTCTGCTGCGTTTTTCTTTGTTGGTGTCGAGTTGTTGCGTTTTTTCCGAGGCGACGGCGTTCCTGTACCGAAGGTCTTCATATAATAGCGGTATTTTGCCCAAATTGTTCTATGAAAAGCATTTAATACGACACCAATGTTCATGACATCAAAAGCTACACAATATTCAGAGTTGAAGGGTCGAAACCATTACATTATCGGAAACGCTTAGGAGTTGAGAGATCATCATCATGCCTCGATCTCGTAGTGCATCTAATGGAAGCCAATTCTTTAGGTAGGGTAAGTGCCAAAAATATTAGTAAATTTCGTTAGCTGTGCCAATTGAGTTTCGTTTCATTGACATGTGTTGATACGAGTATTCGTGTTAATTGGAGGTGTATTTTTATTCACATGACAAACTGATGGGGATGTTGATCTACCAATGTTGTAGTATATGGTTATTGAAAACAAACATTCAAAGCAACACTTAAAGCTGTACTTACAGTGTGCAAATATCGACCATTAATTTAAAATTTCAATAACCATATAGAGAAGAGGCCATTGTTATGCTCGGTGTATATAAAGAAGAATCATTCAGAAACAATTTTATAGGATAGGTTAGTTATAAAATAAGCAAGTGGTAGTTAAATGCAGAACAATGTCCAGGTTAAAAGAGCATGCTCAAGCAACGATCAGAATACACAGAAAGTTCGTCTTTTAAACTGCCCGTTGATGATAATTTCAATTAATCGTCAACAAAATACATATGAACAAACATAAAATACAAGAAGAAGAATAGTAATAACAGACAACGGTACTGGCGGTTTAAAAGACGTATTAGTAGTTGGACGATCTAAAAAGGTGTCAACGAAGGAGGAGCGGCTACACAGAAATGCTTTTGTGCATAGTCAAGGGTGCACACATCGATTGAAGTAACTAGCGGACCAATTTATGTTGGCCAAGGACAGCATTCCACATCGAGTGTCATTCAACAGCGGGTCCACATCCAGTGCTAGTTGAGCTGGGCTCCGCGCGCTCCGCATAGATGCTCGATGCTTACGACATATTATATTGCAAATAAATTATACATGATGTTATCTGATTTGACGTGTTGAAACGCACTTTATAGGTAAAGTTTAGTTCATCTCTTTTAACTGTCGCAGTTTTAATCAATATTAGAATGAATACGATGTAAAATAATATGACTTAATTAGTAATTTTAACAATCTACATACTTATTTAATTTAACGTTTGAATGATTTCGGCAAGAAAATCTATTTTGGTTGGTAGTGACTGCAAATCGACTTGGAAAAGTGAGTTATATATAATGAAGTTTAAATTTACATATTGTGATGAAGATGTTAGATATTTTTAAAGGTGACATTCAACTGAAAGTAAGTTAAGCAGACTACGGAAGGATGAAGAAATATGAAATCGTTTTCAATTGAGGAGCATCATGTGGCAATCATGTGGCATGGGAATGATAATATGAAATTCGGTGAATGATTTGGGAGATTAACAATGTTCTCACTAAGAATATAAATTTGAATTGTTGGATGTTTGTTAGAAATCATTCATTGATCATAAATCGCAGTGTCAGAAAATACTAAAATTTGTATTTACATTGTAGAGTTAACTCTAAAGCACCGTGATCCATGCTCTCGATATCACAGTGAGAAGGTGCAAATATTGGAATTTGTCAAGAATTTCCATCATGCTGATGAAGCTAAAAAGTTTTAACGGTACCAGAAAACAGTGCAACTGACCATCGGTCGAGTAGAAATGTAATGAACTTTGTGATCGCGAATGGAGACGGGCATCGGTGCGGAGTGCGCGGGCTAGACTCGCTCGCTCCTTACGTCCGGGCGGCGGCTTTAACAGATCGTCCAAGCTAAAGGTGCGCGCGGCCCGCGGGTGCGGCGAGAGGCCCGGCACGGACGGCTTGCGGATACCGAGCCGCGTCAGCAGCGTGCGCGCCGGCTCCCCGCCCCCCGCGCCCGCGCCCCCGCCCCCGCGCCACGCCGCCGCTGCAACAAACGCCGCGTCAGCGACCGCAGCCACACTCGCGCCGACACCTACTCGTGACGAACCTTCGCTTGCTTGCCCGTGTCGTGATAACTTACAGTGGTTGCATTAGCGTAGTTTTTTTGTCTAGTAAAATGAAAGCGGTCTTCGAAGACTTTTCTCCCATATACCATCTCACCGCAATAACGTTATGATGGTTGTACAAATAAGTCATCTAGATATATTTTAGCTTCATATTGAATCCACTTCAATAAGATTTGGCCCATAACAATCTTTAGTGGCCTATTTTATATGCCATTAGGCATCCACAATAGTAGTTATACCGACGCTAGTGCGACCACAGTGATGGCCCGCGCTAATCCTGGAGTACCGGCACCCGCGCTACCTACCACGCTGTCCGAACCTTCGCGCCGATGCGTTCGGCGGCGGCGCGAACGTTCGTCACGATAGACAAACGCCGGCTCGGCCCGCTAGCGCTCCAGCTGCGGGACCGCCGCGTACCGCTGCCGCCGGTCAGCCGCCGCGCGCCCGCCGCAAACGGCTAAACGCCAGACACGTTTATGCGCGTGGACATACCCGTCTAATTAGTCTCTGATCTTGTTAAGCGCTTATGCGATTGGATCGTTTTCAGATCAATTCAGAAACCGATATATAATTGGACGTTAAATGTTTTGGTTTCTAAAGTAAGCAAATATTTCTCGATTGGTAAAATTTCAACATTGCAGTATTGGTGCAGAAAAAATACAGTTTCACGTCCTAAATACTTAAATTGGCTAAAACTTTATTAGTGCTTTTTTACTTAGTTTTATTAAATACCGCAGTGGGGCCAAAGCAATAAAAACATAGTCTTTTTCAATCCAATTCCTTTAAGAGTCCTGTCGATAGAGGATTTTCTTAAAGAATACACCTTAGTGAGTGGGAAAAAGTAGGCATCTTGGGATGTCCAAGCGCATAGTGTTTTCTGGCAAACCTTTTTGCAATACATTTAGAGCACAATTATTTTGAATTGGGAATGCACATTGATCTGTTCCCCGAAAAACTCAATATTTTCAATTTAAAAAGTTTATGAAATCACGATTGTCGGCAGACTTATTAATCAACTTTGTAAATAAGCCAAGTAAAAATAATTGTGCATCTTGCGCAGTCCAGAAACCAAACATTACTTCTAAGAAGAACAAAATCTAAACTATTGCAGAGCATGCACCGACAATTCAGTGGCAATCTCTAATATCAAATACACGTCTAAAGGAAGTTTCTGAACCCGCAAGCCGAAACACAGATAGAGAAAGATATCAAAAGAAGAAAGAGTACTCAAAACGTGTCCTTACCATCCCAGAGACAGTGCGTTTATCAGAAAATACATGAGTATGGCGGAAACAACCTTACTTTCAAATAGAAGCGTCATTAATATTACTGTGACAGAGGTTTGCTGTACAAAGATACCGGGTCTCTCGAAGTTAACTAAGTCAAAACTGTGTACGTGAAGGCGTAGCGTGAATTGCGAAAATACTTGTGAATCTGGTTAAGAGTTTATATTAAGTTTTGCTAATGATTGATTACAGACTTTGTTCGGTAAAAGTTGTTTGGCTGTATATTATTTCTGAATAATGGAGTGCCTAGATAACATCTGACGTTTAGAACATTAAAGTCCAATTTTTGTTTGAGATTTCTGGTTTCTGGACACCATCTTATTTACTAACGCTCATACTAATTACTTTAAAGAGCTAAAGTTTCAAGGGGCTAGTATTCCACAATAACATCCATGCTACGCCTCCACAGCAGTCATACTCGTGACAGTGACAAGCTGTACGCATTGAGAGTGTGCTGACAAACTGATTGGTAGAACAAGTCTTCGATCATGGGGATTTGGTACCAATTGGGAGCCTAAAGAATCTGTCCTCCAGCAGTGTTGGGTACATTTATTGCTCGTGTCATTTAATTACTGAAGTATACTAATCGTTAGTCATATAGCGCAGTTTATCTTGTCAAAGTATTCGATGAACTGCAAAATAAGTAGAGGTACACAAGTTATCTTTGCATCAATGGTGTTTTGCATGACTTAACCATCGAATTATGTAGGTGCAGATTAAAGGGAGCGAAATCTGCAACATCAGGGCATACACACACAGGAATTTATTTATTTACCCTCACTTACGCAGGCCCAAAGCTTTTTTCTGTATGTCATACTTTTGTAGGCCGAGTTAACCTATCCATGCTTGAGCGTGAATCCCTCATGGGAGATTTTACTTTTGGAAAATTTCCTTTTTATTTTATACAACACAACAAAATTTATAATTCAAAATAACACAAAAAAAGATACGTTTCTGTGGACCTTTCCATCACGCGATAATTAAATGACCGAGCCCAACACTTGAGTCGTCCCACGTTTCATTGCGGGTGGTGTACTTACGTCTTGCACAGCGGTCGGCCTCCTCCGCCAGGAGCTTCTCGATCTTCTCCGGGAAGTGCCGCTTGGCGCACCACACCAGGCCGATGACGCCGAGCACCACGAACACGGCGAACAGCCCCAGCCAGAATGGCTCTTGGATCATGCGCGTGCCGAGGCTCACGATGTTGGGCGTCGGATTTGGGATTTCACATCTGTTGACACACGGACATATTTTCTCCATTTGCTTCTGAGTATAGTTTTCTAATGTAAGAGGGAGGCAAACAAATAAATGGGTTGCCAGGTGAAAAGTGAAGTGAAGACATCAACAACTTCACAAGGATTGAAACCTAATTAAACACGTCCTAACTGAGTTCTGGAGACCTTATTCACCAACAGAAGTATACCTCTACAAATATGAGCACTTCGTAACTGTTGAGTTATGCTTCTGTTGTCATTTCACTGTGGTATTTTTAAGATGTGTGAACTTATTTCACCAAGCGAGCGGTTCATTCGAGTGGAAGTTTGTCTTAACTCTACATCCTCTCTTGAAAACGTAATAATTGACGAAGAGAATTGGGAAAATATAAATGGTCGCTCACCTCAAAGAAACAAGAAGAATGCATCTTTCCCTTTTACGAGGGGTTACACTGGCACAGAAACTCGCCATTCCGCTCAGAAGCACCTGCGTTCCTGCAAGGCGTGGACGCGCAGGATCGCTTGCCGTCACTTCCACGAGTACCCGATACCCTCACTCTTACTACCTTGCACAACCGAGCACGCCGTCAGTGGAAGAAAATCCCTAAAAACAAGCAAGAGCCAACTCACCTCTTCCCCTTCCAGGAAGGGTTGCACTGGCACAGGAACCCGCCGTCCCGCTCCGTGCAAGCTCCACGATTGTTGCAGGGGCGGGAGGCACACGCACGCACGCGCTCGCCGCAGCGGCGGCCGCGCCAGCCGCGAGCGCACGCGCACGCGTAGCCGCCCTCGCCCGCCACCAGCGAGCAGTTGCCGAACACGCACGGCGAGCGCTCGCACGCGGTGAGGAGGCAGAATATGCCTAATGAAAACGGAAAGCATGTTTTTTTCAGGTTTACGCAACTGCTACTCATGAATGAAGTAACACTACTTTAAAACGGATAGAATCACGTATAATTTTAAAAGAACATGTTTTGACGTTTCCTGAAAACATGTTATTTTCTATACGAAATACGAAAGGTTTAATATGAACGGATCACTGGGTGGTAAATGATTTTAGTCACCAGCGAACATTGGCAAATTCAAAAGCATCAGTTCTTTCCTAGCTTTTAAAACACAAAGATAATAAGGTTCTATTTACAACAGGATGAGCAGGTCCTAAGTCCCAATTTAATTAAAAAAAATAACGAACTAGATTTTTTCTGATATTGCCTTTTATAAAGGAGAAGCCCTAAGAGCGGAGGCACTTTTCTTCGATGAAACTAGGTAGTAGCTAACTACTTTCATCATAATATGTACCTAAGTACATATTATGTATATCGAAGTACTGCGTATAAATTCTTGACGGCAGAACATCTCTTTATTCTTCGGCAATTAACTCACCAGTGTAGTATCCGCTGCATTGGCAGAAGTTCCTGCTGTCATCGGTTGCGCAGACGCCGCCGTGCAGGCAGGGGTTGGGGTAGCACGACTCCAGGCTGGTCTCGTCCGGCAGAAGCAGCAGTTTGCTGTGGTACTCCGGGTCTGGAACAGATCTGCGTATATTGCATCTGTGCACCAGAAAATAGCGTAATACAACGACATTGATATCAAAGTCCAGCCCTCGTTCTGGTGAGCGCTTACAGGGTAGGAATTAATGACGAGATGGCTGCAACTAGCGACAAATTCACTTGTTACCAGGAGGTTCAACAGGAACTACGGAACATTCCAAAGGGATGGGCAGCACAAGGCACCATGTTTTATCTTTCACCACATTGCCGTCACAAATCCGCCCCGCCCAGCTAGGGGTCCATAAGCATAATCCTCTATCCGAGTCCTGCTCCTGTACGCCACCGTGCTGCGCGACAAAGAGCGCGTGCAGGAAGGAGATTCATGAGATGCGAAGAAGGTGTATTCCGGAGAGACGGGCAGCTGAGTTTTGCCTTTCACCATGCGCTTACCCAGTGAGTTGGCTATGAGCATAACCCCGTAATCTGGTAGGAGCATACGTCACGCCCGCCGTGGACTATTTTTGGATATCTTATTATTGCGTCTTTTGTTGTCTACAAGCGCTGGATAGCTGGCTACCTACTATAATACTCCTTTCAAGAGGACTCACCTTTGTTAACAACGACAGTGATGTCCAGGTCCAGCCCCCTTACACCAGCGTGCTGCGTGACGGTGAGCGCGTGCAGGTAGGAGTTGATGACGAGCGGCGCGCGCGGCAGAAGCTTACATCAACTAAAGTACTTAAGAGTACAAGTGCGGGCAGAAGTCCGCGCACCACCCGTGTGTGCCATGAGAAGCGAAGAAGGTATTACGCAGAGACGGGCAGCTGTGTTCTGTCTTTCGCCATGCGCCTGTCTATCGTGGTGACTATGAGCATAATCACCCCATCTGGTAGAGGCCTACGTCAGTGCCGTGGAATATTTTTGGACATCATAGTATTGCGTCTTTTGATGTCGATGTCACGCGCTGGATACTAACTAGATTCGCTTTTATACTACTTTCAAGAGTACAGTGATATCCAGGTCCAATACCAACTAAAGGCTTTACATTTGCCATACTGTGGCTACTGACCCGCATGCCCAATGTGATGATTATATAGCTATAAACCTCACCTGGCGAAAGTCTACGCCACGCAGTGGCGAAGGCGAAAATAACGTCTTCCAGTGTCAATCGACTGACACTGACTTATTTTGACTCACCTTTGTTAACAACGACAGTGATGTCCAGATCTAACCCCCGTACGCCGGCGTGCTGCGTGACGGTGAGCGCGTGCAGGTAGGAGTTGATGACGAGCGGCGCGCGCGGCTGCAGCTTGCGCCGCGCCCGCGCGCCCGCGCACAGCGTCCACTGCGTGCCGTTGTTGTCCGTGTAGCTGTCGCGCACCTGACAACGGGGTAGGCCAAATAGCTTTATTAACCAATCTGGGACAGTATGAACTGCAAACGAAAACATTTAAGTAGTACTCCTAAACTGTTGCTGGTATTTTGGACGTTCAGAGTTACGAAATCTAAGTAGCCGGCTTTTACAAGACAATGATGTCATATTTGTATAGCCGGTGGCGTAAACAGATTGCAAGAATAGGTTTTATTCAAAAGTTTCGAAATACACCAAAGATGTTTTTCGATGGGTACTAGGATTTTTGCTAATACCCTATGGACACAAACCTCGATCCATCCATTTTCGTGTCCACATGGCACATAGAAGCCACACCACACACACCAAACACAGCCACAACACGCCGGTTTGACTTCAACCTCTCCCTCAGGTGGTGCACTGGTCGTCGTGGTAGTCGTTGGCGGAGGAGCATTCGGGACCAGCACGGCTGCATGCAGGGCAAGTGCTAGCGTGTGTCGCGGCGCCACAAAGGCAGCAAAAGTACATACGTCTCTTACAGACCCTAATCACGTAATTATAACATACCTCGATCCATCCATTTCCGTGTCCGCAAGGCTCATAGGGGGTCGCCAGTTTGACTTCAACCGCCCCTTCTGGTGGTGCGCTGGTCGTTGTCGTAGTCGTCGGTGGAGGAGCATTTGGCACCAACACGGCTGCATGTAAAACTAGCGCTAGTGTGTGTCTCGGCGGCGCGAGTATGCGCGCGCAGCAGGACTTCGGTGCCACAAAGGCATCAACAGTACAAAAGTCTATTACAGATTCAACTATAACATACCTCGATCCATCCATTTCTGTGTCCGCAAGGCTCATAGGGAGTCGCCGGTTTGACCTCAATCTCTCCTTCAGGGGGTGCACTAGTCGTCGTGGTAGTTGTGGGTGGAGGGGCATTCAGGACCAGTACTGCAGCATGCAGGGCTAGCGCTAGTGTGTGTCGCGGCACCACATAGACAGCAACAGTACATAAGTCTCTTACAGCCTCAAATTTAACATACCTCGATCCATCCATTTCCGTGTCCGCAAGGTTCATAGGGGGTCGCCGGTTTGACTTCCACCTCTCCTTCTGGTGGTGCGCTGGTCGTCGTGGTAGTCGTCGGGGGAGGAGCATTCGGGACCAGTACTGCAGCATGCAGAGCTAGCGCTAGTGTGTGTCGCGGCGGCGCCAGTATGCGCGCGCGCAGCAGGCCGCGTGGGGGCGCACGTAGCGGGTAGTTGGGCGCCGCGAGACGTCCGCCGCGCGCTGATCGCAGCTCCACCACGTGGCTCACGTTGAGAAACCCCACTGAAGGAATATTATTTTATTTAACATAGCGGCCGCCTGCGGCTTCGCCCGCGTTAAATTCGGGGTCGCACAATGTTCCTTTTCTGGACACAGAGGAGAACTCGAAACGGACTTAATGATGTAGCTTTCCAACAGTGAAAGAATTTTTCAAATCTGCCAAGTAAGTTTCAGAGCCTATTCAATTCATACAAACAAACAAACAATATTTTTATAGACAACCATTGCCATATAAATGAGTTTTGAGGAAATCTTTATGTACGGCCATATGTATATGATAAGAAAATGTAAGGTTTTGGAAGTAAATAAAAAATCTATGTGAAACTAGACCAGGTCAGATACGACTAAAACTCCACTTCGTAGTTTACGTGGACTAACCCCATCTACTCGTCTTATTTATGTAAACATAAGGAGTTAAACCTCTTGAAATCTATAGTTCTACATTATACATATTATAACTTCTTTATTAATTTTAGTTTTGATTGTGGCTTCTGTCGCTACTCCCAAACATTAACATTTTCCGAGAATCATTTGTAAAACAAAGTTAAAAGAAAAAAAAAATCTTAAATAATGACAAGAACAACTCACCAGTCTTAAAATGTCCCAAAAACCCGATCCCAGTAACATTCTCGCCGGTCCTCAGCCTCACTCTCAACACTTCTTCCGTGGACACGAACAGGCCACTGGTGAGCAGGTTCACGTTCAGGAACGGCCTAATGGGCGCGCTCTGGAGGTCCACCTGCACCTCCAGGAACGAGTCTTCGGGGATGGAGTCGGAGGTGTTGTAGGGGACGCCCTTCTCGAACACGCCGTAGCCGAAGTCGAAGTAGCTGATGTTGAGGAACACGCGTTTGCCTGCGATGGAGAAGCCTTGGGTTGTATTTGTTGTGAGTAAGACATTTTGTATTTTGGATTTGCGTTAATCGAGTAAAGTAATTTTAAGACGTTATAAATAACGTAACAATTACATATTTAAAAGTATAAATTATCGCGTTACTAGTTTTCGGGTCTATTGATAAGATCAAGCTCAGTGTTCAGTTCATGCAATGATGAGCTGGGAAAGCTCAGAGGCCGCAAGCATTCATATCGATCCAGTAGTTTCGGAACCTATTTAATTCAAAAGTGAATTTTATCAAAACAAGAGCGGCCACGTTTCCCGTCGCGGATCGTTCTGGGCACGACCACGAAGCGGGCGGCGTCGAGCAAGTGTTAGAATTAGTACGAGGTCCGGCTGCAGAATCAGTGTTTCCATCGAGTGTTTACACATATAATTTATTTTTACACATATGTATTAATTGAATTTATATCTGCCAGGTTGCCTATAAAAATATTTGGTTTTAGTAAACACTCGATGGGTAGGTACACTGATTCTGCTGCCTGAACTAAGACAATATGAGTATACGTAGGTACACAAATAATAGACATACCGGCAGGAGCGAGTATGTCGATGGTGCAGTCGAGGTTGGGCAGCAGGAAGTGCGGGTAGTTGGGGCTGGCGAGGACGCCCTCCGCCGCCGTGAGCGTGCGCGACGGACACCCGGCCAGCGGCACCGCCCGCCACGACACGCGGTACCCGGCGCCTTGTGTGCTGACAAATAATAATAATCATTATCATCATCATTATTATCACTAATATTATTGAACAGACTAAACGCGACATTAATTATGTAGTATACGAGTCTGTATACTACATACTGCTTGACGTTTCGGCTGCGTTACAACAACCTTGGTCGCAAGCGGACTGATGATGCGGTGCGTCGTCGTCTGCTTGGGCGCCGTTGTGAACATTGCGCGTTTAGTCCCGTTAAATAATATTAGTGATATAATGCAACGCGAAAATCTAAAATCTAATATCATCATTATCAGCCTGTAGCAGTCTATGCTCGACTTATGCCTCCCCCAGGTGGAGGATTATCCCTATGGTCGCCACGCTAGGTAGGCAGGCTAGTGACCACAGTCCTAATGACTTAATGATCGCTTCTTACGATACACACATGGGAAGAAATGCGATAGTCTTAGTTTAGTCTAACACAGCTAAAATCGTCTGATGCATCTATCCCACCACGCTATCCCTACCGTTAAACATAAATAAATTAAATTATCAGGCCACCATAATTTGAGTTGTGCTTGGAAGACCTCGATAGCACGGCATAGTACTTAAATCACTAGAATATCGAGTTCCTTCCGGTAGGGATGAAATAAAATAAGATACATTGGCCTGGTATTTCAAGTAGCTAAAAAAATATATTAAAAAACAGAAAAACCTTAAATTAAAGTACCTGGGTACTCCTTGATAAAATAAATAGACTCCGACCTTAAATAAAGAAAATGCAAACATCTCTCAGACAATGCTAGGGCGGCATTGTCACTCGTTATTGTTCTACAAATGACTAATGCTCACTTGTAATCGGAGTGGAAGTGCAGGGCGGCTTTGTTGGCGGCGGCGACCCAGCGCGCCTCGCTCATTGCTCCGCAGTACCGCGACGACTTGAGGTTGATGGGGTCTCGGAGCTGGAAGTAATATAATGGTAAGTTAAAACTAAATAATTTCAAACAGGTAAATATGCTGCTCAATATAATAGGGCATAGGGCTAAGCTATAGGCTGGCTAAAAAAAAGGCTGTAACAAAGAAAATCTGATGAAAATCTGAAAAATACAAAGATTTGATGTCTGCTTTGAGGCCCGTTGGTCTAGTGGTCGGACCCTGACTACAAAACCAAGGGTCACGGGTTCGAATCCAGCTAGGGGGAAATGTCTGTGTGATGAACATCGACATTTGTACTCGAGTCATGGATGTTTATAAAAGTATTTAAGTATATAAGAACAAGCTTTGAGATTAGTTTGGGTTAGGCAATTGGTGTGTTAGTCCAAGGCATTTAAAGATCGATTAACTTCTTATGGATCCATGGTTTACTCAATCACATTCATCTTCATGATCATATATCATACAACATAATCGTACATTAGGTAATGTTCGCATGTCTCCACAAAGTTCTTCATCAAGGCCAATCTAGTACTTAAAACACAATATTTCGGAGCTCCATTGTAATAAAGCCGCACTTGAAACAGCTCGACTGTCACAAAAAATCACGTAGAAAATGTACTACGTAAAAGTTTTGCTAGTTGAAATTCAGAGAAAAAATAATTTAGTTTTTCATTTAAAAAAATCTGCCAGTTAATGTAAAAGTAAATGAGAATTTATATGTATTGACAATGTCGCCACTTACCTCAATAAAGTCATAAAGGCAGTCCTTCTGATACTCCAGCTCGATCTTGTTGAACACAAATACGAGTCTCGTGTCTTCTGGCCCGACCACATGCACCCAATAATCCAAATCGTTGTCGTAATGATTAGGAAAATTCGGGCTTGATAACACTCCTGCAAATCACAAATAACTTTGGAATATTCAATGTATCTTACAACAATAAACAACAACCGCCTTTAATAAATATTGTTTAAGTAAAATTTGATAAAAGAGGGTACACAACTGTAACTAAATAACAAATTACAAACGGATCGTGTTACGCTGTTACCCAGCATGGCTTGATTGAGGCAGAGAAAATTTGCAAGAAAAACAATCGACGCGCGTTATTTAAAAATAGAACGCTTGGCTGCCTCGCGCTAATTTCTTTTTAAGTTTGATGCGCGGAGGTTTTACTCATTGACAGTTTTAAAATATTGATGTATTTTTTTACGATAATAGAGGTATCTACCTATCTACACGAGAATTTTGATATAGTCTTCACCAGTCATTTGATGATTTCAACTACGAAGTTTGTATGGAAATTACAAACTATGAAAATAACGCCACTGTTCTTGAAGTAAACTGAGTAATTTACAACCAAATGTTTTGTGACTTGATTCTTAAAAGAATCTTGTTTGTGTGGATTGTTTTAGAAGCTTAGAGTAAAATGAGTGAAAATTATTATTATGCGATAGCAGCAGCATGGCTTCTCGGAGCTTTGACCTGTCAAGGCATTTTATAAGTTATTCAATAGCATGAGATTTTACCTGATAATCCTTCCACTGTTCTGTTTCTAAGGATAGGTTCTGGATTCAGCTTTCGTTTGCAAACGTATCCTCCAGTGGCGGCGCATCTATGCAGGGTCCAGTACAGCCCACTCGGCTGTGATGGTACGGGAGATGTCTTCCACTGCAAACAATAGAAGAATGTAGAATGTATTGAAAATTAATATTTATCGTGCATTATACATAAGATTGTTTCGGTGACAGTTCAAAGGAAAATCGAAACTATTCTAAAGCATTAAGAACCATAAGGAAAATCTTATTGCCATGAAGCAAAGTTTCTTTTCGTACGAGTATAAGAAGCATACCTGTCACAGAGTCACCTTAGCTGAAATGGACTTTTCCAGTAGTCTGCAAAATTGACTCATAATGAGGGTGATGGTAACTACGTACCTGCACTCCTAAGCACTCGTCGTCCGCATACTCCGTCTCGTTGAAGCTGGTCCAGCCCTGGTACCCCGCCGCGCTGCCGTCCACCCAGCTGAAGTTCTCCCCCCCTCCCCTCTCCAGCCTCGCGCCCAGCCAGTAGATAGACTGACGCCAGCTTCGTACCTGCACTCCTAAGCACTCGTCGTCCGCATACTCCGTCTCGTTGAAGCTGGACCAGCCCTGGTACCCCGCCGCGCTGCCGTCCACCCAGCTGAAGTTCTCCCCCCCTCCCCGCTCCAGCCTCGCGCCCAGCCAGTAGATGGCGCCGGCGCTGTAGTCGCTGCTCTCCCTGATGCCGGAGATGATGAAGCGCTCCTCCTCGATGGAGTGGATGGAGGCTAATTGCATGTTCAGGCCTTCACATACCTGGAATGAATTAAATACATTTCTTGGACAAACACACCAATTACCTAGCCCCAAACTAAGCTCGAAGCTTATATTATGGAAGCTAGGAATCGGATAGACATACTCAAATGGTTTAGACAGAAATGAGTTGTATTCTTCCATTTATGATATTTAGGTTGGAAGATCAGCAAGCATACTGGTCGCCCCATGATAAGTGGCTATTGAGATGAGCTCAACGGACAATTTTCTGTGCTAATTTTCTTAATGAATTTGACGACTTTATGTAAATGTAATATATACTCTTTTAAGGTGAGGTCCTAGCCGTTTAGGCAACGGCGGTGTTTACGATCAGCTAACTACACAGGGTCATTATTATTGCATTAATGAAGGGTAAACAAAAGTGCGGTACCTAAAAAAAAAGTCCTTCGCTCTTACATTTCGGTGGGGCGAAAATCAGATACAAACGTGCCATGATGTAATTTTTTTTCAAGGTATGGACTATTACTGTTCCGTATTTGTAAATCAATCTAAAAACATACCAGCTTATTACCTGCAACATTATTTCAATTCCTAACTTTAATAGACCAAATTACAAGCTTAACCCAGTTACAATATTGCAAAGGTCACGGCAGCAAGACAAAGTTGCGTTCCGCTCGCAAGGCCGTCGCAATGAATTAATAAAGGTACATCGAAGAGCCGACGGCGACGTCCTAAGAAAGAGGATAACATCGAGATCCCTTTCAAAGGAAATTATAATAACAACAAGTATGAAAGAAACTTCCTCTTGGAAGAACTTGTCGGTCAGCGGGGCGCCAGCGTTCGCGGAAACTGAGATCAAAAGTTAAATGAGAGAAAAGCTTTCTTTTGCCGTTTGTATGTATTCAGTCAACAGTAACAATTGTCCTCAGGTATAAATAAGGAATCAAACAAAAACGTCTATGAGCATAGACCTAAGTTGTATGTCATAGAAAATAAATTTGATAGATAGTTAATTGTATGTCATTTCAATCACCTTTTTCAGAATACCATAACTGCAGATTAACTAGAACTGCAGTCGTATGTGGGGCTCGAAACTATCGTCCCACTGCCCACTAAACACCTTAAACGACATAGGTAGCCTAAGATTGTTTAAAAAATGTCCATTCTTTGTCTTACTAATTACGTAATTAAGAAAAAGTCAAGTAATAAAATGTAATGTAATCTTTGCTCTATACACGACTAGCGGCCGCCCGCGTGTAATTTGGTTTCCGTTCACATAGTGTTATATAGCTAAAAGCCTTCGAAGCCTCGACTAATGTACTATCCAACGGATTTTTTTTTGTCAATTCAAACCGGTAGTTCCTGAGAAAAGCGCGTTTAAACAAATAAGAAACAAACAAACTCATCATCTTTATTATACATACATACATATATTAGGATAGATGATTAAAAGAACATTCCTGATATTCAAGAAACACGCTAAGACTGGGGCCCCGCCTCTTCCGTTTAGCCTAACATCGTTTTACAGTTCTATCGCAGAAATCGCTGTTTCTTTAATGGGAGGTGTATCTGCGATTCAATTAAAACTAAATGGAAGTAAATCCCCTGGAATCTATTCCAGATGTTAAAAGGTATTCGGAATAGAAATGTAATGAAATTGTATTCAAATTTTATTGTATTCTAGTAACGATGGGCAGAAAAGTGCCTGCTATTATAATGTTGGATTTTCTTGGTCAAAAAGTATTCAAACTTATTGAAATTCATAACTTGTTCAATAAAATATGAATAATGTTGTAAACTTTACGAGCCTTCTCGAAGTTTTACTGTTTATTTATGACTCGTAAAGCCGAACTGGGGTCTCCGTCAGTGAAGCTAGCCTTCGAACTATTGAACCAGCCAGCGATTGCAATAGTTGTGTCCGAACTTTGTCCGCTGAACATGATCCGGATCGTAGCAATACTGCATAAAATCACAGTTACAGATATAGTTTGGTTATTCGCCGGACTACACGAGAAACTATTGGAGGAAAACTATTGGAGGAAACGAGATTTCGTGTGGTTTTGTGTATCAATATGTTGAACGGGAATATTTTATGATATAATGTTAACCGGGGAAAGGAAATGGCATTGTTTATTTATAGGTTAGTGAATGTATGGGCTACAGTTTTTGACTGCAAAATAACAACTCTGTGTTTAACACTTTTTTCTTGTGGACACGTAAAGTTAACTGAGCCCATACAGCGTCAGACACAAAGTGACACTCGGGGTACTCAATTAGATAGACGCAACACACAACTTAATTATTCAATAATATACAATAACAAACAAAGCTTCTAAATTGTTGTCAATTTTTTTTTAACTAACCAATATTGTATCACTTCTTCACATTTATTCACTTCAAAAAGTTGATAAATTCAAACTGTTCTATGATATAGATCGGTTCAGTGAAAACGCAATTAATATGGTTCCATCTATATGTCGCCGACTGTCCATGTACACATGATAAAAAGTACGCTATTTACTCATGCTCAATCGCTTCATACAATATCCAGCTTTTCTCATGAATGTTGTAAGAGTCTGTTATGCTATGTAATAAAACTTACTTGTTTGGCCGTGGTCCAAGACGCTCGAGGGTACCCGGAGAAAAGGTAGCAATGCCCGCTGAATAACACCTGCTTGATGTCCATACACGCCTGGGCTGTTGGCAAAGAAACAATGTTGAGGCAACGAGAAAGGAATAAAACTTTTATAAGGCACGAAAACTTACATAAGGCGGCTTGATAAAAAACAGTTTAACCATTTTGATAAAATATAATAATTGTACACTACGTTGATCTGGTCTTAAACAAGTAGATCATATTCGTATTTGATTTGTAAGGCTTAAGAAACTTATCCATTACGTGATCTGAATTTGGTGGAATTGAAAAGATGTTTTCTTATGTGATGTGTCTTATGAGTTAAGATAGAATTTTCCATAAAACTTATTACCTACATAGGAAAGGAAGCTTCAAGACAAAAGATATCTCATTCAACAACAGAAATTGGACAATACGTTTTTCACACATTTAGACTAATATCACGATCCCCTACCACCATTACAGGTTAATTGCTCCAAGGATTCCAGATGTAATTACACTAAAACAAATAGGTACAATTAAACACAACACGTTTCTCGCCGCAAGCGCTATAACCCTTCATCTAATTACACGGTAAATTCGTGTAATTATCATAACGTCGCACACACAAGCTTAATTGCCAGTAGATGTTTCAGAGTCCTAATAATCAGCTGGAAAAGTTTGGCATGGAACAACGCGTTGGGCGCCACTCTAATGATAAACCTATTTTGAGCTGCATAACTAAATAGCGGACAATTTTGTTACGACGTGGCGAGAAGCGGGATTCATTAAGCCTAACCGCACTATCTCTTTAGGGTTTTGTGTTTTCTTGCTTTGTTTCTGTCGAGCTTGATGAAATTTATTCGCTGTGGTTTGTTTTTTGTCTCGGGTTTGTAAAGCTCATAGCTTAATTGCAGGAATTTATTTCTCTCCACGCACGTCTGTGGTATTGTATGGGACGCTTTAAAACTTGAGATTGAAAAAAAAAACATGATATAATCAAAATCAAAAAGTCAAAATAAGTTTATTACGTGACTTACATTGTTTTTTTTACTTAAATTACATCGAGGTTCCCGATGCTTTTTTGATAAAAAATATAATGCTCGTTTTTTTTATATAAAACCAGAGCCAGTGTGTTCCTCAATTGAATAAACTTTTTTAATTTTATAAAGCTGTTGTTCCCATCGCATTTTTTACTAACTGGCTCATGAACCAGAGGTTATCAATTTGCCGAACCTTTTTTTCGTCGTTCAAAGGAAATTTTCCAAATCGTCGTGTTCGCGTGTTGACAGGGGTCGGCGCAATTTATCTCACGCGACGAATGACCGTCGCTTTGACGAATAAGCTACGCGGAACACCCGCTGCGTTTTCGCTCCATTAGAGCGGTTCATACTAGTGCGTAAATGACAAAAGAATTGGTTCCTTGAGTAGGCAAGTAAAGTGGAGTAGTAGGTAGTACTTCGTCACTGTTGTGCTATGTTTCTGCTGGGGGTTTAAGTCGCCAGAGCTCAGTTGGAGAGGGAATCTTAAAGGCAGGCAAAGCATCTGCGGTTGTTGATGTCCATGGGCAGCGGTGATCCCTTACTATTAGGTAATCCTCTTATTCGTTTGTCTCCCTATAACATAACAAAGTGATGACGTTGCGAGTGCGTGTTGACCGGGGACTTGACGAACACGCGCAAGGGTACCTGATACTACGCGGCCTGCCCGCTGCGTTTTCGCTCTATTAGACCGGTTTCCCACTACGTCCGTCCAATCCAAATCCAATCCGCACCCATAAATTAGCATAGAAGTAGTTCCACAACTAGTCCGGACCTTATTTTCACGGGTTCGCAATCACTCTTACGGTGCCCCATTGTTCGGGTAAAACGAACTGTAATTTAATAAAGCTTCATTAAAAAAATATTTAACCCAGAATTTCATAATTTGTTGAGTCAAGAATTGTGTGGTTGGTTTATAAAAATGCCCAGTGGAAGACATTGTCATGAACTTATAGCTGTGTGATTAAACAATACTTTATTGTCTTAGTGTTATCTAAGAAGATGCAATAATAACCTAGGTCGTAGTCCCAAAATGACACCTTCCTTATTTAATATCCTATTCTCGCAAACAAACGCCAAAACTTAGCTTAGCAAGTTACGTGCCTGATATAACAAAACGATTTCGAAAGACCTCCTCAACCAAACACCACAACGGTTTAGTAATTATTCAGTAGGTGTTTCAACTGCGGTTCGGCAAACTTTCGCCCACGCGAAAACATCGTGACGGATATGTGTAAATGGGTAATTTGGGAAGTTGGCTTATAGGCAAAGGCCTAAAGGCTAAACATTGTCGAGCAATGTTTGAAAAGTTACTTTACTACAAGTGGATGATAGGTATAACAGGGTTCAAGTACAGTACAATTGAGTGAGTTATAATAGTCCCTTATTCAAAAAACATAACATGGTTTTTTTGTTAGACGTTTTTCTTTGGATGATTTTCTCCTTAAAATAAATAGTTGTAGAGGCTTTACAAACATACATACGAGTACATCAAGTTAACTCAGTAGTTTGATTGCCGTCGTGGAATAGTTCATCGCCGGTGATGGGACCATTTCAAAACATATTTTACTTTTAATTCTGACTTAATTCTCCTATGGGATAAAACAGGACTCTTAATTACGCGGGAAAAACGGGGTGTAAATTCTAGTAACTCGTAATTTTAGCCTAGTGTGTTCCTACACATAGACCTAATTTTAACCAAATGACAAAACGGATTTTTAAAATGCTTAATCCCTCATTTTGCCTAAACGTGCACTTGCTTTGCACACCACAGTCCTACAACTTACACGAGGTCTGGTCTCACTATAATAAGTTTGGAGTAAATTTTGGCACCATGATCGGCTTACGCGCTCACTGCTTTAACATAATCCGCCGTCAAACTCGTTTTCTGCGAGATTGGAATTTCAATATGGCTGATACATTACAGATTAGCCACTAATCTGGTGGGGGAATACAAATCCGATAGAGTTGGCCTCTTAGTCTGACGTTATAATCAGATTTGAAATAAAGCTTGAAGCTACATTGGTTTGGTTGTAATAATATAAGCCATGATGGCAGATTGTAAATCCTGTAACGAGTTACTGGCGAATAAATTAGTTTCTGTTTGTAACTTAAAGTAGCTTTGTTCCTAGGTAAACAAATTAATTCCGCGCCAAGATAAAACAAAATTGATTTCGTACAATTTAATTTGTGGTGTTATAGCTAACCAAGGAACAATAAAGCAAAGTTATGAAATAAAATACAAACGAACAGAATCGCGATATATTTTAAACAGTACAGTTACAGGAAACCTAAAAAGCAATGTTAGTTATGGTTATGCAAACAACAAATATAAATGTTGGACCAAAGGAAGCAAGGATTTGTATAAGTAATATAGAAAACAAAATAATATTAGATCATTCTTCGTGACCCGTACCAACAGCTACAAAAATTAAATAACTTCAAAACTATCAAAGGTATAAAGCAAGCACTATTGTCGTCAAGTGTTCGGAATCGCACAACAAAGCAAACTCCACAACATCTCATTACGGTATAAACACAATCCGCTCTTCAATTCCAGCGAAACACAAATCCCGGATAGCAACGTAAATAATCGAAATAGATATTTTAAATTCTCATCGCGGAATGAAACCTGCGCTCAAACGCATATTTGAATAGAGCGGAGATCGGACGCGCCATTCGCTCACTGCGGAATGAATGGACAAGTGGAACTAGTTAGAGGTTGGCTTTCTTTAGAATGTATAATTTTATGTAATAAAAATAAAGTGAAATCTGTTTTCATATCATTGCATAGCGTGATAGTAGCTCATTCGGTCGGTAAGTATAAAACCCACCAGGGGAAAAAAACGCTACCGAAGTTCGGTGTAACTGTGCCTGCAGTGTATTTTAAATGGAGGATGAAATACTGTCCCGAATTCCCGAAATTACGTTGCGTAATATTGTATTTGCTGTACAAAATAACGCGACGTAATTTCAGCAAAGTGTGTCATCTTACTATACTAAGTGTCGAATCCTAACAAAGGCCCTTCTCTCCCTTCTAAAAGGCCGGCAACGCATTTGTGACTCCTCTGGTGTTGCGAGTGTCCATGTGCGGCGCTGATTGCTTACCATCAGGCAGTACGTCTGCTCGTTTGCTGCCCCATAATTTATAAAAAAAAACAGTCTCAATCCTGCGCACATATTGCCAGTTCATTCATGCCACTTTAGGCGGACTGATACTTTATTTAAATTTCTATTTATTTCAAATAAATAAATAAATTATATCATTAATCATTTCTCACTCTTTGGAGTGGTCTCGATAACCTAACACAAAACTATGAGTCATAGTTTTAAGTTCGCCCAACACAAAATTACACACACTTGTTATTGTTTTCCTGGGTATTTTAGCGTGGTCGCAACTTTTGCGGACACTTGATGATTTTGTGGTAAAATTCCACGCAGAACCGTTATTGAAACAGTAATATTGGGGACCGCATTGTAACATTGGTTGGAAACCAATTATCCTTATAATTGAATTCCACATTGTTTAATTAAGCATTCAAATCCAATCATAAATGTTTACATACAGTAAACTTTGAAAACTCTACTGGGTCAATGAAAATTAATTAATTTCCTAGGACATTTCATGTTGCCTAGAATTATCACCAGTATCGTATAATATTCTTGAAGTAAAAGTTTGACAGCCATCGGAAGCAGGCTGTTCCCAAACTATAATTACAGATATAAATTTGACAGACCCAACCAAATATTTTTTTCACCATTTCGTACCTGGTCTACCAAGAGGAACTATGAATCCTAATTATTTTAAGTAGTCGTGGACCAAATACGTTCATTACAATGTCGCAAAACGTAATACCTACCCTTGCAAAGCGCACGTCTAAGAGTACCGGAGATCGGCCTGAATCCCTCATTCACTAGCTCCGGAACGAATGAATGGACAAGTGGAACTAGTTAGCGAGGAGGGAGCATTCCACATCTTTTTTTTCCTTTGAATATTTTAAAGGTACAGTTGCACGTTCCGTTTCACCTAGATCTGAAATTGTATCTGGATTGAAGTTAGGAGTGAAAAAAAAATTCTGGTATCTGATTATATCTTGAGGCTACACTATTATAATATTTCCTTGAAGCTGTGCAACATTTGTATGCATGGAAATGTTTGCTTGTATAAGTATGATAATCGCTGAAGTTGCTTTCTATGCATAATGTTTTGAAATGTGTATTTACGGTTTTTCCATTATCTAGCAAAATACAACGTTTGCTTAGTTTGACGCTTTACGGCACTGTGGCACTAATGTAGTATATCCTACTAATATTTATTAATTGATTGAAATATAGTAAAACACAATTAAAATAATAGGTCAGAACTTTTTTTTGTAACTAAAACGTGATACCAACTGATGCCTTTGCTTTGCAATGGGACATTAAAAGGCTGATACTTTTTTCTAGAACTATGGATGTACACCCGTACATCCATGTACACCTGCACTGCGGAAACAGTCAATTTTACCAGCAAAGACACGATAATTGTAATATTGAACTTTTAGACGATTATAAACCCTCGGTTCAAGGAGATTGGCAAACAAAACGTGCCGTCGGAAAATATAATCCGAACGATAAATCTTTCTTGCTTAGTTATTATGACAGAGATTTATGCCTCTCTGTAGCGTATTCAATTTCGTCATAATATTTCGTTCGGTCTTTCAGGGCTTAGTACAGAAATGATTGTATCCCAGAGGCTCTGATAACAGAATTAATTGTATTAACTTCTGCTTCTGTTAATATCAATGTCTCAGACAACACGACTTTCATTAATTTTGTCGGAAGACAGATAGAATTATTACAACAGTATAATATTCAGTAGTCTAAAAGTATATCACTTATAAGATTTAAGACATGATAACACTAATATTATTGAAGGGAACTAAACGCGATATTAATAATTAATTATGTATGTGAGTCCGCTTGCGACCACAGTTGTTACAACGCAACCGAAACGTCAAGCAGTAAGTAGTATACAATATACTATACTACATCATTAATATTGCGTTAAGTCCCGTTAAATTATAGTGTTACACTTGTCAAACTCAAGATGATCGAGAACCTTGTTTTGATCTTAGCCAGCCTATATCCTGCCTGTATACCAAATTTCATGAAAGTCCGTTCAGTAGTTTCAGCTTGATTGCCGGACAATTACTTAAACAAACTAACTCGCACATATATAATACTAGCGGCCGCCCGCGACTCCGTCCACGTGGATTTCTTTTTTTTCGAAATAAAAAGTAGCCTATGTTCTGTCTCAGGGTCTAAAGATTGTCTGTACCAAATTTCATCAGAATCGGTTGCGAGGTTTAAGCGGGAAAGCGTGACAGACAGACAGACAGACAGACAGACAGACAGACAGACAGACAGACAGAGTTACTTTCGCATTTATAATATTAGTTGGGATTAGTATGATTCTGTTTACAATAAACTGATGAAAAAATGTACTTTAAAATATAAAATTATTCCTCCCAAAGCTTTGCTGCCTTATTCATAAGTTCATAACCCACATTCGGCGGGCGCTAATTGTATTACAGCCCGCAAAACATAATTGTGCCGCGTACAACGCTCTCTTTGTTCCCGGTTTTAACAGCGTTTCCGTACAAAGCCACCGATGATACTTGATATTTTAACGAACCCTGATTATTATATAAAAAAAAACCAAACCTGCCCGATTACTACACCAGAAGTTTTAAAAGCCCATGTGCTCAGGGCATCTATAAGTTGAAAGACGGCCCGCTTTCTAGCCATGGTCCAGATGGTAAAGAACCTATATTAAGTACACTCATATTTCTTTTTCTGCGATTTAAATACTATCCAACAGAAATATGTTTAATAAGTATTAATTATTATTCCTAAGATGAGCGCGTTCAAACAAACAAACAAACTCCTCAGCTTATTAGTATAGATTAAAGTAGGCACCAAATTGAGTTTAAATATTTACTTTGTTCGTTCCATTCGTAGGCGTCATGCTATAAAATTGTTCGTGTTGAAAATACAGGATCATTATGAAAGGCTTAATGTTGGTATTCGCTGGACATTTTAAATTAACGCGTTTGTTCCGGGAAAAATGGTCGTTTCGAAAGGGAATTGGTAAAAATATACATATCGGCAGCTTTTGCCTGAATAATAAAAACTGGTAATGAAACATTACGCGATGATAATTCCACTGATTCACGAGCCCTTTGACGATCGGAAATGGTACCCGAGCGCTAATTAACTATTAAATCCAAATATAAGGGTTTCGGGATGAAATATGTATGTACCTTACAGGGTCCATGTATATTTTAAGTTAAGTTTTAGCTTAATATCATGTATGGTGCAAGAAAAATAAATAAATAAATATTAAATAGATGGCATGGCGTTTGGCGACACTATACTTTTACGCTGTCAAGTAGATTTACTATTTCAAAGATGATACAAAAAATAATGCGATTCTGAAAGAATGTATTCAAAATGATTACCTAATTTTAATAGAATGTAAAACAAAATTTTTCCATTTCAAATAAGGACTCATTACTCCACACATTTGTTTGTAATACTATGCTAAGATTTAACTTTTAAGCTAAGCTAGACCTAAGTAGACTTTTCAACTGCTTCTATTATATCAATTAAATACCAAAATAATGGTATGCTAAAACTTTAGTTAAGTTTGAAGATTAATTTGATTGTTTCAATAATAAATTGACTACATTATAATCCTTGACTTGCTATTGAAGTTTCTGCTTTCATTTTAAATTAGTTTCATGACATTGACAGAATCTGATGAGCTATGGACCTCCCTAGGTGGGGAATGGTCGAGATAGTTGGAAATTAATATCTTTTGCATACAGACGGTTATTCAAAGCTGTTTGGCAAAGATGAAGAGGTATTGTTCGATTAATTTATCGCTGTGGTTCAGATTTTAGCATTGGAGAACGCCTTAAGAGGTTTTTGTGTCTGGAAAGTTTTATCTTGAAACTTGTTAAACCCAATTTTATGATAACAATAAAATAACGTCTTCCTAGTCACGCTTAAGTTTCAAGTCAGATATTTATCAACTGAAAAGTGGGATGTTATTTTTTCGAAAAAAAAACCTAGGTCTCCAGGCTTTAATTTAAAAAGCGATCTTATGGTCACTCCATAATATAGAATTTGGTAAACAGTGTTGTAAATGCAACTGACGATTGGACGTTCTTGACAATACCTAAAGCTAATGAATGATCCCATAACAAAATGTCTTAAGAAGTCAGTATTTTTTTTGTTTTACCAATATAAAACGAGAGTTGGCATTGCAATTTCCAGTGATTACATATGAAATTAATTTAAATTTGTGGGGATTTTGTTTAAATATAGACTGTCAGACATATTATGTTGAATTATATACTTTCATTTTGATTCATGTAAAGGTATTCCATAGAACATATGGATTAGTTATTCCAAAATGTATTTTCAACGGGCACCCACCCCTATGTAGGTCTTACAGTTAAGTCTCTAACAATGTAATAAATGGATTCCCCAAAGCCAGGGTCACGGTTCAAGCGTCCTGCTTATAGCGGTATAAAGCTCTGGACAAAGCAAGATTAAAAACGTACGTATACTTTATAAACGGTACAAGGAAACGTTATCAAACCCCAAGTGGGAAAATGGCTGTTATTACGGCGGCCTATTAAGGGCGTAATTAAAACCGCCACTCGGCCACCGCGAAGTTTGAATGTAGTATAAACAGACTTTGTGTCAATTCAATGCAATAAAGTTAGGCCTGATTCACAATACACTCTTTTCTTAAATCTCAAAGTAGAAATGCAAATGTATTGTGCATTTTAAAATGGTAAAATGTATTAAATCTCATCCTGGCTTTTACTTTCAGTCATTTCGTCAGTAAGTTCTTAAATAATACCTCTCAGTTAATTTAATGTGAATTTGAATAGGTAGGTCTAATTATCTTAGCTATTAGAATGACGAGGCTATCATTTCAAGTATAACTGTCGGTGATCAAACCCAAAGGTTAACAGCAACTGAAACGGTTTCATAGCTGTAGAATAGAGGTCTTTATGCTTCAGCAGGATATTAATAGGCTGAAATTTCCTCTCAGACTGCGAAATACCTTAATTAAAAACGATTTTTCGATTCGCTAATCAAACTTTTAAACAATCGCCTGCAACTAATTGGCTATTCAAAAAGTTTGTGTGCTGTCTGCACTGCGCCTTATTCAAGCCGGGTAGAACCTGCTGCATTCAATCAGAGCGGCGTTGAAAATTCGACTTTAAAGGTATGGAATTAGAGTCGTCGTGACACTAACGAGTTGAGAAGGTATATCCGTTGTACCAGAGCGGAACAAGGGTTCCGTAAAGTTGAAATTGAAACGCGACTTTTTCCAGATTACCCTGCGCGGGCTCTCGCATTCTTCCGTTCAGTTGCATCGCATTGTTGCGACCTTTGCTCAACGCAGCGATACAATGCTTTGTTTGCAGTTCGGTTGTTATGATGACTTTATGAGTCGTTCAACAGGTGATGATTTTTTAACAGATTCCTCGTAGCTAATTGTATAGGATGTCAAAAAAGCCGGGTGGCTCGAGAAGGAGGAGAAGTATAGACTTGCTGATGTCAATAGCCATTTCATAGCAATGAGGAGGTACTTATTAGACTCACGAGGGTAAAGTCCTAGGCCTTGATCCAGTAGCAGTACAATCAAGATCACAGGGAGCCCCACGCGGCCAAAGGCAATGTCCAACAACGACGGCAAGGCTTGAGTGCGATACATTCATAAAAAAAATATTGTATTGTTTTCTGGAGGAGCCCTAATTAAAAGCGCCCTGAGAATGACGGATATGTGTATGATCGTGCTATGGTCTAATGTATAGTTTAGGTCATTATACAGATTATAATAATAGTAATTAATTCGATTGAACAGGCTATTTTTCTCTTCCTCTCCCCTCCACCGCATAAAGATTAGCATACATACTCGTACTTACAACGCAAAAATTTTCAAAGTCATCAACCTTCTTCATATGAACACAAAGGGAGGAAATGTTCAGTCACTACCATTAACCGAAACGATTTGACCATTCATTCCGCACAACAGCACTTATGAAGCAAGCCTCTCCTTGGCTATTGTCGACCCGATCCGATCAAGAATGGCTAATATCGTGGAACGATATTTTTCTGACCGCATAACAACCCTCGTATATCGGTATTATAAGTCGATATGAATGCTTTCGTATTGTGCTAGTTATTTTTAACAACCAATGTATATTCGAAATATGTGATGTTGTTGTGACAAGGTTTTCCCATTGAAATAATTTTGAATGGAAAATAAGGAAATGATTATACGAGTACGTTCTTTGGGTTTCAGAAAATTACTACGAGTGTTTATAGATATTTTTATGTCAATAGCCAATGGTAGAATGAGATAGGGCAATATATTTGCCGCCCTAAAACTTTCATGCAGTCTACTCGCACCGAAAATGGCATCTTTACACATTCTTTTGTTTTGTAGTAGGGAATGGATCGATCAATCGTTAAAAAGTGGCTGCCGATCCCTTCCTGCTTGAAGGAAAGCACTGGAGCTTAGTGTGTAGTGGGACGAAATCCCGAGCCCCTCTCAAGACTACAGGTTCTAATTGTTTTGGTCCGTAAAAAAGGTGTAGGTACTCACAGTCAGCGACGGTGATCTTCGCCTTGTACCCGGCGAAGTGTCGCGAGTGGTCGGAACGGAAGCGCAGGCGCAGACGGTTGCCGCGTGACTGGTAGCGCAGCAGCTTGAGCTTGCCGCCCCAGTCGCCGCAGAGACGGCGCGCGCGCGTCGCGTGGGCGTCTCGCGACCACCCCGCGCTCGTCGAATCGGATTCCGGGAGGAGGTATTCTGGTTCTTCCCATACCTGTAGAAAGAAAGAAATATATGACGTAACTAGGGCATCGCTTACGATCTAATGGACAGCAAGCGTGCGTTGTGTGATGCCACCCGCTTTATCCATTGGCTTCTTTGATGGCCTACCTCATTCCTCCTAGTTTCATCCTTCGCCGCAGAGGCAGTTAAGATAATATTTTTTTTAATAGGGAGGTAAAGTACTAAGGGGATCACTTTATCGTAAGTGATCACCGCTGCCCATGGCCATAAACACAAGGCCAACGCACAAGGGTAGCAGATGCGTTGCCTGCCTTTAAGACCCCATACCTTCCCCAACTGAGCTCTGGCGACCTTACTCAATAGCAGAAACATAGAACAACAGTTACGAAGTCCTACAGCACTGTACTTCCCTAGAAGAGCGGCTCATTCGTGATGAAGTTCCACTATGCTCTACCTCTCTAAATTAAGGGCTATTCAAAACTATGTTATGAGTTGTTATTTACTACTCACCCGGATATCTGAGTTTTACAATAACGACTCATAAAAATAACAAAATGGTCTATTTTGAATTACCTCATTCTCAGCGCTGTATGTGTCGTGGTGATCTTCAAGTAGCCACTCGGAGTGCTCCGTCGCGTTTTCTATGCCCGTTTCGATGATCTCTAGAAAGTCGTAGCTGCAACTGTAAAAGAAAAAAAAACATTTCAGAATGCAATATTGTACATAATATACTAGTCGTAGTTTGAGGAGCTCGATGGCAGTGGTTAGTGCGCTCGGCCAGTCATCGGATGTGTGACCGAAAAAAACCATCTAGAAGCTCCTCCGTGCCTCGGAAGGCTTATTAAGCTGTTGGTCCTGCGCCTGATCTCTCTACGGTCGTGTCAGATTGCTGTCCCACCGCAGTAAGAGAGTGAAGTAATAGGGAGTGCAACTATGCCACTCACTTGTGCACTATAAACTATCCTGCGTACCTGGCTGATCGTAAGATCGGCCGCCATGGCCGAAAATCGGCCGGAGGGTATTATTACTAGTCTTGAAGGTAGCATCAATAATGTACGTATTACCAGCTTAAACCAAACAAGTTAGTCCATACGGTCCTACAAATTATTGTATGAATAATGTGTAAACAAGTTAGTCACATTTATTCCCGTATTGAATGAATGTGTAAGAATTAATGCATACAGAATTATGACCTAATATCGCACATAAGTAAGTAAATAATCGTATTAAGATAGATTAAATTCGCTTTTGGAAATAAGCAACCGATGTTACTTGCTCACCTATGCTGTTATATTTTTAATTAAAATCTATGCCGGTGTTTGGTCGGTTCAATTACCTGGATCGCAGTTTCCAATCAAACAAACCACTTGAATCCAATTAATTGCGTATTGCATGCAATCTAAAACTGGATATAACAACTAAAATGAGTGATTTGATCACTAAAATACACCAATGACTTTTAAACGTAATAAACGTAATACAATGTCATTTGAATAGTTACTCACAATGTCTGGCAAAACCAATGCATTGCAACTTTTAACATGTTACTGTTTGACTACTTATTAAATAGCTTAAATCAATATGGCAAAATTTAACTACCAAATACCACCAAAAAATTTTAATAAAACAAACGAAATCTTTCTTTAAATATCTGACCACAGAATATTCTAGAATCTTTCAAATGGCGTCATTTTATTTTCTCAGTGGCCAGTAAAAGATGTCTTGTAGAAAGGAGGTCTGTTGTCATGAAATAAAATGCGAATTTAGCACCTCCTTCGAGGAGCCACACATTGGGTCCAACTATAAAATGTAGTTTTTACAACTAAGACATGTCCTATACATTATTTATTGTGTACAGGATGTTGTTTCGACGTCCTGAATTGTAGTTTTCAACGATATTTCTTTTTCCTCGGCGTTTGCGTTTCCGGCACAATAAAAGTTGAAGGATTTCGTATAAATAAATATTAATGGGACATTGATAGATGCCTTGAATAAGTGTATAAGGCGATACGCGTGACATTTTACTAGAAAAATTGGCCAAGTGCGAGTCGGACTCCCGCACTGAGGGTTCCGTACAAAATCTATTTTTGACGTATTAAAAAAAGTACTGAATAGATTTCGTTCAAACCAATTTTCGTTGGTAGTTTTTATGGTAATGTACATTATATAATTATTTCAGTTTTATCATCCTGTTATTTTAGAAGTTAAAGGGGGGGGGGACACACTTTTTTCCACTTTGGAAGGGTCTGTCACGCAAAGTATTCACTTAAGAAAAAAGTGATATTAGAAACCTTAATATAATTTTTAAAGACCTATCCATAGATACCCCACACGTATATGTTCAATGAAAAAAAATATTTCGAGTTTCAGTTCTGACTATGGGGACCCCCCACTTTTTAATTTTTTTTTTCTATTTTCGTGTGCAAACCTTGTTGCGGTTCACAGAATACATCCACTCACTAAGTTTCAACAGTTTAGTACTTATAGTTTCGGAATAAAGTGGCTGTGACAGACTGGCGGACAGACAGACAGACAGACAGACAGACAGACAGACAGACATGACGAATCTATAAGGGTTCCGTTTTTTTGCCATTTTGGCTACGGAACCCTAATAAAAATTGGGTTCTATGAGTTCGTAAAACAAAGTTTGTTTTGAAAACTTATTCTGTATACAGCATACACAAAAGTTAATAGTGAATAAGTTTTTTAGATATATTATGTATCTAAAGATGTGTCTTGGATTCGAATTCTTTTCAAGTAGGTAGGTATACAAATGGTATACAGGTAAACATTTTCGCAAGTTATGCATTATAAAAGTGACAAAGGAGATGGCTCGACATCCATACACAAAAAACCTAGCATCGACAAAATCTTCTTATATCCGTTTTTGCGAGGGGTTTATATAAAATTTATAAATAATATTGCGATAATATAAGACTCTGTCGAAGCTGGGTGTTTTAAGGCACTCTCCATTCTCTCCTATATTTGTTTATTTGTCATTCTTTGTTATCAGTAAATTCAATGTACAGTAGTTTTCATTGTACAAAGTACGTTGTATACCAAATCCCACAGCCGGAACGGGCAGGTAGCTTTACAATCAAAGCGCAGATTGAGCTGCCAAACTGTTGGTAATATAGAATCTAAACGCAACCTATGAGTGTCATTGGTCTGTCAATTTTGACAGCTCGCTCTCTCTTCTTCGAATCTCTGAGTAATGTAGAAGTATATTTGTTCGTCTGGATTAAATCGGTGTTCATCTCAAGAAATTGTGTTTATTTCCCACTAATTTTCTAACATGGTAGCAGAGCGTAGTTGGGAAAATTAATTAACACATAAATTTCGACAAGATTTCGCGTAATCTTGGAACAAAATCGCCGGCTCATTTGATTGTCTTCAAAAATGGCGTCGACTTCTATTGGGCAAACAATCGAGAGATTGAAAGGGGTTGAGAACTACTCGACATGGAAATTTTCAATTCGAATGCTACTCATCCACGAAGATTTGTGGGATTGCGTGGAGGAAGACCCAAAGGAAGAAGCCGACAAGAAAAAGGCCGACAAAGCTTTGGCACGAATCGCACTTTCTGTCACGCCGGCGGTAATTCCATACATTCGCTCAGCCAAGAGTGCCTACGAAGCATGGAATATATTGAAGAAAGCCTATGAAGGACGTGGATTAAGCAGAAGATTGGGACTGTTGAGGAGTCTCTTCAGCACAAAGCTAAGCGAGAGCAGTTCAATGGAAGATTACCTACATAAAATTAAGGAAATCTCACATCAACTATGTGAAATAGAGTCACCATTGGATGATGAATTTATTGCAGTGATAATGTTGAGTGGACTCACAGAAGATTATGACCCACTGATCATGGCAATTGAAAATTCTACACCCACGCTGACCACGGATGCCATCTCAGCCAAGTTGTTACAAGAAACTCAGAGAAGGGAGGACAAGAGTGATAATGTTACAGCACTGAACATCATGCGGAAGCAGCCAAAGTGTTTCAAATGCAATGGCAAAGGACACATAGCTCGGAATTGTCCGGAGAAGAAGCATTCAAACAACAGTGGTGGCAACACACCGAGACATCCTCCGAAGAATGCACAGAAACCTGCAGCAGTGAAGCACAAGGCGCTTGTGACGGCTCTCTCTGTGAAAGTCAACAGAGATGTGTGGTACATAGACTCCGGAGCAACCAACCACATGTGTAACAGTGAGAAAGTGATGGTGAAGTGTAACCGTGATAAGTCTGTAGAAGTGAGTGTAGCAAATGGTGCAAAGTTGTCAACTGCGGGCTTAGGGCAAGTGCGAGTACAACTGAAAGACTGTATAAGGACAATAAGTGACACTTATTATGTACCTAACTTGTGCACTAATTTATTGTCGGTCAGTGCCATGACCAAAAAGGGGTATGTTGTCACTTTTGATAGTAATTCATGTACTATTTATGACAATGATGAAATTTTAGCTACTGGCACTCAAGTCAACGGTGTCTATCAGCTTGATACTGTGTCAGACAACGGCTGTACTGTGGAGCAGGAGTGTACTATGATGGCATCAGCAGTAGCGGAACCGACATCCCAAGAATTGTGGCATCGACGTCTTGGCCACCTGAATTCCAGGAGTATGCAGCTTCTCCAAAAGGGCCGATGGTATTTCTTTTAATAGTAAACTTTATCAACAATGTGTTTCTTGTATTGAAGGAAAACAAAGTAAACTTCCATTTCCAAAGAAATCCTATAGTAGAGCTTTAGATGTTTTAGGTCTAGTTCATACAGACCTCTGTGGTCCTATCCAAGTCGCTTCACTGAGTGGTGCAAGGTATGTGCTTAGTTTAATAGATGACTACACCAGAAAACAATTTGTGTATTTTCTAAAAGCAAAACATGAAACCTTTGAGTTTTTCAAACAATTCAAAGCCCAAGTGGAGAATGAGACAGGAAAGAAACTGAAAGCTATTAGGAGTGATCGAGGTGGAGAGTATATGAGTTCTAAGTTTCAGGATTACCTCAAGAAATGTGGAATCAAGCACCAGAAAACCATACCAGATTGCCCACAGCAGAATGGTGTCGCGGAACGAGCCAACAGGACAATCATGGAGAAAGTCAGGTGCATGCTGCGGGACGCTGGACTCGGAATGAAGTTCTGGGCCGAGGCGGTGAACACAGCCGTTTACCTAAAGAATAGAAGTCCAACAAAGGCTGTTGCTGGAATGACCCCTGAGGAGAAATGGACAAACAAAAAGGTAAACCTTAACCATCTAAGAATTTTTGGTTGTGTTGCATATTCTATGGTGAAGAATAGAAGAAAACTTGATTCGAAAAGTAAACCATACATTTTTGTAGGATACAATGAAGAGTCCAAGGGATATAGACTAATTGAACCTGATAATCCGACTAACTGTATCAATTCTCGCAATGTGGTCTTTTTGGAAAATAAATTCTGGGACAAAAACATGTCAAATGATGATATTTTAGACCAACAAATGGTTGTTGATCTTAATAATCTGAGTTCTGATGAAATTCAGCAATCAGACTCAACCATTGTGAGTTCTGATGTTTCTGATGACATGAGATTGTCACAGAATGAACAAAGAATCAGCACGATCACATTGGATGATTCTGAAAGCGAAAACTCAAGTTCTGAGACAGAGAATTGTGCCGATCCAACTTACGTTCCAGGGGAAGACTCATTAGCAGAAGCGGAGGAGACTGACACCTCTTATGATGAAGCTCCTGAGTCTCCGATGATGGCTAATTTCGTCAGGCTGGTGGATGGCAATCCAGATGAACCTCAGACTGCGACCGAGGCGTTGAATGGACCGGATTCAGACAGTTGGCGGAAGGCAATGAGCGATGAGTATAATTCATTCATTAAAAATAAATGTTGGACTCTTACTAAACGAGAAGAAGGCCATAAGCCAGTTAAATGCAAATGGATTTTTAAAAGAAAGTATGGTGCTGATGGTGAGCTATTGAAATACAAAGCTCGTTTGGTTGCTAAAGGCTATACCCAGAAATTTGGTATAGATTACGAAGAAACATTTTCACCAGTGGTCAGGTATTCTACAATAAGGATGTTGCTTGCATTGGCGGCAGAATATAACTTAGATATTGATCATCTGGATGTCAAGACTGCATTTCTCAATGGAGACCTTGAGGAAACCGTATATATGGAACAACCAGAATGTTTCAAAGTCAAAGGAAGTGAAGAAATGGTATATAAGCTTAATAAAGCTGTTTATGGACTTAAACAAGCTTCCAAATCCTGGTATGACAAAATTACCAAGATTCTATGTGGCAAGCTGAAATTCAATCGTCTAACATCTGAGCCCTGTGTCTACTTCAAGTGTGAAAATAACTTAATGATGATTATAGCATTGTATGTAGACGATCTGATTATTTTTTCCTCTCCAGGTTCTCAAGGTAAAGATCATATTAAGAAAGAATTGCAGGATGAAATTGATATCACTGATCTTGGACCAGCTCATCATGTACTTGGTATGAAGTTGATGAGGAAAAATGATAAAATTTACCTCAATCAGTCAAATTACATACATAAAATATTGAAGAAATTTCGAATGGAGGACAGTAAAGCTGTTGCAACACCTATGGAGACAGGTCTGAAGCTCATCAAGGAACCAAAACAGGATGAAACCTATGACTACAGAGGTCTGATTGGTTCATTGATGTATGTGGCAGTGTGTACGAGACCTGATATCAGTCATGCAGTCAGCTACCTGAGTCAATTCAATGACTGTTTCGGCGAAAGTCATTGGAAAGCTGCCAAGAGGATTCTGCGTTATTTGAAAGGTACAATTGATTTTAATCTTAGTTTTGCCAAAACAGGTTTGAACATTGCAGCTTATGCTGATGCTGACTGGGCGTCAGACAACATAGACCGTAAGTCTTATACTGGATTTGTTTTTACTGTTGGCGAGTCTGTCGTTACTTGGGAAAGTCGCAAGCAACGTACTGTTGCTTTATCTAGTACTGAGGCAGAGTACATGGCGTTGTCTGATACATGTAAGGAAGCTTTATTTATTAGACAGTTTATGTTTCAAATGTTTGGTATCATGCCTAAAATAACAATTTATAATGATAATCAATCTGCTATAAAACTGTGTAAAAGCTTTATGTTTCATTCTAGAACAAAGCACATTGATATACGCCATCATTTCATAAAAGAAATTGTCAATAAAGGTATTGTTGAAATTAAATATTTGTCAACTATAGATATGATAGCGGATGTGTTAACTAAAGCACTTTGCAAAGATAAACACCAAAAGTTTGTTTACAAGATGCTAATTGATTTAAGTTCTTTAGATGTTTGTTAACAAAGTATGATTCTTTATTTGAATTGTTGAAGTTTATGGAACAAATGTTACATATTAAATGGATCTCAGTTATAAGTTTAATTACATGTTGTAAGTTGTAGTGTGAATATTAATATATTATGTTTGTGAGACTGATGTAAGACTGCAACTTGATAAATGTAAATGTAGCTTAGTTTATTGTTGAGATATGAATAATATAAATCTTGGTTATGTTTTGTTAACTTTATTTTGAATGTTGAAAAAGGCATAGCTTGCGTTTAAGGGCCAGTGTTGGTAATATAGAATCTAAACGCAACCTATGAGTGTCATTGGTCTGTCAATTTTGACAGCTCGCTCTCTCTTCTTCGAATCTCTGAGTAATGTAGAAGTATATTTGTTCGTCTGGATTAAATCGGTGTTCATCTCAAGAAATTGTGTTTATTTCCCACTAATTTTCTAACACAAACACACATGTGGCGTGTGGCGGCTGAATAGGCTACGTCCATCTTTGTACCCGCCCACCCGTGGGGAACATTCAACTGTTTCGATTTACGCCATCCGGAAAATGTTTGAACGCAAAGGATTCTGTCTGTGGAAGGAAATTGGCGACAGATTCTTTCATGTAATGGCAAATTTTTTTTTCCATTGAGAGTTTAATGGGAAGGCAATGCGGAAGCTGTACATAAAAGAATGATTGGCGAATGCTCGATCGAACGAATAGATAAATGTTGTAAAGTCACGACTACCTTGGCTAGTATGAACACATAGAGGATCCTCAAACAAGTTTTGTTACTGGAAAACTATTAATTTATATTGTGAACTATTTGAACCCGTGAAACAAAACAACCCTAAAAATTTGTATTCTATGGAGCCAAATAGGGAGGATGACTCATATCACGATTTTTACAATACTGTTCTACAAAAATAACACTTTTGATGCTTTTTATTACCAAATATTTTGGTTTGTATTCTGTTCTTCATAAGATTTGTATTTTTAAACAACGTAAAAAATTGTTCTAAGTTCGGTGTTGTTAAAAGCTCAATTGTCTTCAAAAATAGTGACGTCATACTTGAGTATTTTCAAACAAGCTTCTTAGAAATCGTTTTGACGGTCTAAATAGAAAGTCACATGACTGGTGGTGTCACCACCCCTATCGACAATACACCGTTTATAATTTCCCGCAGTAGATTACGTACGCTTAGCCGAACAAACGTTTACTATGATAATATTGAAGATCAACCGTCGCCGCGGCAGGTATTGCGGATCCGACGACTCCGCAGATTGAGCTGCCAACACACATGTTGTGGGCATGTGAATCTTCCTAGCGGGACCCCCCGAGCTAGAATTATAAAACTAATGGCAACGCTTCAGTAGTTCAATGTACCTTTCGAGTTTAATAATAATTTTCAATGTACCTCAATAGTTTTGGCAGAAATCACGATTTAGTGACTGATCTTCCTAACGGGGCCCTCCACCGTTTTACGTTCAAAATACATAAATGATATACCGATCGAATGCATTTTCAATGTACCTCGCGAATTATGTATAAAATTCAAAAAATATATAATAGAACCAAAGAAATTCCGCTTCAAAGGTATTGTCTTCCTAGCGGGGCCCTCTGTAATTAAAGTGAATAAGAATAAAAAAAGTATACAGTTTTAATGTATTTCCAATGTACCTTCTAGTTCTTCATCCATTTGCCCAATTTAGATGCAAAATTATGAGATATTTACAAAAATGGTTAAAAGTATGGTCAGCAAAAATGTTAGCTTTAACTAAACGTAACCTCCTTTATAGTAGGTAAATGTTGGCATTCAATGAGAGATATTTGAAGGACTTTTTTATTTATATCAAATGATAACCATGTGATAAACAGCAATAAAATCTGATAATGTTTGTGCAACAAACTCCATTGTAGTTATGTTTTTGATATATGGGCCATTATCCACTAACTGGAAAATCGTCCATACAAGACTGTCCTAAGCAAATTTTATTAAATATTGAGAATATCTGTCACTACAAAGTAAGGCAATAATATATCTAATTTATATATTAAAAAAGCCCACGCACTTTCCTCTCGGTTTTTGAGTTTTGGAGGGTTTTGTGTAAAATTGTGACAGAGGACTGTTGTAACCAAACAGAGGACTGTTTTTATGAACAAAAACTAGCATTTTTGTTTGTTAAAATAATAAAGTTTTTATTTTTTATGAGCAGTTACGATATGGTATTGATGACTTTAATAATTAACGAGTTCTTCATTTTATTTCTGTCGATTTTAATGGCGCCATACATCCTATATTGATCCAATAGAATCAGGTGAATTTTCCTTCTTAAAATTATTCGTTATTTCTGTCATGGCTCTTTTTTTTGGCGAGATTTGCAACAGTGCCCTTCCCAAGTTTTTTTACCACCCTTATGCTCGCGATGACTCATATCCGTATGCAATTTTCTGGAAACTTTTTGATTTTGTTTTTTTTTTTGTTTTTTCTGTCATTTTTTCAATAATTCTTCTTGATTTTGATTGTGAATATTTAGTTGTAAATATCTCAAGCGTTTTTGTTCTAATACTTCTTCATTTCTTTTGACCGGAGTTTTAGTTTTTTTTTTTTTCAAAATCCTCTATTATCGATCTATTACCTCATTACTCTACAAAATAACGATGTATTATTAACGTTGATGCAGATTGACGCGCTGTCTAGCATGTAAGTCCGTAAAAAACTTAAAAAACCAGTGTCCTTTGCAATGACATGACAGAGGACTGTTGCACAGAGGACTGTTTTTTTCACTAAAAAACTAAATAACACAAAATAATAGAAAACATATCACAATTGAAAAACAGATTTGAATACATACTTGTTTATAAACTATTATAAACAACTAATATTCAAAAAAACTCTTAAAATAGGAAAACAAATACTCGACAGAGGACTGTTCCTACTATCTGCCGAGACGCGTGGTTCACTACCAAATGTGGTGCTGCCCCTGAAAAAAATGGCAGCAGTCTGTTTTGCTAAACAACCAAAAGAACTACCTACACACCGGTTGCTTTCTATTTTACAATCGTAATGTTTCAGATCAATATCCGAAGTTAATTTTACACTGGATTCAATTATTGACAGAGGACTGTTTTAAAAATTTCAGGACAGCCTTTGATCCTCTTTATTTGGATAAATTTCTATTATAGACTAATAATTTATAGTTAAAAAAGATGCTGACAGACTTATTAAACTAAATGATTTTTATTAATTTTATGGATGGCAAAGTTTTTAATATATAGGTATCAATGCTAGTAATTCTGGAAATCGGACATGACAGAGGACTGTTTTTTGAGGTGTTGAACATTTATTTTCTCGAAAACTATTATATTTTATTTCTAAATAAGCGATGGTAAACCAAGAATACCAAATTTATGTTAGTACTAACCCAACAATAAAAATATATAATAGAATTATCTACCTTTTAATTGCTTAGGACATTGATTTACCAGTTAGTGGATAATGGCCCATATGTGTCATCGAAGCATTAATTTAATAGTTTTCAATATTAATATATTTGAGAAATGTCAAATCTTTGGCGCGAAGCGAAAAGCGCGTTTGAAAAAAAACTTTCAATTTTTTTTTTATAATGCTCAATCACTGGTTTTGGCATATCATTTATTAGCGCAAAGCCAAATAAAAAAAATATCAACAGTGGATTTCCAAATATAGACAATAAAATTATTTATTTCCTTTTGCAAACACATACATCTAATTATTTTTCATAGAAACAGTTTTTAAAATTATCTTTCAACTAGCGGCCGCCCGCGACTCCGTCCGCGTGGTTTCCGGTTTCCGCAAACGTAGGTATATACTATACCTATAAAGTTCCATACAAACATTAATCCCCTTTTTAATCCCCTTGGGGTGGAACATATAAAAATCCTTTCTAAGGGGATCTTTATGTCATAGTAGCTTCATGCATGCCAAGTCCCAGCCCTATCGGTTTAAAATTGACAAAGTTTCATACAAACATTAATCCCCTTTTTCATCCCCTTGGGGTGGAACATATAAAAATCCTTTCTAAAGGGATCTTTATGTCATAGTAGCTTCATGCATGCCAAGTCCCAGCCCGATCGGTTTAAAATTGACAAAGTTTCATACAAACATTAATCCCCTTTTTCATCCCCTTGGGGTGGAACACATAAAAATCCTTTCTAAGGGGATCTTTATGTCATAGTAGCTTAATGCTTGTAAAGTCCCAGCCCAATCGGTTTAAAATTGACAGTTTCATACAAACATTAATCCCCTTTTTCATCCCCTTAGGATAAAATAATAGATATATACTATAGCCTATAACCTTCCTCGCCAAATACACTATCCAACACAAAAAGATTTTTTCAAATCGGACCAGTAGTTCCTGAGATTAGCGCGTTCAAACAAACAAACAAACAAACAAACAAACAAACTCTTCAGCTTTTTATATATTAGTATAGATAATCTTCAACGCGGCAGGAAAAACGCGCGCTATAAAAAAAAAATATCTATTGAAACTAATTATGAGCGCGAAGCCAAGTAAAAAAATATTAACAGTGGAATTACAAATATAAATAATAAAATTATTTATTTCCTTTTGCAAACACATACATCTAATTATTATTCATAGAAACAGTTTTTAATATCTTTCAATAATCTTCAAAGCGGCGGGAAAAACGCGCGCTATAAAAAAAATTAAAATTATCTATTTAAACTAATTATGAGCGCGAAGCCAAGTAAAAAAAATATCAACAGTGGAATTACAAATATAAATAATTATTAGTTTCCTTTTGTAAATACATACCGGTAATTCATAGTAATATTTTTTAATTTTAATATCTTTCAGTATAAATGTAACCTCCTTGGCGCGGCGGAAAAGCGCGCGAGAACTAAAAAAAAACAATGAATTAATAATATCTGATTTTAACCTCAATGTTTTAATTAACTAGGAAACGAATAATTATTTATATTTGTAATCCTACTGGTGTAATTTTTTTTTACTTGGCTTCGCGCTTCAATAGATAATTTTTAATTATTTTTTATAGCGCGCGTTTTTCCCGTCACTCTGAATATTATTGAAAGATAATTTTAAAAACTGTTTCTATGAATAATAATTAGATGTATGGGTTTGCAAAAGGAAATAAATAATTTTATTATTGTTTATATTTGGAAATCCACTGTTGATATTATTTGGCTTTGCGCTAATAAATGATATGCCAACACCAGTGATTGAGCATTATAAAAAAAAAATTGAAAGTTTTTTTTTTCAAACGCGCTTTTCGCTTCGCGCCAAAGATTTGACATTTCTCAAATATATTAATATTGAAAACTATTAATGCTTCGATGACACATATATCAAAAACATAACTACAATGGAGTTTGTAGATTGTTACACAAACATTATCAGATTTTATTGCTGTTTATCACGTGGTTATCATTTGATATAAATAAAAAAGTCCTTCAAATATCTCTCATTGAATGCCAACATTTACCTACTATAAAGGAGGTTACGTTAAGTTAAAGCTAACTTTTTTGCTGACCATACTTTTAACCATTTTTGTAAATATCTCATAATTTTGCATCTAAATTGGGCAAATGGATGAAGAACTAGAAGGTACATTGGAAATACATTAAAACTGTATACTTTTTTTATTCTTATTCACTTTAATTACAGAGGGCCCCGCTAGGAAGACAATACCTTTGAAGCGGAATTTCTTTGGTTCTATTATATATTTTTTGAATTTTATACATAATTCGCGAGGTACATTGAAAATGCATTCGATCGGTATATCATTTATGTATTTTGAACGTAAAACGGCGGAGGGCCCCGCTAGGAAGATCAGTCACTAAATCGTGATTTCCGCCAAAACTATTGAGGTACATTGAAAATTATTATTAAACTCGAAAGGTACATTGAACTACTGAAGCGTTGCCATTAGTTTTATAATTCTAGCTCGGGGGGTCCCGCTAGGAAGATTCACATGTTGTGGGCTTACTTACGACCCCCTTATTAAGGGGAAGGACACACTGCGAAGTGAATAGTTATTTCTATTGTTTGTTTGTTTATTGTAGGAAGGTACATGAAGCATCAAGCACGACGTAGGATGGCAAGTCTAGGCATGCGTGATGCGCCAGCTCTGCAGCCAAGATATGTCATGAAAATTGTCTGATGATTTGGTGTTAGTTTCAAGGCCGTAAAAAGGGTGGTGTTCTGAAATGGGTTTTGAAGGGCAGTTACAAGAAAACGTTGTTAGGCAACCTTCTATAACTTATTGAAATGTTTTGATCTGCACTCCCAGATGTTAAAAAAAATACAGTCAGCAAAAAAATATATGCTGAAATAGGCCTATTTTTTGCTGACTGTAACTTGCTGTACCTGCCCTTTAATACCCGTTTCAAAATTCCACCCTGTATTTTGGTAAGTAATAAAAATGGCTTAAAAACATAATTATTATCATACCAACTATACTCTAACTATTTATAAAGTAAACCAATTGCAAAAAAAAGGTGTCAATAAGAGGAATGAAATACTTCACAATATCCATCCTACAAAACGTATCTCTTTTGAACTTCAAGGTACATATAGAGTGAACAACGCTTGTCTCGAGCAAGTTTTACAATGGCATGTAGAATTAAGCCCAATTATTAAACAAGACTGCCAACTTCGCCTTGAAGACATTAAAATGCAACACGAGGGGCGGAGACTGAACTTTGATATCACAATTGCGGTAAAAGTCTCACGTACAAAAGTAAAGAGATTTCACTTCTTCTTATTATTGTGTGAAACGTTTCTTAAAATGAATTTCTCTGAAGATTACTCTCGAGTTTGTTTAGATACTAACTAGCTGATACTGGAAACTTGGTACGTGTGGCCTAAATTGTGCATTAAGCTTATGCGGTGGAAATCTTAGTAGTACTGTTTTCTTTTTTTAATTCGAGATCAAAAGATTGCGCTTTGAGGCAACCAAATATTATGTAATATTATTATGTTTTTAAAAACCCTCGTTGTAATATAATATATTTTAATTAAAGATAGATATAAAATTAATTTATGTATTTTTTTTTTGTATTTTTTCCAATTAAAAAAAATATGCTTGTTTATTGCCATAAAGGCGTTCGTCGGGTCAGCTAGTTATAGATAGATATAATTATATTATTAGAATCTTAGTTTGTATAAAGATATTACTTATTACTAGTTCAATACATTTTGGTAGGGTCAGGTAATTAGGCACGTTTCTTTTATGGAATATTTTAAGAATTGTAGATAAACAGAAGTATTCTACAAGTATAAATGAAAACTTTTACATTTTTTAAATTGAAGTTGGTCACACTATCCAATTACTATTAGAGAGAATACGTACTCATTGACCTAATGGCTGAAGTTAACATCTTCAAAACAAATTAAATAAAATGAAACATTAATTCCTCCGTGTGGTCTCGCCTTTAGGCCGCGTCTCAATTGGATTGAGGTCGCTTTATCAGCGCACTGCTGTTACCGAACTTACATCACTCAAATAACACAAACTGTGTGGTTTGATCGATTCGGAAGTCGGAAACGTTCCTGCCTTTGTTGTGGATTCGAGTCCTTCGCGTGACATTTATGGTAGTTTATTTTTTTAAATTAGTGCAGAAAAATTAATAAATAACATGAACATTTTTGTTTATTCATGAGACCTTCGTTGAATCTGACATGAATAAAACAAGTTTGGGATAAGTTTACAATAATGTTAACGATGTTGTGCGACAATGTTTATGTGTATTCTTTGCGATTTGGTTACGACCAATCACTTGTCCCTTAAATACGAGATCAATTGATAGATTCATGGAAAACCATGTATTTAACGTCCATTCCATTAAAATTAATACAAATATTTTTTTCCACATTCGGCGTAATTCAAACACCCATCGTATTTGTAATAGGCACAATTCGACAAGTATAGTACGCTACTGATTTCAGACTCAATTTCAATAAACTTCTTTGTAAATATCCCCGTCATTGGTTCATGCATCAGGCGTATTTTCCTGCCAATAACAGGGCGATTCGGCAACTTCGCTCGACTTCACGTTACTTCGCGAACTAAACTCATATAACTTTGCCATTTCTGTTTCAATTTTTAAAACCAATCGGATTGCCTCTTCGAGTGTAAAATACCTATTATTAGGTCGGTGTAATGCTAGCTATGATTATGTATTTTTATAGTGTAAGATTGAACAATTTTTAGTTTTGTTCAAGAGTAGTACGAAATGATGTGATCTGAGGAGCCGTGATCTGATCACGGCTCCAGAAAAGGAACCGAAACGTCAGGTTTCCTTGTGAATATACAGTTTTATACAACAACCGTAAAAAAATATACGTTTAAAAGTAGGTTCATTTAATGAGTAACATTCGCATAACCTATGAAAACATTATGAACGAAAGGTTTTAATTTGAATAGCTTTAAACCTACATAGTATGAGTAGATCAATTAGAAACATGGATTATAACGTGATGAGACAGAATTTTGTTCATTCGATGAGAATTCAAACATAGAACCAACGCTTACATAATAACTCTACATATGTTACGAATCCGGTTAATATGTTGTCATCATATATACTTGTAAATACACATTTGGCATCGCTAGCCGTCTCAGACTTGGCAAACGTTTGACATTTGGCGGGAACCTACTGCGGACATAACCCTTTTAATTTATCGCCTGCACATTCTAGGTTATGTGTTTACAGTTCGCTTGTAAATGTTGAAGTGCCACTTTATGAGGCAGAAGGTCGACAAAGGACAATTATATGGTTCACCAGAACAAGACCGCCGGTCGTATATATTTGCAACAAGGGGGGAATCCTACTACTTCCTACTACTATTATAAAGGCGAAAGTTTGTATGTGTGGATGTATGGATGTGTGGATGTATGGATGTATGGATGTTTGTTACTCTTTCACGTAAAAACTACTGAATGGATTTGAATGAAACTTTACCACAATATAGCTTATACATCAGAATAACACATAGGATATTGGAAATCGAAATCCACGCGGACGGAGTCGCGGGCGGCCGCTAGTCTTATTATAATTTTAAAACATGCGGGAACTGCTTCTTTCTAGTTTGCCCTACGTCATCTTCATTAAGAAATTGGGGTACGATTTCACCATCATCATCATCAGTCTATCGCAGTCCACTGCTGGACATAGGCCTCTCCTAGATCTCTCAATTTAGCCCGATAATTGGTGACTCGCATCCTGTTTCTGCTAGCCATAAACGATTGCATCATTATCAACAAAATGCTTATTAATTGGAAAGTCCGCGCCTTCTCCTCTTTTTACCACGCGCCATCAGGGCTAGCAATGCCCGTCCAGCTAACGTGTTTCCTTCCTCCTATGATCATGGGCTTTCCAGGCGGGGCGTGAATCGGCAACTTTGCAGGCCTTTGGAGTGAGGTTGAGTGGCTCAATGTGTACTTAGTTCTTTTGAGCCAGTCAACCTTATATTTGGACCTTAAATTTGCTTACCATCAGGTGGAAAAAGCTCATTCAGACATGATCTCAAATAAAAAAAGGCGCCGAGGTGTATTTTTTTCCCTTAATCACCAATGTAATTAGAAACAGCCAACTCATCGTCGAAAAACGGTGACACGTAAAAACGTTCAGGTATCGAACAACCGTGACCTTTGCACCTTTCAGTCCGCATTGAGCAAGCGATGACGCGACACATCCGCGGGAACGGACCGTGGTTATTAGTGTAGGAACACAGTAGGCCGAAAAAACGCGACTGAAGTTCGGCGGAATTACGCCTGCAATGAATTTTAAATGACTGATGTCGCACCATGCCGCAATCACGTCGCATAACATTGTATAGGAAATACATTGTTTTTTCAGCCTGGTGTGTTTGTATACTTTATGTCGAGCCACACTAGGCCGCAAATACGCCAACCAAAGTTAGGCGTGACTATGCGTGCAATGTATTTTAAATGATGTTGCACTACACCGAAAATACGTCTGGTTATAGCATAAAAATACATTGAAGTTATAGTTACGCAGAACTTTGATCGCGTATTTTCTGCATAGTGTGTATTGACACTTAGCCCTGAAAGCGAGATCGACATCTCGCTTTACCAACGTACGTGGGACGGTGCTGCCATTAGAAAAAACGATATAGACTCGGAGGTATAAACTGGATAATGACTCGCACCAATGTTTAAGCTTATGAGTGCAAGAATTGTTTTCGCTGTAGATTTAAGGGTTCGATAACATACATGTTGCAACACATACATGTTTGAGTACCGCTTCGTTATCTCGAGGCTATGTGTTCAAATCCCAGAAAGGGCAAAATTTTAGTCTCTCAAACATAGTCCGGGTTTGTGATCACAAATCCGCATTTGGCAAGCGTGGCGATTAAGCCAAAACCCATCTTTGTAAGTTCCCACCTTTCAGTTTCAGCATTGAGTGCGCGATGACGCGACACATCCGCCGGAATGGACCGCGGCTATTAGCCTTAAAGGCCAGATGTCGGCGAAATTCACCCGTCAGCGCTGCCGTAACGTTTTTTATAATGGCAACACCTACGTAGCTTGTAGGACAGTGTTGCCATGAAAACATATGAGATTGATGATATTGAGATTTTCTCTATTAACTTTATGGTTCCATGTTGTAACATATCTTTGATCTAGCGGTTTAAATCCCACTCCATGATCATGTGTCGTGTGTTCGAATCCCGGAACGCGCAAATTTTGTATCGGCTCTCCCGAACATAACCCCGTATTTGTGATCACAAATCCGCATTTGGCAAGTGTGGTGATTAAGCCAAAACCCATCTTTGTATGTTTGCACCTTTCAGTTTCAGCATTGGGTGCGCGATGACGCGACACATCCGCCGGAATGGACCGCGGCTATTAGCAGTCGGTGAAATTCACCCTTCAGCGCTGCCGTAACGTTTTTTCTAATGGCAACACCTACGTACCTACATTGTAAGACAGTGTTGCCATGAGAACAAACGGTGGATGCGGGTATAATGATGGACAATGACGCGCGAACTTACGTATTTAAAGAAGAAAAGATTTTAAATAACAAAGCGCCAGTATAATTATAATGCATCAATAATCGGTTAGGGTAAGCAAGTTTTGAGTTGGTCTTGTTAACAAAATTTGTGTTTTCACGAAAAGTCGAAAACCGTTTGCGATGACGCGACACATCCGCCGGAAAGGACCACGGCTTTTAGCCGTAAAAGCCAGATGTCGGCGAAATTCACCCGTCAATGCTGCCGTACCGTTTTATATAATGGCAACACCTACGTACATTGTAGGATAATGTTGCCATGAGAAAACGGAAGATGCAGGTACAATGATGGACAATGACATGCGGAAATACTTTTATTCAAAAGAATAGATCGTTTTATTGACATAACAAAGCGCCAGTACAATTATGACGACCCGCTTGGTGTAATGGTCAAGATGTTGCCTATTACGCAAGAGGTCGCGGGTTCGATCCCCGCACAGGACAAACATTTGTGTGCATGAACATGTCTGTTTGTCCTGGTCTGGGTGTTATATATATATCTATTTATGTTTATTTGTAATACCACTGCTGATTTTAATGTCTGTAACACAAGTGCTTTAGCTACTTAACGCGGGGTCAGATCAATGTATGTGATGTTGTGAAATATTTATTTATTTTATGATGCATCAATAATAGGTAAGGGTAAGCTAGTTTTGAGTTGGTCTTGTTCACAAAATTTGTCTTTTCACGTTAAGTCGGAAACCGTTCGCGATGACGCGGCCGGAATGGACCGCGGCTATTAGCCCTAAAAGCCAGATGTCGGCGAAATTCACCCGTCAGCGTTGCCGTAACGTTTTTTCTAATGGCAACACCTACGTACATTGTAGGACAATGTTGCCATGATAAAATGGAGGATGCAGGTACAATGATGGACAATGACACGCGAAAGTACTTGTATTCAGATAAATAGATCGTTTAATTTAAATGTCAAAGCGGCAGTGTAATAATTATGCATAAAGGATAGTGTAAGCTAAAAATCTTGAGTTGGTTTTCTTCACAAAATTTGTATCTTTATGGTATAATTTTCTCAGATCGTTTAGAAATGTTCTTTATAAAAAGCAAACTTATTTAAAAAAAATATATATCATGTCACCACGATGTTTTATTCTCTGATTTTAGCAAGATTCCGGACTAAACTAAGTTCAGATGTATTCCAGACTGTTACTTTTGAATGGTACAAATGATTGGTCCGACTTGGGCTATAAAATCAAATCCTCTCACATGAAGTCTAATACAATAATTCTTATCTCATGAAACCTTTATTTTATTGCATTTTATTGATAACTCTGACTCATATTCCCATATCTCACAACAAAAACTACCTGCAACTTCCATTTACCTCGCATCCGTAGCAAATACGTGGAAATATGTTCCGCAAATGTAAATAAAAAACAATGTCTCTTGTCCGCGTCATATTCCCCAGTGAAAACATTTTTATTTTAGCGCAAAAGTCCGTATCGATATCTCAGGAAACCGGCGCGAATAACGGTTTCGCAGATAAATAACCGGCTGCAGTTTTGGTCTAAAAATAAACTTTATTTTCTACGAGTTAACGAACTGCTAGTTTTGTGGGTGGGTAAATAAATTTAGAAGATAAAGCTACGGCTGCCAAACGTTTGTTACAAAATAAAACTATTGTGGTTAGGTCGCTGTTGGAATGATCTATATTAGAAGCAGACATATTTTTTGTAATAATGGTTTCAGCAGACTTTGATTCATACTAGCGGCCGCCCGCGACTCAACGTGGATTCGGTTTTCGCACACATAGTGTTTTACAATAGCTTATACCTTTCTCGACTAATTGACGATCAAACGCAAAAATATTTGTTCTATTCGAACCAGTAGTTTCTATTCGAAACAAACTAACTCTTCAGTTTTATTATATTAGTGTAGTTTAAGCCTGTGATACTTTATTAGTACGAGTAGGTGTCAAAAGTTTAGTTTTAAAATGTGCCCACTTTAACAGTGTTCAAGTGGATAACTTAATGGGAATGGTAAAAGAGGGAATAAAATTGCATATCCAAAGTTCTTATTTCCTTTCTGATTTATGCAAATGTAAGCAGTATTTAAATGTACACAATTTAAGTGGCGAGCTACGGCGTAGCGTATGACTACGACATTTAAAGCTTCGTAGCACTTAACCGTCCGTAGCAGACATTCTACGACAAGCTACGAGTCGTCGCAGGTCGGCCACTTATTGATTTTACTTTTGAAATACAACAGATACATTATTATTATGGATTTAAATATGCAAATGCAACAGCACTTATGTATTCAAAGAACATATAATGTTACTTGTTCGTAAATATATACCATTAAATATATTCAGACAAAATTTTATTCTAGCCATAATAATATAGGCTTTTTACTTTACTGCGCAGAAATATTATCCTCTCCATATACTGATACTTAAATACTCACATTTTCGAACTTTATTGACGCTGACTGATAAAAACGTCAAGCTTGGATTACACGCAATCGCCGCGATTTACTTCGCAGATGTTTGCAAGCTTTACGAGTTAGGTTGTTCGGGAAATGCCCGAATTGTACGACAACGTTTGATAATATGTATATTCTAAAGCAGACGTTACAAAGAAGTGTCAACAATCAGTCTCAATAAAGTATTGTCATCATAATCAGCCATTTGCATTTCATTGCTGAACGGTTAAACGTTGCCTAACCCGATCGGATTAATTAATTTTGGGGTAAAGATTTTTATAGGCATTTAATTTACTACAAGTTATTTTCTACCCTCAATTAATATCCAAACCTGATCTGTATCTGTGAAGTCTACTATTATGACAAGAATAGATCTCAACTTCGAAGTTAATTTACGAATAGTAGTATTACATGGCTATATTTTGAACATCGTTAAATTTATAGGAACATCTCTACCCCTCATTCGGCTACCCATTCGTCCGCTAACATTTCTGTTTACAAACCATTTGGACAGTAAAGCGGTATCGATAAACATATTCATGAGTCGACATCCTTTCACCGTTTATTCGCGACATAAAATCGGTATAAATATCGATACTTGTGAACAGTTGACAGCTTTAACGATTATTATCTGTTTCAGGCAAACGATGTGCAAAAATCGATTGGGTTGTAGTTGGATTTTATGCTAGAGTTTATTATATATAGATTTGAATCACGAAATGCTTTTTTTTCAATGTTTTTGTAGTGTCAGTTTAACATGTGTACTTTGGCGGAATATTGTTTTGTAAATGGCGCAAACCATAAACATACATGTGAGATTAACCTAGCATACAATTTGAGTTGATTTTATTATTTTTACATAATTTGTTAGAGATTAGATGGGAAACAGCCAGATCAATATTACACACGAAACCAATCAATAAACTTTTTAATTTATCATAATCTATACTTATAATAAATCTGTAGAAAGGTCAATTCTGTACATTAAATATATTTTCAAAATAACTATCAGAGGGTGATTAGTAATCTATACTGATGCCAAAAATGCAATCAGTAAATTTTTTGTCTGTCTGTCTGTCTGTCTGTCTGTCTGTCTGTCTGTCTGTCTGTCTGTCTGTCTGTATGTTCCTTATAGAAACAAAAACTACTGGACGGATTTTGACGAAACTTTGTACAATTATTTTTTATACCCCTGGGCATATTATAGGATACTTTTCATCACCCTACAATAAATAGGAGCAGAGTAGTGAAGGGAAATATTGGGAAAACGGGAGAATTTATTCCATTTTTTTTGCTTCTGTCGCGTGTGCAGCTTTAATGGTTAAAGTTACATAAAAAGCGTGTACGACGGAAATATTCTTCATAAAATTGCCTAAAAATATCCCTTAACAGCATATGTCTATCTTTCATGGTTGACTCACAATAACACGTGTAACATCCTGATCAAGATTGGTTTGAACGCGCTAATCTCAGTAACAACTGGTTCGAATTGACAAAATCTTTTGTATTTCCATCTTACTCTTTGTCGAGGAAGGCTTTAAGCTATCTATAGTAACACTGCGTACGGAAACGAAACCCATGCGTACGGAGTCGCTGGCGGCCACTAGTCTAAAATAATTTACTGAAACTTTATGAATATCGTTCACTCTACTAAAACATTATTGAATGATACTTCACCCTTAAGTCCTTATCTCTCAACGAGCTGTCAATTGGCCCTTCACTTCATCGAAAGCTTTTAATTTGAAGTGTTCTTCTGGCTTCTTGGATTAGACCGACTACAAATAATAAAAGTGGTTTTATCATGTCGAAACCCCGATGTTTAATTAGAGTGATTTGGGAGAAAAAAAAGTAAAGATACTAATTCCGGACTGTAACTCCCCAAAAGATACAAATTAATCGTTCCGACGGTAGGGGTTTCAGGTGACATACATTATCTTATGAAAAAACCTGTAATTGTATATTTCTTTATTTATTTATCGAGAATGAACACTGATTGATTACCGTCATAACACGAACGCCAAAGAACCTTATCGTACATGTAATAAAGCATATAGATGTGGATAAACATAAACCTCAACCGAAAAAAAAAATATTTTCGAATAAAAATAAAATTAAAAAATACTTTAACCTTTATCAATCAATTAAATATCTACCTTAATTATAATATCCCATACCTAAACGAAATGGAAACAGAAGTATCCCACTCGTTTCCCTCCATTGGTCCATTCGAAGTCGATTAATAAATCTCGTTCCGAGCGCCAATTTACTGTCCCCGTGGACGGAACCCTAATCGGGGATTAAAAGACAATTATTGGGGCCAGTCTCTGAGCGAATCAATTTGCGAGGTGGTAGGTAAAAACAGACATATTGAATAAGAATTTTTCAACATTATTTCGTCATCAAAATTAGAATCGATTCTTCGATTGCTTCGCGGAATTGAGATCAAGTATTACCCTATTTTGCAGTAATAATAAGTTCGATAGCTCTGGTTTTAGGTGTACTTGATTTAAGAGTTGAAGTTGTACTCAAACTTTATTTGTTATTAAACGAACGGAGCGGAGGAAGGATAAGTAGAAAATGCGATTTCTTAAACGAGATTTTCGATTATTGTATTTGTTACAGAGTATCTGAAGTATTTAGAGACACATTTTTGGAATACTATAATAATAATAACGCCTCGATGGTCTAGTGGTTTAAGTACCGGGCCTTGGTCTCGAGGTCCTGGGTTCGATGCCCGGGTCGGGCAAACTTTGTGTTAATTTTTCTGAACACAGCCCGGGTTTGTGATCACCAATTCGCATTTGGCAAGCGTGGTGATTAAGCCAAAACCCATCTATGTAACGAAAACATGATTTCAAATGATGGATGCCTTTGCCCTGCAGTGGGACATTAATAGGCTGATACTTTACTTTTATAATAATAATCATACTTGCAAACATTTTCAGTTAAATATTCTAATATTCTACTTCTAAAAATCAAAACACGCATAGTAAAAGCCTTACATGACACGCATTTTCGTGACGAGAGCTTTCATTGTTTTAACGAGTCGGCGCAAAAAGGCTATCGCACGCTTGACATAAATCAAAATCCAAAATAACACGTTTCATACACAAACAAATATTTACAACGTGAAAATCCTGTTTTGAACGTGTGTTCTTATAATGACACCAATTAAATACGAGTACAACAGAAATTTTACGTAGATTCTAATTGCCTAATGCTCGTATTTTTGTAAATTGTTTTTTTAAAGAGAGCACTCTCAAACCTCTACTGCATGAATTATGAGGGAGATGAAAAGAACTCATTATGTTTTATATAGGTACATTTGTGAACAAAAATTACAAAGGCTAAAAAAAGTGGTTAAGTATAAAAAATACTACGGTAACATAATAATTATGTAAATGTCATCAAACCTTATACAAACTTTTTGATATTTACTACTTGGGTAGAATAATGCAGAATAGCTTAGTAATTATCTGTTTGGAAATAAAATCGGACCAATAGGTCTATACTCGTATTTTTTACTTTTGCTTATTTTGAGTCTAATAAATAATTCTCTTTTTTTAAGTGTATGATTTTACAAATGATTTTCTACTTAACACCGGACACAACGTGATGGCAGAGCTCTAATAATAGCTCGTCAGATACATCACAATATCGTTTTGTCCATAAAAACTAGGCTATCACTTAGATATCGAGAGCCGTGTGAAGCGGCCTGCCCGGGGAATTAACACAGCTGTGATGGTCCCTTTTCAGGATCAGATCTCCTAAGGCTAGCTTAGGATCGGGGTCATTGGACTAGGTCTGTGAAAAGCTAACCGAAAAGTAGATTATACAACACAGCAAGTGGGAAGTTTACCAAATAAAAGATTATGTGAGTGCATAGAGTGTTTAAACTTATCAGGCTTATTGGCACAAAAACCTTTCCAAAAAGGCTTTTACAGAATAAACAAAAAGTTCTCACATTAATGTTTGTCATGAATGAAATCAAACCGCCGACATATAAGGGGCCGTATTAAATGCGATATTGGGTTTATCAAAAATACAGAAATAAAGAAATAAAGAAAGTCAGATCAGTTTTCAAATTCGCATGTTTTCAGTTTTATCAATGAACAACAGAAATAATGTTGATACATATAATATACTAACGGCCTGGTACGTGCTTCGCTTCCTGTGGTTAATGAAGAACGATTTTGTGCAAACTTCGCATAATCTATTCACTAAATAGTCCGAACAAACCTAGAAAATTTGGTTGGATAGGTGAGCCCGTTCTTGAGTTATAAAGGACAATGAAAAATGTCACTGGTTTTATATAAGTATCAAGATATTAAGATTATGATTGACGTAGGAAAAAAATCGGTCAGTAATAATTGATACCTTATTATAGCTGTGCATAATAAAGAAACTCGGTCAGAAAAGTAACCACAGTGGAACAACTATCCGCGGAAACAATAAAGCGTATCCGTTGATAAATCAAACAGATCTCCGGCAGTCACCGACGCGGGACGGATGTTATTTATTATCGTTGACTGGTGACGCTTAGGTGCGTATTATCGCCATGGCGGATATTTTCCTATGAATAACTGTAACACCATTTTTTCAGTTTTACTGTTTTATCACTTGGTGCAGTATAGGACCGGCTGTGATCTTAGGTCGAGAGGGATAGTCATGAATGGAGGGGTCGTTATAGTATTGTTTGTCTCTAATTTTATGTTATGTTTGTTTTCCTGGATTGAGAGGTCGTCACTTGAATGAAGTAATCTTCTGATTTTTACCTGATTTGTTGGCGAGATGGTTAACAATTTATCATTCCACAACCATTGGTTCATTCCTTTGACGCTGTTAAAATTGTTTTAGCGGCTTATAGTAGTAAATTCGTGAATTTTATAACACTTTTCTGTTGTCGAAATAAACAAAACCTTGTCAAATAAGAACGGTGTCAGTTTGACAGCGACACCTGACATTTGGCGTTTACGTGCGCTGCGTTTTATTTTTACAAGCGTAGGCGCTAATTGTTTTTAGTCTGTTAAAATGTATAATGTTTAATATCTAATTTTGCTAAGCTAGGGTTTGTCGGAATGAATTGATTTTCCGAAGTCTTCCAAATTAATTATTCTAAAGTATTTTTAGTAGATTGTGTCTATGGTTGAGTTTTTGGCATCTTTTTGTTTCTCGTTTGTCTATGGGTGGGTGAGCGATGACAAGTCTTTTTAATGGAGATCGCCATCCCTAGAGGGGAGTGGACGAGTAATCTTGTGGCTGTCTCCCGGAGGAGCCCTTTTTATATCCACCAAATGCGGTGAAGTTTCGTCCCGCGTCTTCCCAGATGCATTGTGCACCGTACGCCCAATAAAATGGTGAGTATTTCAAGCCGTTGATGTGTAAATGTTCCTCGCGGATGTATCAGCCATAGTCACGTGCTTGTAATTTTTGTCTTATTGTTTTAGATCATTTGATTTACCTGTGCTCCGGCCAAAGAGTCTCTTTGTGAGCTGCAAATCCCAGTGTTCTGGTAAGAATATTAATGAAAATTTTATTGTTCGGCATAGCCAAATATGTCACGTTGTGAAGTGCTTAGAATGTCGACTTAATTTGAACATTGTGGTGATTGCAGGGCTCCATAGACCGGCTAAAAAGCCTTTTGGGTGTGAATGTCGGCAGCTCGGTGTGCCGTAGACGTGGCGTGGACACGTGGTACCTCCCGCCTGTCAAAATGTCGACGGTGAGCTGATCCCAGAACCGATTTTGCATTGGCTCGGAGTCAAGGTACTGATGGCAATGGATTTAATCATTTAGGGCCGTATTTATTTCAATTTAACAAGTGTTCAACTTCCCCGTGTTGACTTCTCGGTCGAGGCCGATGGAGGAAGCGCAGTGACTTTATCTCAACTTAACTTTGATAACTGAACAAAAATTTCAAATAGTGTTTGTTATTAGTGAATAGTTAGTAGTGAATTTCAAATAGTTTTTATTAGACATGATTTGTGGGGTGTGCATGCGTACTGACTTGGCTGACTCTCTATGTTGAGCGGTGGGCTGACCTTCAGGGCTGGTGGTTTGAGTAGGTGGTATCAGACTTTCCCAACACGGTCCTCCCATCGGTACTGAATGTACAGCTGACCGCCCAATATAGTTGGTCAGATGCCACCCCACCATAACGGGCATGCTTAAGCTAATCCCGATTTACTGATAAGGTGTAGTACCATGTGTGATAAGGTGTAGTTCGCCGGACGAATGTTAATTACTGTCTCGGTATCATGTAATTTTTTTTACTGTATGTAACTGCTCCTGTTTTTCAACTGAATCTAATGTGTATCGAAATACTTAGTATTAAACCAGTCTACTTTTAAATGAAATTTTGTTTGATTTACTATTCTCCACTTGCTACGGTTCATGGATCATTCATTTATTTTTGCTTCGTATTTAACTTTTTTCCTCTAGCAGGATTTAATATATTTTTTTTTATTTTGGTACGGAGTCACCTATTGTTACTCCGTCCCCTTTCAAGGCGCCCAACATTTTATTAAATTGGATTGATCCAGGAACGACTAGGCCACCGAACCCGAGACCCTCTCATGCTCTGCCGCCGGATTTTTCCCTGTGGGACGAAGTGATTCTTATTCGAATCGTTGCGCACCCCCACGGGAAAAATTGATATTACAGTGGCATACCCAACGTGTGGCCTAGAAAGTGAGTTTAGTACTTCAACATAGTGTTTCAAATGTGATATTATGATAATATAATATAATTCTTATGTTTTTGGAATTGTAAAATTTTTATATAGTACAATTTTTCTTATATTTTATTCGTCATGTCGGAACTTAATTATAACATAAAATACTTGCTTAAGGACGAACTTGAACACGAGTTAGCTAACCGTAAAGTACCTTTTGATAAAAATAACACCGTGGAACAGTTGCGGAAACTTTTACGAAGTACCTTGAAACTAGCCCGTAGGGGTAGCTTGAAAGTTCCTTCTGCGGTTTTAACTGCCGACAGTCTTAGGGCGGAAGTTTCGGTGATTCAGCTGAAAGCCGAGGCTTTGGTTAAGTCATTTGGAGAGGAGAATGTTGCCGAATCTACTCGCATGCGTCTGGTTAGCCGTGCTAACTATGTTCTCTCCAGGATTTCCAGGATTGCTGACCCACCTGAAGCATTGCTGGTAGCGCAGGGGAATTTAGTGAGCTGTCTCTCGGCTACTGATAGTTCTTCGGAGTCCGAGGCTTCGGAAGTGGAAGATAGTTCTCCGCGATGTGTCAGTCAGACAGTCGTGTACAAGCCGGAGAAATCATATAATCTAGGTTCTTTAAATTTAAGATTTAGCGGTGATACTTGTGTTCGGGCGTTTATATCGAGGTTGGAGGAGTTGTGTGCCGCCAGGAAGATACCGAAGCACTACGTTTTCACTGGGTTTCCTGATTTGGTGGATGGGCCCGCTCTTTATTGGTACCGAGCGAGCAAGAATAAGTTCCATGATTATGACGAATTGGTTTCTGCGTTGAAGTCGGACTTTGATCTTCCGGATTTTGACGATCGGCTGCTTGATGAGATACGGTCTCGTACTCAGGCCAAGCACGAGTCTTTGGTAGTTTTTCTTTCGGTTGTACTGGGAATGATGTCTCGGTTGAGTTTCGAGCTTCCGGAGGGGGAAAAACTAAGGATCGTGTTGAAGAACATACGCCCGGAGTACAACCGCGAGTTGATGTTGGTCGACGTCAGGTCGATAGATCACTTGCGGGAGTTGGGTAAACGTATCGAGGCATGTAAGCTCCGTATGGACGGTTTCTCTGAACCCTCGCTGTCTAAATCGAGTGTGGCTCCCGACTTTTTTCATTATAAGCCGAAAAGCAGGTCCGAAAGTGTTCCGATCAAAAACGTCAATTCTGTTGATAAAAAGCAGTCAGTTGCTTCCGTTCAGGGTAACCCCAATAAGGGCGCGGGTTATTGTTTTGTATGTCGGTCTAACGAGCATCATACGTCTCGTTGCAGTGCATCTCGTCCCGTGCTTTGTTATAAGTGTGGCAAGCCTGACGTGAAGTCCCCTGATTGTCCCGATTGTAATCGGGCAAAAAACTGAATAAGTCCGTCTCTCTGAGAAATGTTAATTCTTACAGAGAGACGTATTTTAAACCGGATGTGAGTGATAATAGGCCCTTCTTAACCGTCAAAGTGTATGGTGTTAATGTTAGCGGTTTACTTGATTGTGGTGCTAGCTGTTCTTTACTTGGAAACAATGCCCACAAATTTTTTTTGAAACTCGGTATACCTGTGCGCTCTCTTAGCAAACCTTGTTACATTAGAGTCGCCAATGGTTCCGAATATTTTTGTCAATATTTTATGGATGTTCCTGTTGAGTATAAGAGTAGGGTTGAAATAATAAAGTTTTACGTTCAGCCTAAGATAACTCTTCCAGTCCATTTTGGTATTAACTTTTGGAAGTCGTTTGATCTTGCACCTGACGTGTTAGCTTGTATTCCGTCTATCCCTTCTGATAAAGTCTGTGATGTGGATAGTATTTCTGAAAATGGTTTGATGCCTTATGATGCTTTGTCTCGTGAGCAGATGTCCGAATTGGAACGCATTAAGTCCCTGTTTGCTAATATCGATTCTGAAAAGGTTGGTTTGGGTCGTACCCATCTTGCTGAACATCATATAGATACCGGGGATGCTAAACCCGTGAAACAAAGGTACTACCGTATGAGCCCGGAGAAACTTAAACTTTTGGAACAAGAACTGGATCATATGTTAGAACTTGGTATTGTTGAACCGTCTAGCTCTCCTTGGAATTCTCCTACTACTCAGGTTCCTAAATCCAATGGTAAAGTTCGCGTTTGCTTGGATAGCAGGATGATCAATGCAGTTTCCAAAACGGATGCCTATCCTCTTCCTTATATAAACTATATATTGGATAACCTTCGGGATGCTAAGTTTTTGACCTCTCTGGATTTAAGTGCTGCATACCACCAGATTCCTTTGGCGAAGAGCTCCCGAGAGAAGACCGCATTCACTGTTCCAGGTCGAGGCTTGTTCCAATACAAAGTCATGTGCTTTGGACTCGTCGGAGCTTCAGCTACGATGCAAAGACTGATGGATAGCTTGTTTTCTGCACAGTTTGACAATAAGGTATTCTGTTATATTGATGATATTATCGTGTGTACTGATTCATTTGAAGAGCATATAACCATTTTGGAGGCAGTTTATGAAAAACTCAAAACTGCCAATCTTACCATCAACATGGAAAAGTCCCTATTTTGTCGGTCGGAGTTGAAGTACCTGGGGTACGTGGTGGATCGCTATGGTTTGAGGACAGACCCGTCGAAAGTGGACGTCATCGCCAACTTTCCCGTCCCCACTGATGCCAAACAGGTCAAGCGTTTCCTTGGTATGGCCGGATGGTACCGCCGTTTTATAAAGGATTTTTCCAAAATAGCGAGGCCTTTGTCGCGTTTAACTAGTAAGAAGGTTCCTTTCGTATGGACTCCTGAAGTGGAGGAATCTTTCTCCACCCTTAAGACCGCGTTAATTTCGGCTCCAATTCTGAAGTGTCCGGATTTTAGCTTGCCTTTCTATATACATACTGACGCTTCGTCATACGCTGTTGGAGGCGTGTTGACCCAACGGCATGATGGCATAGATCATCCGATAGCGTATTGCAGCAGGACTCTTAATGCCCAGGAGGTCAACTATACCGCGACGGAAAGAGAATTGCTTGCTGTCATCTATGCTTTGGAGCAGTATAGGTCGTACGTGGAAGGAAAAAAGTGTTTTATCGTGACTGACCATGCCTCTTTATTGTGGTTTTATAAGCTCAAGAATCCTACCGGTCGTCTTAGTAGATGGGCTTGTCGTCTGAGTCAGTTCGTTTTTGAGATTATTCATCGAAAAGGGAAGGAGCATGTTTTGCCAGATACTTTATCCCGCATCAAGATTGATTCGATCGAAATTGACCCGCATGAGATAACTGATCCTTGGTACGTCAAACTCTTTGAGGGATGCTCTAGGAACCCTAAACTTTATCCCAATTTCTCTGTTTCAGAGGGTAAACTGTATCGTTTGACAAAGAATAAGTACAATCTTACATCTCAACATGAGTGGAAAATTGTTGTTCCAGGTGAAAAGAGGTTGGAGGTTATTCGGAAGTATCACGACGAGCCGGCCTCTGGTCACTTTGGGGTTGCTAAGACTCACAGGAAGATCTCGACTATGTATTATTGGCCTTCGTTGTTTAATGACGTGAAGACATATGTCCGAAGTTGTGAAGTCTGCAACACCTATAAACCCGTCAACACTGCTCGTCCTGGTTTAATGGGTAATCCTCGTCAAGTTACTAAACCTTGGGAAGCTATTTCCTGCGATATTGTTGGACCGCTGCCTCCGTCTTATGCGCGGAATCAGTATTTATTCGTTGTCTCTGATTACTTCAGTAAATATGTTCTTCTTTTCCCTTTGCGAAATGCCACTGCGAAAGCGGTGTGTAAGTGTCTTGAAAAGGGTGTATTTCTGGTACATGGGGTGTGTCGCATCCTATATACGGATAATGGTCCCCAATTCACTTCTAAGGAATTTAGAGATTTACTGAAAGGAGCCGGAGTACCTCATATCTTTTACAACCCTCGTTACCATCCTCAATGTAACCAAACCGAACGTGTTAATCGGGATATTGTTCGGGCCATTGCTTCTTATGTGCGTTCTGATCATCGAAAATGGGATCAGAATATTCAAGAACTCCAATGTGCTCTCAATTCGTCTGTTCACGACGGGACTAAGTTCACTCCATATTTCTTGAATCATGGTAGGGAGATGGTAATCGATGGAGCTATCTTTAATTCTGATCAGCCTTTCGATGGCCAGGACGTCACTGTCCAGCCGGACAAGTTTATTACTAGGTTGCCTAAGTTGCAGAAGGTATTTGAAGACGTTGCGGGTCATTTGAAAAAAGCATATCATCATAATGCCAAGTATTACAACTTGAGGAAGCGCCCTCTAGAGCTTAAAGAAGGGCAAATAATCTACAAAAGGTGTTTTCCTTTATCCAACGCCTCCAAATACTTTTCTGCCAAATTGTCTCCCAAATTTGAAAAGTGTGTGGTAGATAAAAAACTGGGTAACGTGGTCTATTCTTTGAAAAATATGGATGGAAAGCCATTAGGGTCTTTTCATATAAAGGATATAGTCGTACGTGGTCCTAATGAGGGTGTATGAGTTTTGTTTGTTTCCAGTTAGTTTGCTGTCGCTTTACCATTATGGTCGAGGATCGACGGTATTTTTAGTAATTAAGGTTTCTGTTGTGTGTCCAATCCGTAGGCCTTGTAGCATTCGCATATTTCGCGATTGATGCCAAGGATCTGGACATAATTTTAGTAATGTTGTTAGTGTTTAATCTGGGTTTGTGTGAACCACAACTAAATTAAGGATTTAAACATTTAGTTTTTTTTTGTATCAGGTAAGTCCGTTGTGTATCTTACCTTGTACTCCTTATAGTGTCTGAGGTATGTTGGATTTTCTAATCCTTACACTGTGTTTTTGTGAAGTCCCTGTTGTCATACTTCATTTTTGCGTGTAATTTACCCCGATTCGTGGTGTGGTAAATTACACTATGGTCTTGGTTTATCCAGCCATTGGCTTGAGATAAGTTGGATGTTCCACTTCTCACTTTGTGTAACCTTTAGTGTTTATCACTGGTTACGGGTTTGAACCTGGTGTAGTTTTGTCTGTGTCAGCGAGCTCCCAGAATGGTTCTACTTGACTTTCTAATAACCTTTAAGTTATTAGGTTTCCCTTCTATGATTCAAACTCTTATTGAATGAGTTTGGTGTCTGGAGGTGTTGTTTTTGTATTGTTAAAATGTTTGTATTGTTGTTAAGATGTGGTAGTGTTACCTTTTGTCGTTTCACTCGACGAAAAATTTTATTCAAAATTTCAATAAAATTTTCATTTTGAATAAAACTGTAACACCATTTTTTCAGTTTTACTGTTTTATCACTTGGTGCAGTATAGGACCGGCTGTGATCTTAGGTCGAGAGGGATAGTCATGAATGGAGGGGTCGTTATAGTATTGTTTGTCTCTAATTTTATGTTATGTTTGTTTTCCTGGATTGAGAGGTCGTCACTTGAATGAAGTAATCTTCTGATTTTTACCTGATTTGTTGGCGAGATGGTTAACAATTTATCATTCCACAACCATTGGTTCATTCCTTTGACGCTGTTAAAATTGTTTTAGCGGCTTATAGTAGTAAATTCGTGAATTTTATAACACTTTTCTGTTGTCGAAATAAACAAAACCTTGTCAAATAAGAACGGTGTCAGTTTGACAGCGACACCTGACATTTGGCGTTTACGTGCGCTGCGTTTTATTTTTACAAGCGTAGGCGCTAATTGTTTTTAGTCTGTTAAAATGTATAATGTTTAATATCTAATTTTGCTAAGCTAGGGTTTGTCGGAATGAATTGATTTTCCGAAGTCTTCCAAATTAATTATTCTAAAGTATTTTTAGTAGATTGTGTCTATGGTTGAGTTTTTGGCATCTTTTTGTTTCTCGTTTGTCTATGGGTGGGTGAGCGATGACAAGTCTTTTTAATGGAGATCGCCATCCCTAGAGGGGAGTGGACGAGTAATCTTGTGGCTGTCTCCCGGAGGAGCCCTTTTTATATCCACCAAATGCGGTGAAGTTTCGTCCCGCGTCTTCCCAGATGCATTGTGCACCGTACGCCCAATAAAATGGTGAGTATTTCAAGCCGTTGATGTGTAAATGTTCCTCGCGGATGTATCAGCCATAGTCACGTGCTTGTAATTTTTGTCTTATTGTTTTAGATCATTTGATTTACCTGTGCTCCGGCCAAAGAGTCTCTTTGTGAGCTGCAAATCCCAGTGTTCTGGTAAGAATATTAATGAAAATTTTATTGTTCGGCATAGCCAAATATGTCACGTTGTGAAGTGCTTAGAATGTCGACTTAATTTGAACATTGTGGTGATTGCAGGGCTCCATAGACCGGCTAAAAAGCCTTTTGGGTGTGAATGTCGGCAGCTCGGTGTGCCGTAGACGTGGCGTGGACACGTGGTACCTCCCGCCTGTCAAAATGTCGACGGTGAGCTGATCCCAGAACCGATTTTGCATTGGCTCGGAGTCAAGGTACTGATGGCAATGGATTTAATCATTTAGGGCCGTATTTATTTCAATTTAACAAGTGTTCAACTTCCCCGTGTTGACTTCTCGGTCGAGGCCGATGGAGGAAGCGCAGTGACTTTATCTCAACTTAACTTTGATAACTGAACAAAAATTTCAAATAGTGTTTGTTATTAGTGAATAGTTAGTAGTGAATTTCAAATAGTTTTTATTAGACATGATTTGTGGGGTGTGCATGCGTACTGACTTGGCTGACTCTCTATGTTGAGCGGTGGGCTGACCTTCAGGGCTGGTGGTTTGAGTAGGTGGTATCAGACTTTCCCAACACGGTCCTCCCATCGGTACTGAATGTACAGCTGACCGCCCAATATAGTTGGTCAGATGCCACCCCACCATAACGGGCATGCTTAAGCTAATCCCGATTTACTGATAAGGTGTAGTACCATGTGTGATAAGGTGTAGTTCGCCGGACGAATGTTAATTACTGTCTCGGTATCATGTAATTTTTTTTACTGTATGTAACTGCTCCTGTTTTTCAACTGAATCTAATGTGTATCGAAATACTTAGTATTAAACCAGTCTACTTTTAAATGAAATTTTGTTTGATTTACTATTCTCCACTTGCTACGGTTCATGGATCATTCATTTATTTTTGCTTCGTATTTAACTTTTTTCCTCTAGCAGGATTTAATATATTTTTTTTTATTTTGGTACGGAGTCACCTATTGTTACTCCGTCCCCTTTCAAGGCGCCCAACATTTTATTAAATTGGATTGATCCAGGAACGACTAGGCCACCGAACCCGAGACCCTCTCATGCTCTGCCGCCGGATTTTTCCCTGTGGGACGAAGTGATTCTTATTCGAATCGTTGCGCACCCCCACGGGAAAAATTGATATTACATAACCGTAAAAATCATTTCGAGCTCCTCCGTGCTTTGGAAAGCACGTTAAGCCGTTGGTCCTGCGCCTGGTCTCTCTTCGGACGTGTCAGATTGCTGTCCCCGTGTACTATGAGAGTGAGGGAATAGGGAGTGCACCCTGTGCTTGCGCACTTACTTGTACACTATAATATATCCTGCGAACCTGGCTGATCGTAAGCTCGGCAGACATGGTCGAAAAACGACCGGAAGGGTATGAATAAGAAGAACATAAACACTGTTATTTGTTTAAGCTAACTGCACACTACAAAGTGAAAACCAACAACAGGAAAAAATTGTCAGGGTTGCCTACAAAACGCTTTTAGGTTTCGGGGAAAGGGCACGTTACCCAGTGTATTTATGTGTAAATAAGACGTTATATCTGTCGTCTTGTGTTATATACGGGTTGCTTTGCATTTATCGACTGTCAAATTTGTAAATATCTCTATTGTTACGGCACAAAATATGCTAAAATAAGTAATTATATAGAAACTTCATCAGACAAATTCTGCGTGTAGCAATAGTGACTATCTGTTGATAAATCAAACAGATCTCCGGCAGTCACCGACGCGAGACGGATGTAATTTATTATCGCTGACGGATCTGCCGCAACCGACATCGCGGATCTAGCACTACTAGCAGTCGAATATGATTTATTTCCACTCCAAGTTACATACATTAATTAATTTGTTCGTAGTTTGTTTCGAGTTTGTTAGGTCCCCTACTTACGTAGGCATCACAGCAGCTATGCCAGATATTGTTTCATTCAATATGAGTACTTGAGTATTTATTTATTTGTTTCGGGTAAAGGGCACGGTAGCCAGTGTATAAAATATCAACTACTGCCGTCAACTGTGTTTTTATGTACCGGGTGCAGGTCATTATTATTATAGTCAGTAATGTTTGGTGAGAACCCTTCTGCTGAGAATAAAAAAAGATCGTAGGTAGAGATTGTGGCTACCTTCAGAAAGGCGATCTGCATGTCCAGTTTTTTACCGAAACAAATAACATCATATTGATACAAATCAATATGAAGAAACTTCATCAGACAAATAATCCTTCTGCCTGAAACCATAGTATCTGTTGATAAATCAAACAGATCGCCGGCACCGCGAGCGCGGATGTAATTTATTATCGCTGACGGATCTCCCGCAAGCGATATCGCGGTCTGGAGATCGTGCATTTTCATTCGCAAAGCTGATTGGGATCCATAGTTTTATTAATATTTTTTATTAACGGCATCGTAAACGTCATCAGTTCATTGCATTTTTTCCAATGTAGCTGAAGTTTTAATCATACATATGTATGTACAATGTACATGTTTTTGGTTGTTTCGTACTGGTTCAAGTAAATCCTGCTATGTTTATGTTATGATAATACTTTACTGCTCAAGGTAAATCACTGTATGTCGTATTTTTTATTCTACCAATTTTCAATAAGTTTTTGAAGTGTTTTAATCTCTCTTCAAAATTTAACTCAGGCTTAAAGTTGACATAAGAAGGCAATTAAAACGTCGCGGCATCGGTCAATAGATTGAAGTAGATATCAGGTTCATTTTGACCTATGACGTCAAAGTTTATTCATTTATTCATTGCATGCTACATTGGGTACAAAGTACCTATTATAAAATGTGTACACTGGTCTTAGGTATTACAATGTAGCGCCCTGTAAGGGCGTTGCACATTTGAGAGGGCAAATATATTAATAACAATTTTTATCGAGAATGAACTCAAGTAGGAAACTATATGAATATTGCACAATAATCTTATTACAATAAATATCTTTCATATTCTATAAATATCTTTCATATTCTAATTTTTTCGATTCTCCGTGCGAATTACTAAAGTTTGACCTGGAAATTACGCTCCAATGTCACTGAACTTGCCAAAATATGGCTCATGGTGCAAGCGTTTCATAACTAAATGGAGACTATGTACTGAAATTTGATCAACTTGGATATTTGGTGTGTCGTAAGAAATCTTTTTCACGACGTTCCTTAATCCACTTAAGTAATCCAGTTGAGAAGCTTAATTTTTCAGACTTTATTCAAAGCAGACGTTTTTATAGCGAGTAAAAGAATACATTTAAAATATCATAATGGAATATTAAATGTAAAATAAAGCATGTTTTAGATGAGCTTGAGGTTTATTAAATTCTATTTTTAACTTTAGTGCTCTTTCATGTTATACATGATTCTGGCTTTGTTTAATTAAATAACATTTGTGGGCCCTACGTATTGGTGGGTAAGTCATGGGTTTGATTCCCACTTTGGACAAGCATAAATTTAATCGTTACTTACAGTCGCAGTCTACTTTTTCATGTAAGCTACCCCAACATGAGATAGTTTTGCGTTCTTATTTGGCACTACATAGCCAACTTGTTACCTTTGCATTTATATTTCAGTTAAAAACCTTTGTAATCCCTGGTGTTGCATATGTCAGTCTGCAGAAGCCACTATAGGTTGAATAAAAGACAAGTACGGTACAGAAGATAGGTAAGACGGCTATCGGTTCTGAATTATTTACCCTAGGCCGTCCTCTTCGGAATTCGGATATATCATACGATATATTGACGTACGTTTGAGATGCGAAGATATTTCTTTATACCTCAGGGCCCGTAACCAAGATGCCACTTTGACGAATTTGCCATACGCTTTCGTCGCGACATATATTGCCATCCCGCACACGAACTATTTATGTGAGCGGGATGGAAATTTTAATCGCTACGAAAGCGTATGGCGAATTCATCAAAGTGGTATCTTGGCTAGCCTACCTGGTGTGGATAAAGTCCGTCGACCTCCGAAGAAGGGGTCGTGAACTCTCTGCATTACGTAATGACGGCGAAGCGACTGAACCCGAAATAGACTCTGTTTAGTGAGGACTCGTCTGGCTTGTTAAGCGACTCTGAAATAATTTTGCATTGCAGAAATGTTGTTGACGAAACAAGTAATGTAGAGAGTGGCTGATATTCTTACAGTTTAATGATGAAAAGAATCAATCTCGATGAAATAAAAAATTATAGTTTTGTAATGAGGTTTTCAACTTAAATTCTATTGGACGTCTCATTATGTAATAGCCCAACAAGAGCCCTGCTTTGAATAATTTGAAATCGAATCGGATACCAATGTAACAATTCAATCTATTGAATTTATGGAAAGCCTGAAATTACCGAAGGCACATTAACGTCAACCACTAGCTGTTGAAACTAACTTTTGGAATACTTCTAAATACTGCAGCATATCTGTCTTCAAAAGTAAATACTTCCCACGTTACTTGTAGAGATAAAATTAAGTTCTCCACCCGCTTACTGTAACGATAAGAAAAAAATGCCTTGAACGAGTCATGGGGGTGTTTGTCTTGTACCCACGGTTGGGATTGATGGGTTTAAGATAACTCAAGCTCAGCTCGTCTTGTATTTTTTCCGCAACTAAATTTCACTCATACATTAGATTGTATTTTTCCTGAGGCGAGATTTTACGGACGAGGCGTCTTCTTTTGTGTTTTTTATCGTGTACAAGGCTTCGTAAATGGCTCAGCTCGGAGGAGATAAGGCTAAAGGATATGAGATAGCAACGTATTCGGGGCATGTGTCTAACGGGCGAGCGCTTAAAGCTGCTCTTTTTACAAGTAGTTTGTTTTAAATAAATTGTTCCTTGGTGGATCGCTTGAGAACGTTGAATAACGATTTAGATTGCCTTTATTCACCGAGTTTGTTTATTTCATTTATGATTTGTGTATTTATTTGTGGTATCGATCAACAGATGGCACATAAGATTAGTGCATGTAAAGCACACACATTAACCGCTCCCATGGGATAAAATATGAATCTTGATAATGTGGGCAAAGCGGTAAAATCCAGTTAAGAATAAACATTTCTCCTGACAATTTTAACTGTATGAAATCTCTACCGCACTCGTCCTATTCTCCAATGCATGAAGCCAAATATATAACCTGTGATATTTCCCAGTTCCTCGTGTGTCGTTGTTAAATGGAGTGTCCTGGTATGACGCAGAGTTCCCGCTGGATTCAGAGTTCCAAGCGACGGAGACCGATGCTCCCGTGGGATGCACAGCGGGAAGTTCTGGCTGAGAGAGATATTACTTTGTGACGTTCGGTCACATAGTTTAAGTTTTATGTGAAAACAAGGTATTTGCTATAAGAAAAAGTGCGAAATGTGCTACTATACTACATTTACCTACTGTCTTTTTTGTAAAAAAAAATTACAATTATACTGATAATACATGTACCTAATTGTAATTTTTTATTTGTTTTATGTTTATCACGCTGAAACTTCTGAACGGATTTTAATGAAATTTGGTGCACAGGCTGAATATAGGCTAACTTACTTTTTATCCCGATCAAATGGTCCCATGGGATAAATAGGAATCTAAGTAACGCAGGCAAAGCCGTGGGTAAAAAATAGTATAGAAAAAGTAAATTATAGAAAACAAAATCTATTTCTTCAATGACATTGAAGAAAATGATGTAAATGAAGAAATCTATTGCTCCTGTCACGTTCAACTGTATAACTTCAACCTTCAAACGAAGCCAAATGTAACCCGACGTGATATTTCTCAGTTGTTATTAAATGCAGTGTCCTGGTATGACGCAGAGTTCCCTCTGGACCCCGAGTTCCGACGGAGACCGATGCTCCCGCGGGATGCAGCGGGGAAGCCCGGGCTAGAGATATTACTTTGTGATGGCAGGTCACATGCTTTAACTTTTCCGAAGAAATTATGAGAGAGTTGTGCATTTTTCAAGAGTTTGTTGGTCGGTTGTTTATTTGTTTGAGCGCGCTTATCTCAGGACCTGGAGGCCCAGGATACTGGTGCGAATTGAAAGAATATTTTTGCGTTGGATAGTCCATTAGTCGAAAAAGGCTTTAAGCTACGAACAACATTATGGGTGCGGAAATCTAATTCAAAGCGGACGGAGTCACCGGCGGCCGCTTGTAAAAAGAGTCATGTTAAATACCCAGATCAGTACAAACGTTCATACACATGAATGTTTGCTTTTTGCGGTAATTAGACCCGAAACGTCAAGGCAAAATAGTTTACTTCTTATCCAATCAATCAAATCATTTTAAAACTGTTATGGTATTGATAAAATTCAAGTATAATAATAAATTATTTTCCTAGCCGTGGGTATCCCTTCGAGGTAAACATTAAATCAGATTTGCGCATAAACGGATTCGTTTAAGTCCTACATACTTTTTTCTTATCTTCGAAAGTTTAATGGCCTCTAAGCTGTTATGAAAATCTTATTCCCCTTTCTTTGGAAGAGTGTTCACCTAACTTAATTTAACTCGTTTTACTTAAAGAATATTCCTTGAGTAATCTTAAAGTATTTTGTTGTCTCACACAATTACCAATCACTGCTTGCAAACTTACGCTGTTCAAGTTACTAACTTAATGTTAAGTTATAGCAAAATTACGTGCGCATATAGCAACTTTTAACTATTAGCGTCAACTGAGTCAGTTTAAGTAATTAGTGCCCGTCGCTATATCTGGCTTCGAGTTTGCTTTGAACCAAGTTTCGAGATGTCGAGGGAATCGGGTTTACAAACGCAATTACCGAACATTTACGAAATCATGTTGTATATTCGTAGTTGGTTTATACATAGTCAATACATATTATAAAACAAAGTCGCTTTCGCTGTATGTCCGTATGTATGCTTAGATCTTTAAAACTACTCAACGGATTTTGACGCGGTTTTTTTTAATAGATAGTGATTCTTAAGGAAGGTTTGTATGTATAATACATGTAAGTAAGTACCACGGGCGAAGCCGGGCCGGGCAGCTAGTTTTGAATAATTTACTCTCTGGTTGAATTGACGCAGATGTAGGATGAACGAGTATGTATGTACATAGGTGCTTGTTCAACCACTGAAATCTTTTAGTGACAATGTTATCTTACGAGACCTATAATCGAGGTCTATTTCTTAGCTATCATTATAAGTCTATTGACGTCCGATGTCGGAAGTAAGGCTGTCCCAAATGGTAGGCTATTCCTACGAGAACCACCACGCTGGGCAGGCGCGTTGGTAACCGTAATATGGAGAATGATTAAAACAAACAGAAACGCTGTTTATCGTAGGTACCCCAGAATGTGTAATAGTTGTTTCTTATTACATCAATGAAAGTAAGCGGGGTATTTCTCTTATAGGAAGTACGACGTAAAAAAGTAAAGTAAAGTATCAACCTATTAATGTCCCACTGCAGGGCAAAGGCCACACATTTGATATCATGTTTTCGTTTTAAAGATGGGTTTTGGCTTAAACGCCACGCTTGCCAAATGCGGGTTGGCGATTACAAACCCGGACTGTGTTCAGATAAATTGTTGCCCGACCCTGGAATCGAATCCAGGACCTCGAGATCGCGGCCCGGTACTTAAACCACTAGATCGTCGAGGCATCGAGCGAGGCTAAGTACGAGGTACCATATATTATTTTATTGCAGATGCAAGTGACCTTCTCAATCTTATTGCTTTTGGCGCGTACGCCCTGAGCTACTTAATGAAATGACATTAGTTACGAATGTGCGCAATATAAACACTACTCAATTGTTTTTTTCTACCCTTCCACACCTCCACATCTTATAACTTGTACCAGAATAAGCAAAACTTAACTTGTTAATATGTATTATGTGTATTTTAGTATGCATTACAAGATTGCAACGAGCGCATATTACTGCAAAACGGCTTTTATTCCTCTTGTTTTAAGGTCTGTTTGAAATGCTAATCCGTCGGTTCCTGAATGCTGATTGGACGTGAATTTGTAAAGCGTCCGCATGTTCCGGGATTTTATTTACCAACTTTATCACGTTTTGCTGCCACTGCGAGCTGTGATATGGCTAATGCTGACGGGACAAACAAGCACAAAACATTATTTTTCTAATATAGGGAGGCAAACGAACATGAGGGTCACCTGATACTAAGTGATCACCGCTGCCCATCGACATGAACGACCACACGAGAGTCGTAGATGCGTTGCCTGCCTTAAAAACCCCATACCCTTCCTAACTGAGGTCTGGAAACCAGACTACAATTTTATGGCGAGAAAAATCACCAACATATATTTTGATTTCCAATTGAAATGAGCTTAAAACTTAAAAGTTGAAGCGAATATATAGAAATTAGATAGGAAAATACTTAATTAGGTGTAGCTTTCAAAGTATACTCGTATCTGATGGTAGCTTGCAGTTTTGACCGCAGAGAATCATTGAAAACATCTTCACGGAGCAATATTAATCCCGTAAGCTTTATGGATGGACTTTCAAATAAAAACTAGTCTATTGTAGTATGAAACGTACTTTGTTGAGCTAAGAAATGAAAACTGCAAGTGTCGAATATCAAAGTAACACAACGTTAAATCAATACTCTACACAAAAATTGCACCTCAAAGTACACAGTTGAAACCTTAATAACATGCAAATGTGGAATACCTTTAACGGCATCGCTTTGCATTTTAAAATTACACATCTCACGATAAGGACAACGAGCGCCGTTGTTGTAAAAATGTACATAATAACATAGATTGAAATGCCCCAACAACAGAAAACTGTGGCATTATTTAGTTTCACATGACGTACATTGCAACATGCTGACACAGCGAAGGAAGCGGCAGTCGCTTCAAATTTTAGTGCCAATTTCAGAGCAGCTCGAAGTATGGCAAAGGCATATCTAACGGTTTAAGTCATAATAATATGAGACAGACGTCTTTGTTGAAATTTTAATATCTTTCACGGATGCCCAGGGCGCCGTCAACATAATGTCATTCGCAATCTTATACGCCTTAGCGGTAAAGTGTACAAGGCGATATTGCGTTTCGCTGGTGGAAAATACGTAAACATGTTTTTTGTTTTTACGGGGAAAAAAGATAAAAAGTCTCAGAGGTGCCATGCTGTCTTAAAAAGAATTTTAAGAAATATGATTCTTATTTAAACTACATGGGACTTGATTGTAGATTGGTAAGATGTTAATGTACATCTTATACTTATATAAGTTTGTTTGTTTGTTTAAACGCGCTCATTTAAAGAACTACAGGTTCAAATTGCAAAATAATTTTTGTGTTGCATAGTTCATTTGACGAGAAAGCCTTATGCTATAGGATTACACTATGTGTGCGGAAACCGAAATCGCGAGTCGCGGGCGCCCGTTAGTAATAAAACACATCCATATGTCGTTCATTTATTCCGGTGTGAACTAATCTGTCAGTTACCTTCGCTTTTTACTAAATAAATAAATATTTCACAACATCACATTACTTGATCTGACCCCGTGTTAAGTAGCTTAAGCACTTGTGTTACAGACATCAGAATCAACAGTGGTATTACAAATATACTTAAATAGATACATATAACACCCAGACCAGGACAAACAGACATGTTCATGCACACAAATGTTTGTTCTGTGCGGGGATCGAACCCGCGACCTCTTGCGTAATAGGCAACAATTTGACCATTACACCAAGCGGGTCTAAATTAAAATACTTAGTACTAGAAAACTCTGAGAAATCTAGAAACTCATTGGTGGTATTATTCTCAAAGACTAGTTTTTCAAAGAACAAACTTTGCTCTTATCGTGCGCCACTAATGTTGTCACACATAATGTTGTTGCTCAAAGTTTTCTCTTATGTTAACTGTTGTTTCTCTGCGGTAGGATATACCACTGTTTATACGTTTGTGGATATGTATGTACCTATGTGCATAAGTTTTCGAGGCTCGCTGGTAGAAAAGCCAGATCAGTAAGTTAAATTGTCATATTACTTTATGCGGCCCTAGATAAGATACCATCACATAACGTGCGCCTGCCATTCCTGGACCCTCTTGGTGGCCTTCTTTCACGCCTGCACCCTGATTTTATTTGCCTATATCGTCTTTTTTTTTTTTTTTTTTTTTTTTTTTTATACTTGGTGAATGCTTTTACGCATCCTTGCCCATGAGCAGAGGTATGTGGGACTCCGCTGAGTGCGACTACCCACTAAACACCAAGTTTCCTCTCAAACACCGTATTAAGCCTAATGGGGACCAGGGTATCATGCGCTCCATTGGCCGTGGTGTTTTGCCCATGTTATAGGCCTTCTCGCATTTGGGGGAGCGTCCAAGAGAGAGGGACTATTCACCCAAATATACTTCTTTGCCAAACACAGGCTCGCTACAAGGGAGCCTATATCGTCTACTGGATTTTTAGTCACAAGAGAACAATGTCGGTGACTCGTGACTTGAGTAATACCTCTGGTGTTTAAAGCATCCACATAAAACTATGTATCTATTGCGTCATATGCAGAGTAAAAAATGAGCGTACTCCCTCTTACAGGGCCGGCAACGCACTTGTGACTCCTCTGGTGTCCATGGGCTGATTGCTTTAAATTAAAATAAACACTTGCTGGGGCTCTTGTTCTGTCAGCAGCTCCTCGAAGTGCAGCCGTTGATGTCAAGTTTGTCCATAGTAATCTAGCTATTTTGGCAAACGAATAATATATACTCAGGGCCGCTCTGCTTCTTGGTTGCTAGAAAGACGGGTCTATATGTACTCACTGTGGCTCGTGCTCGGGATTTTAGGCCCGGGTGTGATGGGTCGCTGTCTAGTTATTGACGCTTCTAGTGTTTATACAACTGACCCTATCGCTACATAGTTAGATCAGACACTCACTGCGGCTCGTGTTCGGTCAGCAGCTCCTCGAAGTGCAGCCGCAGCGTGTGCGCGGGCGGCGCGCGCAGCTCCGTCACGCACTCCGCGTCGTCGGGGTACGGCCGCGGGAAGCCGGGGCTCGACACGATGGCGTGCGGCTGTGCGCGACTCACTACTGTACCATCACACTACACGAGTGTGTTCTTCGGCTTCCTTGGTAGCATTTGATTCTTTAACGTCTATAACCTGATGCCTGAGCTACTTGGTTTGCTATATCGTCTGCAGCATTTTAGCCACTTGTGTACAACGTCGGTGGCTCGTGAGTAATCAATGACTCTGGTGTTTAAAGCGTCCATATAAAACTATCTATCGCGGCATATCTATTGAAGGGTCGGCAACGCACTTGTAACTTCTCTGGTGTTGCGGGTGTCTTTGGGTGGCGCTGATGGCTTTCCATCAGGCAATCCGTTTGCTCGTCTGTCAGCTTTGCCTCCTATTAGTGTATCAAAATAAAAATAAAGACTCACTGCGGCTCGTGCTCAGTCAGCAGCTCCTCGAAGTGCAGCCGCAGCGTGTGCGCGGGCGGCGCGCGCAGCTCCGTCACGCACTCCGCGTCGTCGGGGTACGGCCGCGGGAAGCCGGGGCTCGACACGATGGCGTGCGGCTGTGCGCGCGTCACTACTGTACCGTCACACAGAGCGAGTGTGTCGCTCGCTCTATCCCTCGGCCTCATTGATGGCCTGTTTTTACGCCTATACCCGGATGCCTGAGCTACTCGGTTTGCTAATCGTAACGCCTGCTGGCTTTAGTCACTTGTGTACAAGATCGGTGATTCGTGACTGAAGCTTCTAGTGTTAAAAACGTCCTTAGACAACTGAATCTACCACGACATAGCAAGAATAAACACTTACTGCGGCTCGTGTTCTGTGAGCAGCTCCTCGAAGTGCAGCCGCAGCGTGTGCGCGGGCGGCGCGCGCAGCTCCGTCACGCACTCCGCGTCGTCGGGGTACGGCCGCGGGAAGCCGGGGCTCGACACGATGGCGTGCGGCTGTGCGAGTCACTACTGTACCATCACACTACGCGAGTGTGTTCTTCGGCTTCCTTGGTAGCATTATTTCACGCCTATTCACCGATGCCCGAGCTACTTGGTTTGCTACGTCGCCTGCTGTATTCCTCGGGCTCTTTGGTAGCCCTTTAAGACGCCTATATCCCGATGTCTGAGCTACTTGGTTTGCCTTTATCGTCTACTGAATTTTAGTCATTAGTGTGCCAGGTCGGTGACTCGTTAGTGATGCTTCTAGTGTTAAGACAAATTAACCTATCGCTACATAGTAAGATTAGACACTCACTGCGGCTCGTGCTCAGTCAGCAGCTCCTCGAAGTGCAGCCGCAGCGTGTGCGCGGGCGGCGCGCGCAGCTCCGTCACGCACTCCGCGTCGTCGGGGTACGGCCGCGGGAAGCCGGGGCTCGACACGATGGCGTGCGGCTGTGCGCGGGTCACTACTGTACCATCACACAGCGCGAGTGTGTCGCCCGTTCTACTCATCGGGCTTCTTGGCAGCGGCCTTTCTCGCCTATACCCCGATGCCTGAGCTACTTGGTTTGGTATTCGTATCGTCTGCTGGCTTTAGTCACTAGTGTACAACGTCGGTGGCTTGTGAGTAATCAATGACTCTGGTGTTTAAAGCGTCCGTATAAGACTATCTATAGCGGCATATCTATCGCGGCATATCTATTGAAGGGCCGGCAACGCACTTGTGACTCGTCTGGTGTTGCGGGTGCCCATGGGTGGCGCTGATTGCTTTCCATCAGGCAATCCGTTTGCTCGTTTGCCAGTTTAGCCTCTTATTAGTGTATCAATATAAAAAATAAAAACTCACTGCGGCTCGTGCTCAGTCAGCAGTTCCTCGAAGTGCAGCCGCAGCGTGTGCGCGGGCGGCGCGCGCAGCTCCGTCACGCACTCCGCGTCGTCGGGGTACGGCCGCGGGAAGCCGGGGCTCGACACGATGGCGTGCGGCTGTGCGCGACTCACTACTGTACCCACACAACGAGCAAGTGTGTCCCTCGGCTTCTTTGGTAGCCTTCTTTCATGCCTATACCCCGATGTCTGACCTAATTGGTTTGCTACATCGTCTACTTAATTCTAGTAATTAGTGTGCCAGGTCGGTGACTCGTTAGTGATGCTTCTAGTGTTTAGCCACATGAACCTATCGCTACATAGTTAGATCAGACACTCACTGCGGCTCGTGCTCCGTCAGCAGCTCCTCGAAGTGCAGCCGCAGCGTGTGCGCGGGCGGCGCGCGCAGCTCCGTCACGCACTCCGCGTCGTCGGGGTACGGCCGCGGGAAGCCGGGGCTCGACACTATGGCGTGCGGCTGTGCGCGCGTCACGACGACCGTCTCGTTGCATTGGATCTTCGATGCCGTGTACGGGTCTGGAGGGGAGAAGATATTATTTTATTAATCGAGATAACGAATAATGACTTAGCTGGACTAAATAGGGCTGAACAAGAGTAAACAGAAATAAACGAGATTTAACTCGATATCTGGAACAAGGGGAGAAGACATTGTTTTATTAGTCGTCATAACTGATTAATTACACACAAGGACTAAGCAAGCAGTCGTGCGGGACTAAAATTGATATTTATTTTATACGAGTAATATGCACATGTAATTTAAAGTTAACACGTTTTTTAGTATTCATAATGTTTATTTATTTGTTTTGAACAAAATCAGCCTTTATCATACTGAATGAACAACATGCTTATGCTGTCGCATTTCAATACTGGATGTAGACAACCTCCACTTGGGGTTATACCCATAGTTACCAGTATTCTTTTTTTTGGTCTTGGTAAAATGCCTTTACGCATGTTCCGCCGTGGATAGTTGAGCGCAGGTTTTTGGGATTCCCAGTGCGACTACCCACTAAACACCAAGTACATCCTCACGGTCGCCGTCTGTTTGCCCATTGGGTACCAAGGTAGAACGAACCCCATATTATAGTTATTAGCCTAGGCAAGCGGGTTCGTGACTGCAGTATGGTAAACGGTGTATACACAGAGAAAAGCTGCCATCCGTTCCCCTTGAATGTGGAAGTGCCTTTATCGCTTCATACTGCACCCATGGGAAGAAACAGGACACTAGCTGGGACACTCTAGTTCGGCACTACAGAGCTATTAATTAGCATATGTAGTATCTCAATGATGAAATTTCGGATAACGTTATGTATTATGCGTAGGAGAGTAGAAGTCGAATGCACTCCGCTAATTTATTTATATTATAGGGGACACACGAATAAGAGGGTCACCTGATGGCAAGTGATCACCGCTGCCCATGGTCATGAAAGCACAAGGGTCGCAGATGCGTTGCCTGCCTTTAAGACCCCATGCCCTCCCCAACTGAGCACTGGCGACCTAATAATCTAGACTATTACTAGTTTGGTAGCTTCTAGAAAAAGTTTCGTATCCCTGGGGTGCCATTTGAGTCAGACTTTATCAAGCAGATAGCAATAAATGGCCTCTAGAAATATACTGACTCTAAAATGCTAAAAACCGTTAGCTAATTCCCCAGCTATAATGAAAAAGTAAAAATAGATCAAGATAACGTACCAACACAGGGTTAAATTAAAATGTATGTGAAAATTCCACCGACGAAATGGAATAAAAACTGTTACAAAGCTTTCATTCCATTTTCAAAATCGAGTAAAAGGCATCCGCGCCTTATCTACGAGTGTTACGTTCTGTTCTGGAAAATTCGAACGAATTCGAACTGGCGGAAAGTTTTTTGTGCCTTTGTTTCAACGATCGCGGTTTTTTTTTCATAGATGATGTAATTGGGTGTGCGTTATTTATAAGCTGTTATTTTATTTAAATTGATTAGGATGGATGAGTGCAAATGCAAATGCAAATCTTCAGTGCAAACAAAAAAAAAATCGGAGAAAATTACATGCTGCTTTCTTCTCTCATTTGAAGTATTCCAAAGTATAAGCACTGTCCGCTTCCTATTGGTTAGGCTACGTATCTTTAAACTAACAATTTAATGGTCACCATTATGCCATTAACTTATCATAAAACTACCTCCCCGGTCTTCACAGTACCCAGAAGCGACTTACACCCTACTATCGAAGTCAGATTAACGTTTGAAAGGGAATCGATCGGCGGAGCTATTCAAATACTGAATCTAGATTAAGAGCTCTCCAGGCTATAAAAAGCGTCTGGTTTGTAAAGTCAAATGGAGTTACTTGGCTCAGTTCGCGTTACTTCCTTATTTATGACCTAGTAATGCATCCAGTGGACCGGATCGAAGCCTCTTTGTTTACTGGTAGAGAAGAAGCAATTGATGGAGTGGTGGGTACTCTTTAAGTAAGCCAAGAATAATGTGTTGAAAAAAAACCAATGTAGTTAGGTGACAGTAACTTCATTTGTCACACACATAACTAATATTAAGATAATACTCGTAGTTTAATAATCATACAGTATAAAAGCCATGATACAATAGTCATTAAATTTAAAAGACTTTTATCGTTTTTGTTTTAATATTTATTTGATGCATGCTATTTTATTATTATATGACTACTGGCATTTCAAATTATACATATATGGAACTCCCAATACCTACTCCTAAACGAAACATGAAAATTTCACGAGTAAACACAACAAAAGTCTTTCAATTTCATGCATACTATCCGACCGAAACGGTCGGCTTTTATCATATCATATTTCAAGTCTATTTCAACATAGCTAAAGTCCGTATCAAATACACGTGTTAACCAAAGTTAAATTACTTCTTATCTAAAATCTACGAACAATACCGAGACTGCGCCATTGCACATGTACGGGAACACTGCAACTTGAAACATCCAACCATCCAACTTTAAAAGGCCGTCCGACATTCTATCCAATTATTAAGTTGGACGCAACTTTGTTTAAAACTCAAACAAAAGACAACTGCAACTCGATAACGATGTATTTTGAATTTGTGGCGGGAAACATTGGTTGGTTCGTTATTATACAACACTGTTGAAACGCTGTTTCATAATAAAACATCCATTTTTGTTTTGTACTAGCTGTGGAGTTTTGAATGGGCTTTGGCAGCAATGAAACTTCTTTACAGATATCGTTGAGAGAGCGAGTTGTTAATTTTGGCGTACTAAGCGTGCTAGACTCTGAGTGTGATGTGTTTTATTTTATTTTAATAGCTTTTAATGTATATTACACAATACAATTTAGTATTTGTCACGGCCCGCTTGGTGTAGTGGTCAGCTTGGTGTAGGACCCTAGCTACAAACATTAAGGATCGCGGGTTCGAAACCGCTAGGGGTAAAAGTTTGTGTGATGAATATCATTTGTAGTCAAATCATTGATGATTATAAAATATTGAAGTACATCTGTTCATCCCCTAGCGTGCATAGTACAAGCTTTGAGCTTAGTTTGGGGCTATCCAATGAGTGTGTTAGTCCAAGGCACTTTTTTTTGATTTGATTTATTTAATTCATTTTGCACAACAAAATATGGTTCAAAATTTCCCTAATGGGATTTTTAACCAAAAAATGAATTTGTTGGGTACCATTGTTAAACTCAATACCATCAAACACTTGTCTTAAATGTTCAGCATATCTGTGCAGATGTATTCACATAGAAACTGCATTGAATTCAGCTACCGTTGATTCATTGTGTGAATATTTTATAATGTATGAATATTCTGCACGAATTCCGAACGGTTCAATGCGTTTTTCGCTTGTTTACTCGTATTCATATGAAACACGTCCCGAATAGTTCGCATGGTTCGAGAAACTATGTGGAAAATAGCTATACAAAATATATTTGAGCAGTTTCGGGTCGAAAGGATGGTGCCCCGGGGACCTAAAGGCTCTCAAGATGTTTGTTTACCTCGCACAAGTGTACTCCCATTTCCATTACTTTCATATCAGAATTATTATGTATTTATTAGCAGTATCTATAGACGATACAGCTATATTTACAACAAGATAGGTATCTTCTATATCACTAGCGGCCGCCCGCGACTCCGTCCGCGTGGATTTTGATTTCCAATAGCCTAAAGCCTTCCTCGTCAAATGGCCTATCCAACACAAAAATATTTTTTCAAATCGGACCAGTAGTTCTGAGATTAGCGCGTTCAAACAAACATAAATATTAATTTTTTTTTTTTTTTTTTTTTTATTTCGAACTAAGCTAGCACTTGACCACAAAGTTGCCTGATGTTAAAAAACTATGCGGTCTACGATGGAGCGTGCTTTCTTAGGAAAAGCCCATTTATTCTGGCCTTGAAGAGCCCCAAGTTGTATTGTGCAGGAAAGACAGATCTCGGCAGAGAAATATAAATAAATATTAAATAAATAAATAAATATATATAAAATAGATATCAAAAAGCTTAAGAGTTTTTTTGTTTATTTGAACGCGCAAATCTAAGGACCTACTGGTACTAATTGAAGAAATATTTTTGAGTTGGATAGTCCATTTGTTGAGGAAGGCTTGCAAAAAACTGTAGTTTAACACTATGAGAGCCGAAATTCACGCGGACGGAGTCGCGGGCGGCCGTTAGTGTTCTATGCAGTAGTCTACTTACATGAACCTTAATAAGGAGCTTAATGGTTTTCCATGGCATGGTATAAGTTGTTTGCGACACACGACTATCGAGTATCAAGCGTTCATAGGTGACAGAGATTGCTACCAATCAGGCGTCAGTGGATTAAAAATACAAAACTAAAGATGCAACATAACTCTCACGATAAACATGACAAATGTTCAAATGTCGGATACGTTACGACTGAATTACTGTATGAACCGTATGAATAATTTGTTTCTCTGCGGATGAAGGTTCGCAGAGACGTGTATTGAATGAACAAGAATTTAGATGTTGTGTTTTGAATACGGTATGACCGACATACGGTTCATTTTCATTTCATCGTTTTGCGGTTGTCAATGCATGTTTCGCTCGTTTAGTCGTATTTGTGTGATACGTGCTTCAAATAGTTCACAATATGCATGACTTGTCGAGGAAAGTGTTGTAAATCATATTTCAGATGAACTACATTTTATTGACGGTTTTTGGAATAAATATTATTGCATAGCAGATTGTGATTCCAATGAACAGAATGGTAAACATGTTGATATAATCCATTTATGTATTTCATTTTGGGCGTTTCATGATTAAAATAACACATATTTATGGCATAAATAGCACATTGTATCGGTGTTACTCTGAAATAAAACAGACTTTAGGTAGACGAACTTTACTCATTAATCATAAATTGGAAAGGCACAAAATATCAAGTATTAGTTTGCCATTAAAAATATAAAGATTTAATGCATGATTTTTTTTTTACATGAACCAGTGTGGAATGCTGAATTTTTTTTAATGTTGTGGCGTTTTGAATGGAATACGATTGCGCGTTGGTTGGTAATTTTATTTTATTTCAAAAGTCAGAACAAAAAGTGCGGAATATCTGATATGTGTCTTAAATATAGCGTACACAGAAATTGCAGATGCTATCCATAGTTACAATAATAACGGTTTTCGAGCCTAGTTATTAATCACAAGCAACTCTAGAGAACATAGGTAATGAGTAGGCATTTATTTGTATAAAAAAATATACACTTTTATTGGGTCGCTGAGCCATCTAAGTAAGCAAGTAAGTAATATTATGTAAAAAAAATGAATGAAAACCTTGTTGCACACAATATAAACGGTTTACTCATTATTTCATTAAAATAAATTTAATATATTCCAACTATATAATGGGTCATTACATAGATGTACATATGTATATGCAAACAAATCATTATAAGTATGTACGAGTATAAGTCCAAACTCTAATTGCTCTCAAGTCGAGTGCTTTAGTTTCAAACTCCCAAATGACCGGGTTATTATTATTAGCCGCAAGGAACAACTTTTAAAAATGTTCAAAAGCCCGTAATATTTGGAACTTGTACGAAGTAAACTTACTTTGAGTGAACAATTCCTTGGGAATGACCATAGCTGTACGGAAGAATTTTATATCCTCTGAATAAAGTGAGTTTGGATTACATGGATGTCCCGTTACTTTGAAGTAAGGTTTACAGTTCAATTTTATAGTGAAAGAAGGAAGCTACATTGTTGTTCAATGCAAAGTTCTTCGTCTTGGCTCGATTTTATTGCGCGAAACAGTTGCTTTGTATATTCAAAGCATGATTTAATACTAACTGATTCAGTCAACAGAGTATTGAAGCTATGGATGACGATTTTGTGCCGTTGATAAACCAGAGTTTAGAGCATTAAGTACCTTAATGCTCTTTGCGAGGTAGGAACTCCACGTCTGTCATGTGTCACTTTGACATTGACAAATAAGATTTAAAATTGTATTACTTTTGGCAACATTTTCTCAAGATACATATCTAGTTTTCACGAAGTATGTATCTAGCTTTCACGACGCTGAAAGTCTTGCTTTACTTATTTGCAAGTCCATGCCATTCAAACGTTTAAAAACTTTTCGGTAACAGCGTATACTCCAATGCTTTGTAAAGAATAAAATAAACTTCCCCAAACTTTAACTCATGACGCCATTTCACAACAATAAAAATGAACAGCTCGTGAAATGGACGACATCGGCAGAATTGGCAGGTGCAAGTGCCAGCTAGTTGCCAGACCTGCCAAGAGTGCCAAGCGGCTGTGCCAAGCGGTAATACCTGCCGGCTAACTGGCACGCAATGTTGGCAACGGAGACAGACCTCACCTAAATGCAGAAGCATTTTATTTTTGTAGAATAATGTATTGTTGGAAAATGAAAACGGTTTAAAAGTACGAGTTCCGACATTGCAGAGCACTTAAGTTTGTTATTCATATTTTTTTTATATGTTATAGGCTGGTAAACGGACAAAAGAGTCACCCGATGATAAGTGACCACCGTTGCCCATGGACATCAACAACCGTACAAGAATCGCAGATGCGTTGTCTACCTTTAAAACCCCATTCCCTCCCCAACTGAGCGCTGGCGACATAACTCACCAGCAGAAACATAGCAAAACAGCTAGGAAGTGCTACTTCGCTGTTTTTCTATCTATTTTTTTTGCTGAGGTTATTTTTAGGTGGTACCTATTCGAGCTTAGCTTACTTCGACATTAATTAATTTGTAAGCTGTGAAGCTATGGAGCTTCCTGGAAGATTAGTTATGTGTTTCCCGATAGTTAAGATTTGTGGGTCTTCAAAACGTGAGGGAATAGGTACCTACTAGGAAATCGCGTTACTAAATTGATTTAGCTATCGCGTAAGAGCATGTGAGGCTGTGATCAATCCTTGCATTTTTTAGAATAGTAAGAAGAAGATTATTAACAGAGAGTAGAGAGTAGAATAGAGTATCAGCCTATCAATGTTCCACTGCAGGGCAAAGGCTCCCATCATTTGAAATCATGTTTTCGTTACAAAGGTGGGTATTGGCTTTATTAAGTACCAAGCTTGCAAATTACGACAGAAAAATTTACAGAAATGTTGCAAGAGCCAGGATTTGAACCTAGGACCTCGAGACTGCGGCCCGGTACTTAAACAATTAGACCATCGAGGCTTTCAGATTTATACAACTTATAATCTGCCAATACATAAGCGACTCTTGCTGTTTCATCACTGTACATCTTACAATCAGCATAACCATGTCTTTTTTGATTTTATTTTTTTATTAACCGACATTTGCCAACCATATCTTATTTACGTACCTAATAATTGTTTTTGCAAATAAATTACTCTTTATCTTTTTATCTTTAGGTATAACATGACCGTGAATGGTACAAATGTCAACGAACAAAATAAGCGAACAGTAAGATAAAAGATGTTGTGGTTGTCTCGGAACAGTATTAACTTGTTTATGTAGTTAGTTATTTGATGAGATTGGCATCTGTAGCCCAACAACAACTAGTAAACATTACTTTTTATGAAGTTTCACCAAAGGGCATTGACTCAAAGATCTATACAAGTATGTTATCGTTGCTTATATGTACGAGTATAACTAGTTTTACCCGAAGCTTTGCCTGCGTTATTAAGATTTCTGTTTTATCCCATGGGAGCAGTTAATTGGGATAAATAGTATCCTATCACCTAAATCAGCCCAAACCCTGTATACTAAACGTATACCAAATAGCCTGTATACCAAAATCCATTCAGTAATTTAAGGGTCATTGACAGACAAACATCCAAACAAACTTTCACATTTATAATATTAGTACGATTCTTGTTGTCCGATAAGTTTTTTTTACATAATAGCAAGGAGAAACTATGGCTTATTCTGCTTATAGGAAATTAAATAGGAAGTATTGCTTCATTTACTATGTACTGGTATTCCAATGACTCCGTTTCATATAACAGTTATGTTATCTTAAATGCTTTTCTAAACTGTATATAACTTTCTTATAAACTGCAAACGGCCGGATGTGATGGCAGTAGAAAAGTTAATGTAAGGTTTTGAATTGTTTATTGTGTACTAAACTATTTTTATGGGAGCATTAGCAAAGCTTTAAATGATATCGCCACAGAGCTACAGCTATTCGAGATACTTTTAAGAAAGGTAAGAGTATTTTTTTCTTAGGTTTACCCGACTCATCTTGCTAGCGTTTACCCCGTTTCTGTGCGGGGTTCACTTTGACCATTATCCAGGTTTTGGCGAGTCTGGTTATTACAGTAAAGAGGCTCGCGAAAATTTTATTTAAAGCATGTTAATGCTCAACATTTAAAGTTCAAAGTATGTTATATCAATTTGACTTCCACTGAACATCTTTCACCTAAAAATTTTTTTGACTTTCAAAAACTTTGACGCGGATGGCCTATTTGAAAAGAAGTTCCCCGAGAAATAGAACAGTTTGCCTTTGAAAAAAATATTAAAAACAATTAAAACTTATCACATCAAAACGACACCGTGCCACCATATTATCTTCGGAACCGTCAGCAGGCGGTGAAAGTGAATCAAACCCTTTCGAGCTGGTGTGATATCCCCACGGGCGTTCCTCAGGGTGGTATTTTATCTCCTCTACTCTTTTCAATCTTCATTAACTCTATTACTGTCCTCCTTGATTCCTCTTACCATCTGTATGCTGACGACCTCCAATTGTACCGTCAATGCCACATCAGTGACGTTGACTCGACCATAGCGAGTCTTAACAGTGATTTATCTTCTGTTGCGGCGTGGTCTGCTCGGTTTGGTGTGGCAGTTAACCCGAGCAAATGTCAGGCCATAATTGTGGGCAGTCACCATTTTATGCGTTTGCTGGATGAGGGCTCCATTTCCCCAGTTTTATTTGATGGTGTACCTATTCCCTTTTGTAGCAGTGTTAAGGACCTGGGTCTGCACGTCGATAAAACACTTAGTTGGTCTAGCCACGTGAGCGAGGTCTGCCGTAAAGTTACTTCGTGTCTGCGTGCTCTCTATAGATTCAAGAATTTCCTTCCTATTCCTACTAAAATTACCCTTGTGCGAACTCTCATCTTACCTATAATTGATTACGCGGATGTATGTACTACCGATTTAAATTGTGACCTCCTCGCCAAATTGGACCGTTTACTTAATTCTGGCATACGTTTCATTTTTAATTTACGTAAGTTTGATCACGTTTCCTCCTTTCGCTCTCAACTTAAATGGTTGCCTATTTCACTTCGTCGTAATGCCAGAATCCTTTCTACACTGTATTCTCTTCTCAATGATCCTAATGCCCCTCCTTACCTTAAATCTAATTTCCAACTCCTAAGTTCGACACATGAGCGGCAGTTGCGATCTGCCAACAGGTTAACGCTTGCCACTCCCTCCCACCGATCCGGTTTTGTAGCGAACTCCTTCACAGTAAGTGCTATCAGATTATGGAACACTCTTCCGGAAAATATTAGGCAGGCGCCGAGTAGAAGAGCATTTAAGTTTCTTGTCCATCACTTCCTAACTAATTCTTGCGCTTCATCGTCCACTGTTTCTACTTAATCTAGCATCATTTATCAGTTATACTTATTTTCTTTATAATATATTATATTTATGTATAGTTGTATTTTATTATAAAGTATATATATTTTTATATAAAGTTATATAATAAATAAAATAATAATAATAATAAATATTTCACAACATCACATACATTGATCTGACCCCGTGTTAAGTAGCTTAAGCACTTGTGTTACAGACATCAGAATCAACAGTGGTATTACAAATATACTTAAATAGATACATATAACACCCAGACCAGGACAAACAGACATGTTCATGCACACAAATGTTTGTCCTGTGCGGGGATCGAACCCGCGACCTCTTGCGTATATGTGTATTTTTTATGTAGTCTGTTATATGTTAACTAGTTAATAAGAGTAAATTATTTTATTTTAATAGCACTACCTACCTACTATTCACTTTCTGTTTTGCCCTAAGGTTGACTGGTAGAGAATGCCATGCGGCATTAAGTCCGCCTTTTGTACAAATTTTATTTCGTGCAATAAAGTTTAAATAAATAAATAAATAAACAATTTAGCCCATCAATGCATCGTACTAATCTCCCCACGGCCGTCAATCAAATGTTTTACAATGGCAGAATGGCACACAATCCTGTGTAATCCGCAGCCGCGTGACGATCAATCAGGGATTTATCTGCCATTTGTTATTTATTTTGAGGAAGGTTTATTGTGGTCATAAACATCTCCGGCAAATGTATAGATTCTCTGCTTAGGTTCAATATTTTTCGCTATAGCACAGGGGGAAAAGTATTTTTTGGTGACTATAACGATCTTATAGACATAAAAAATACTTGATGTAATCTACGCTACACCAAATATAAAATATCTAGCGCCCGCCTGCGACTTCGTCCCCGTGGATTTCGGTTTCTGCACACATAGTGTTGTATACCTTAATGCCTTTCTCGACAATTAGACTATCCAACACAAACATTTTCAATTCGACCCAGTAGTTCCTGAGTTTAGCACGTTCAAACAAACAAAAAACACACATACAAATAAACTCTTCAGCTTTATTATATTAGTATAGATGAGGATATAAAAAATTGTCGTTCTTTCTTGTTACTAATCAGGTAAAAATTGTCCTAGTTTATTATCAGCATTATATTCCCACTGCAGGGCAAAGGCCTTCATCGTTTGAAATGCTGTTTTCGTTACAAAAATCGGTTTTGGCTTAAACAATAATCACGTCACTTGCCCTATGGCTAGAGTTTTTAATATATTTATTGTTATATTTTCCGGTGAAGATTTAGTTATCATTCTAGCTTGCTACAGTGTGAAAATTGAACCAATGAAGTTAAAAATCTGCATCTGTATGACGGCCCATCACTCCTTCACAAGTTAGAAAGGCCAATAAAATACCATCGTTCTCTGTTTACGTCTCTTCGAATAAGAAACTTCCACAATAAAGGGTGGAGATAAAACCCGCAGTTACAGCAAAAAACACAGTTATCGTCCGTTGCAGTCTTTTTTATGAATTGTTTTGAGGTTTAAGCATTCCTTAAATCCTTCCAAGATGTTTTATTTTGCATTTAATAGGTAGTTATGTGTTTGATATCTTGTTGAAATTGTTAAATTCGTGTGGTTTTATGAAGTATTGCTTTAAAAGCACTTGAGCGGTTTTGGTGCCATTGGGAGGCCAAAATGAAAACAGTTCGTGTAAGCAGCACTTATTTCGTTTCGAAGTTTTTGTATACAATTAGATTTTAAATCTTTGACTATCCTTGTGTAAAAGACAGAAAAGATTTTCATGTCCAGTTTATATCAGGCGAATAAAGATAATTGCCTGAAAATTAAGTCTTTTTGTCACACTCAGTTCGGACTGATGGACGTGAGAAAAGAAAGATGCCATGTCCCTACAAAAATTGGCATTGACTTTTCGTTGCTTAGTTTATTTTACTCTTTAAAGGAGGATGTCGGCCGATCCAGGATAGAAAGCGTTTGTTTTATATCATTTATCATATTATTATTATCCATGTATGACGTATGTATGTATATATTGGACATTTTTCTTTATTCCTCCCGACACAAACGTTGATTACGGCATAGGTGATGTCGCTGTGAGCATCGCGGTAGCACGCTGTTCAAATTGCACGGCTGCAATACAACGTAATGGCCGCCCTGTCGCGGGCTGCGGGTAAGGCCAGGTATACACCGCGTGTAAGATACACGTGGAAGGTTTAGTTCAGAAAACTTAGTTGTGCAGTGAACATTTTTGCATTTTTGTAACACGTTTGTCTTTCTTCCAACATTTATGTATGTAATGGCTAGTAGTAGAACATTATAGGCTAATGTATTACTTAAGGTCTTAAATAACACAATATGGATCTATGGTCTGAAATAAAGAATATTTAATTTAATTTAATTTAATTTTAAATGTTTTTATAAGTATCATAACACTGTATGCTTTCTTTAATAATAAAATAAATAAAAATGAATAAACATTGGAGTTATTACACCCCGCCGTCAAAAAATCCATTGGTCCCTCGTCTGTCGTGTCAGTTGCTATTTAACAGAGCTATTAACGATGGTTCATCCACCAAAACTAATCGCATTGGTCATGAGCGTACCCAGGCATCTAGTATATAATACAGGCCAACTTTGTAGCCCATCCACCCCAACCATATCCAAACGCATATCCTTGGTAGACAATATTAAGTCTTTACGAATATCCTTAGCATGTACTACATAACTGTTCTCTGTTTGATGTTCAACGTGAATAAGCGTTTCTGATGCTTTCTAATCTGACATCAAAGAACCTCTTATTTAAAACAGGCGTCTTGTAATTTAAAAAAATGCGATCTCCAACAATACCTCTGTACCGAGCAGATAAAAAAGGCTATAAAATTATTTTCATCGTGTCTGTGCTTAGCCTAACGTCGTCATAGTCATTTCGCCGATGACAATGCCGGTTCGCCGGTGGCGCGTCCGCTGCACAATGGCCCTTAAGCCCACGGCATAAAGACGACAATGCATTCAGCTGCACGAGTGCTGCGTGGCAGGGCTGTCAACGTGACGTGGCAAGGTTGCAGCTGTCGTGGAGGGCAAGGACGGTCGATTTGACGAAGTGGTGGGTTACAATAGCAATCGGGAAATCTGATTGGATGGCTTTGAACTCGACTGTTTAGTTGGTATTCTAAAAGTATAAAAAAGAATACTGGAAAACCATAAGTTATATTTATGAATTTCGATGGCAACCTGTGATCATGCAATACATACTATAATATCATAATTATAGATTTGGATGTCGTTTGTTATGGAGATTTCATTTTTAGGACAAGACCCACAGTCTGTGCAAACTTCTCTTCGTATGCAAAATCCATAAAATGTTTTCATTAAATATTTTCCATTTTAAGAATGTTTACAATAAATTGTTCTATTTCTTACAAAAAATATCCGTAGGGTACATATTTCGAATAAACACTACATACACATACATTTACATATAATGTACCTACATACTCGTTGCTTCTTTGTTGTATAGTCTGTAGTGATAGTGATAATACAATGTCCATTCAAGCATGTTACCGCAACTCCCATTGACAACGACACCATGCTCTTTCCAAAAGAGTTTACAAAAACGCGTACAAAGCTTCTAACTTCTAACAAAGCGAAACAATCGACATCCCTGCCCGTCACCCAACTAGGTCACATCGTGTCAAAGCGAACGCAGGTGAGCATCCATTCCGCCCTGGCCCGCCTTGCTCCGCTCCGCTCCAATATTCAAGGCGGAGCGGGGCGAGGCAAAGCGAGGCGAGAGCTCATCTTCGACTGGCCGGCATGAATTAGGAACATGTGGCGAACATTTTTGACATATTTTACACTTTGAAATAAAAATTTATATTTTATACGAAATGTTTTACGTTGTGTGGTTCGTTTTGATGTGATGGGCGATGCTCGCTGACACGGATGGAATTGGTTCATGTGAATGAAAAAGATGAATTGAATTTAATATTATGTTAATGGTATTATAGGTTAGCAGTTAATAAATACAAGACTTTTCTAGTACCTAAAGTGCTATTGCTCACTTAAGTAAAGTTTTTGGTGACTTCATCAAACAATGTTTTTAAAAAGACTGCAGATTTAATATAGATTCAACTAAGCATTAAATAAAACCGACGTCATACCAAAAACTATCATTACGACATCATTACAAAACAAATTTAAATGCACTAAGAAGTAAAAAATAATTGTGTATTCATCAACTCAACACTATGTGTGTACTGTTGCCTTAAACAAACTAACTGAAGTCGGTGATTCTTTTCTTTAGTTTTTGGGCAGACAGCTTAACTTCTGAAATCATTTTAAGTGAGCAGCCACCTCAAACTAGGAAGCTTTAAGTGGATTATCCGACTGAACCGACAGAAGGAAGTGTATCTTCCCCTGAGTGTCTCCTTCCGCGGAACTGAGCACCTCTTAACACGCTGGTTAAGTGTATCTTCCGCTCCGAGCACCTTGTGATGCAATCGTTTGATGGGGAGAATAGATTTTTTTTATACGATAGGAAGGCCAACAAACAAGATAGTCATTTGATGGTACGTGATCACCGCTTCTCATGGAGATCAACAATAGACAAACAATTTGGATCATAGTCGGGACCGACGGCTTAACGTGGTTTGCAAAGCACGGAATCATCAATCTTAACGCGCAATCAGACCTGTGAAGAATAATGAACTTCGTAGTGAAAAATCACCAAAAAGTATCAATGTTAGTGTCTCAATTTTGTATGTAGTTTTGAAAAAAGCGAGTAGCTTACTAGAAAATAAAAATTCTATTTTTTTATTGACTCACTATTTCAACAAAAACTCCAAGTTCACAAACCATTTGAAAAGTAATTGTACAAACGATTTGGGAACCTCCTTCTATTTCTGAAATCGATTTATAATGGCAATTGAATAAACGGATTGTGTTTACGGTAAGCAGCTATTTCCCATAAAACCATAATAATGCCAGCCCTGATATTGATCGCATATTAACAAGATTTAATGTACTCAAGTGTTTACCAATACGTCTGGTCCTAATTACAGCTATTACCGGATATGGGCAAGAAGGGTTTCCCATATCCGTATTTCATCGAGATAATGTAAATTTATGAAATTAATTTGACTTTTATCGAATTTCCTCAAGCGAAATGGTTCACCCCAAATTACGGAAAGAGCAATGTGTATGTTTACCCTTGGAAGGTTATGCGTGGCTATTTTAAAATTATTATTAAGAGCTTGCTTGCTTCAGTAAAGATAAAGGAAACAATCAGACTGACATAGTGATCTATCAGCGCACAGCCCAAACCACCACGGAACGGGCTGAAAGTTGTCATGCAGGTAGATTTTATAACGTTAGCATTCGCTAAAAAAGGATTTCGGTAAATTATGGTCCCAAAGGGATGAAATTGGGAATGAAAGTTTGAGTAAAACCGAAATCGACGCGGACAAAGTCGCAAGCGGCCGCTTGTTAGATTATAAATATTCTATTGTGTGGCAAGGGCCTCCGTTGCGCATTTGAAATTAAAGGCCCGAAGATCAATGGAGCCAACACTATGGCAGGAAATTGAAGTAGGATTTATGGTTATGTGACCTTTATAGAAGATGGGTTGTGGTATCTGCACGATGGATTATGGAAATCCTTATTATTCATTCACTACCAGCCGTCCGCGACTCCATCCGCGTGGTTTTGGTTTCCGCACATTTGTGCGGAAGAAAGAGACCATACTGGCCAAACGACTATTCAAAACAAGAATATTTTTTCAAATCGTACCAGTTTCTGAGATTAGTAGTTCAAACAAAGAAATAATCTCTTTCGCTTTATTATATTAGTATAGATGAAATGTAGGCAGACGATAAGGTATCCTACATTGTTATTGAGTTAAATAAATGTCAATACACGTGGATCTTGATAAAAATATTTTCAGAAAACAGTAAGTAATTAATGAAATTGGCATTATTGTTTAAAGAGTATTTTATGTTAATTAATTAACGTAGCCGTACTCGTATCCATACACTGAGAAGCAATGTTGCCATTCAATTATATGATTGAAAAATATATAAAGTAGCTTTTATCCAGATGAAGAGTGCTCATGACACTTTTAATCAACGTTTTTCTTTCCTAACTTTTTAACGTTAACCTGTTATCATTAACACTCTTCTTTCCTCTTTTTTTAACGCCAACCGGTTAAAAGGGCTAACACATAATTAGAAACATTTTTTAATTTAAATTAAAGAAATGTAATAGGTTTAAATTGTTAAATATGCGGACACCAGAAAGCTTTGGCATTATTTTGTTTGTACATGACGTAGTTTAGTATGTCATTAAAATGCTGTCACTACAAAAAGACGCGACCGTCGCTCGATATCTTAGTGCCAATTGCAGAGCGGTTTGAAGTTTGGCGAGGAGACACTTAACGATTTAAATCTATGATTACAACTAGTGATGTCCCGGATCTCCCAAACTGTAGATCTGCGAATATAGATCCGAAAACGGATATTTGGTGTCAAGATTTGCGGATACGGATACGGATCTAATTTTTTAAATGTAATCAGTATAGGCGCTAGTGACCTTAAAACGATAATTGATGCTTCACTCGCCGCGAAGACACACAGAACATGTATTAGACGCAGAAAAAATACTCTTATTAGATTTTCAGTTTCTTTTTTAATTCATCATCTCCTACATACCTTATTTCATCCTATGATAATTTAAAGTGACGGATATGATACGAATACGGATCTGTTTTTCCGACGGATATCCGAGGATACAGATAAGCATATCCGGAACATCCGGAACATCGGTGTGACGTCACAGCTGCCACTCACCTTCCACGCTGGGCCGCTCGCAGACGAAGTAGTTGTGCTCGCGGCAGCCGCGGTCGTTCCACATGAAGGTGGGCTGTGCGGGCGCCGGCCGCCACGCATGCCTGGTGTGACGTCACATCTGCCACTCACCGTCTACGCTGGGCCGCTCGCAGACGAAGTAGTTGTGCTCGCGGCAGCCGCGGTCGTTCCACATGAAGGTGGGCTGCGCGGGCGCCGGCTTCCGCGCAGGCCTGGTGTGACGTCACAGCTGCACTCACCGTCCACGCTGGGCCGCTCGCACACGAAGTAGTTGTGCTCGCGGCAGCCGCGGTCGTTCCACATGAAGGTCGGCTGCGCGGGCGCCGGCCGCCGCGCATGCCTGGTGTGACGTCACAGCTGCACTCACCGTCCACGCTGGGCCGCTCGCAGACGAAGTAGTTGTGCTCGCGGCAGCCGCGGTCGTTCCACATGAAGGTGGGCTGCGCGGGCGCCGGCCTCCGCGCATGCCTGGTGTGACGTCACAGCTGCACTCACCGTCCACGCTGGGCCGCTCGCAGACGAAGTAGTTGTGCTCGCGGCAGCCGCGGTCGTTCCACATGAAGGTGGGCTGCGCGGGCGCCGGCCTCCGCGCATGCCTGGTGTGACGTCACAGCTGCCACTCACCGTCCACGCTGGGCCGCTCGCAGACGAAGTAGTTGTGCTCGCGGCAGCCGCGGTCGTTCCACATGAAGGTGGGCTGCGCGGGCGCCGGCCGCCACGCATGCCTGGTGTGACGTCACAGCTGCACTCACCGTCCACGCTGGGCCGCTCGCAGACGAAGTAGTTGTGCTCGCGGCAGCCGCGGTCGTTCCACATGAAGGTGGGCTGCGCGGGCGCCGGCCGCCACGCATGCCTGGTGTGACGTCACAGCTGCACTCACCGTCCACGCTGGGTCTCTCGCAGACGAAGTAGTTGTGCTCGCGGCAGCCGCGGTCGTTCCACATGAAGGTGGGCTGCGCGGGCGCCGGCCGCGGCGGGAACTCGCGCCGCGCCTCCACGCAGTCCTGGCCTGATGTGCCGTCGTCGTTCGGCTGGCTGCTGTGCTTCCTCCAGCCCGGGAACCAGTCTGGGGACGAGAGGATATAATTAGCTTATGTTCAAGCACTGAGCAAAGGAATCACAATGACATTATCAGGGATGGTTTGTCTTTTCCAATTTGTCTTACGAATAAACTGAAAGACTAGTGAGTGATCATCATTCTCCTAGCGTTTATCCCGTTTCTCGAACTAAGCTTCCCTTCTCTTAACTTACCTAAACTGAAAGACTAGTGATACCAAAAAGAATTTTGCATTTTAAATGCTGCCACATCCTTGAGGACAGTCAGTGAGAACAAAGATTGTTATGTAATGGAAGTCTTCCAAAAATAATGAGGATAATATTATGGTCTAAATAAAACGTAACGCGTGGACTGATATCGCATCAATATGAACTACAAATAATGCAATTTGTCCAAAAAGCATCTTCTTTAGCAGATAAATACACTCTTATAAACGTTTAACTTCACTTTCTTTCATTAACTTCCAGAATCACGATTAAATGAAGCTAACAGGCCAGCTGACCCCGCTCGGGAGAAATTTTATTTGCCGCGTTTACGCTTCGCAGAAATCTTCGCCGGACCTCTAAGTTTGTAATCCGAAGAATGTGTTAAATCCAAGTTAACCGAGTCAGATTCCGAGTCAAAGTTCGGCCAGGAATGCTGAAAGTGAAAGGAGACCGGGACTTGTGGGCTTGAAATGTAACAAGTTGAACTATGGCTTAAAAAAATGCTTTCTGTTTTTCATGCCTAAATAACAAAAACTAGCTCAATTCTCTCTCGGAAAGCAGAGAAATATGAAAAAAAGGATAACTAAAATATTTCATAATCGATTATATTAAAAATCGATTAAAGCGAATGAGTTTACACATGTACAAATATTAGCGGGTAGTTCAAAGAAAGTAATTGTATTCATCATTTTTTAATATAATGAGCTATAATAACAAATAAAATATCGACTAGCTGTAAAAAATGTAAATAATAATTTTCAAAATAATAATTATCGATTCATATCGATATTAATTGAAAAAGCTACTTTTTTTAGTCTATGCACTGTTGACATGACAACGAAAATAACGACATTGACAGCTGCTGTTTCAAATCAATCGTTTCGTATCTCTCGTCTTGTACTTTTACGTTTCGTGAGCTTTTCCGACTGATTTTTATTTTCAAAACAACCACGGCTTTGTTTTTACGGATTCTGATTGACCATGCGGAACCTTACCTCCATACTGGACACGGAAGATCTTGCTTACACTTCTGACTTGGACCTGTTATTTTGGATTACACTGCCGGCTTTTGGATTGGAAAGTGACGCTACGGATCGCTGTGTGAATCATGGGATAGCAACTAAGTAGTCGCTGTAATACCCTAGGCCGTATTGTAGGCAGACGAACTGTAGGCTGCTGGGCGCATGTCATGTGCATAATACGGTATATGAGCTGGGCTCTGTACCAAGACTACATCTACCACCTGCTCAACTCTTGGATGATATATTTCAATTGTATTATAAGAAGGATAAAATAATACAAAATATTAATCTTTTTATTTTTAAACAAACTCCTCTTAACTCCTTACCTTTTTACCTACCTATGACTTTCCTAATTCTTCTACAAAATAAATGAATTCAATATATAATAATATAATAAACTAGCGACCCACCCTTGCTTCGCTGATTCCCCAAGAAACTTGTATTTTTCGGGATAAATGTAGCCAGTATCAGTTTACCTCTAACAATAACAGTTTTTTTTATAATGCAATTTATCTTTACAATACAATAGTAGTTCAAATTATGTTACTGTACTGTAGGCATCAGCTGTTAGGTATAGGTTATTTCATAACCTCACTTTTTTAAATTCCTCAATATCTTTGCTCTCCGATTGACAAAACTCACAGAATTTCCAGTAATGGTCAGATAAGTCTTACTCTATCAATTGACACTATTTTTATCTTTTTACATTCAGGCCCAAGATTGTATGTAACGGTTTCGGTCTCCTTTAGGACGTTTTTATTTACTATTTTTGAGGTTATTTAAAAACAGAAAGAATATGAAAGATTTATCTTTCGTATTATTTAATGAGCGGTTACTCTATGGAGGATAACGAAGGTCTGACGGCAGAATCTAGATTGGAAAATTAATAAAACATAATGTTATGAGTGAGAAGCTCCCAAAAGTTACTTTGGTATATTAATTGTGTGAAATAGATTATGATCGCGGTTTTGCAGATAAAAAGGAAAACGAAAACATTGTTAAAATTTACTCTATATGCCCTTTTAACATTATTTAAATTTTCTTTCGACCAAACAGAGTCTTCGCAAATTCGAACGGACCAAAAATGAATAATAAATCAGTCGGAATCTTCTGCTATTTATAGAAAAATCAAATTAAATCCAGCACTCCAAAAAATTCCGGACATCTTCGTTCCATAAATACCTCCGCATGCAATATTTGTTGTCTCGAACAATTTTAAAGAGAACAACCGAAAATTGTAACAGTTTCGAATTCTCGACAATTTTCAGCGCTGGTGATACCGTGTCTACGAACAATTCCAATATTTCCATTGGGGATAACCGTATTGGACTTTTTCTATTACTCAACGACGCTGAACACGACCGACTGTATCGGCGGATATGTTTGGAAATATGTCAATATGTCCATGAATTTTAACAGGAGACTTTCGTTGTTCTCGCCATGTTGTTGAATTGTGGTTAAACTGTTTAGATATTAAACATAGGAGGTTTACAGCACATATAGATTTTATAATACCTGTTTGGTGTGTTTACATTTACTGTTTAATTTATAAAATGTTCATCTAGACAGTCTCATTAGAAAGGTCCACCTTCAACATGCCTTAAACCAACCAGGACAATAAAATCTTATCAAATACGTATCATAACTACAAAGAAAATACACAGGTAGTATATTATTTCATATTATCTCGAGAAATCCCACGTGTGACCAGCAAACCGTTCAATATTGGACAATAATGGAACAACCTTAGCCGCGGCCTAATAATCCCTCTCAGATTCCTCATTAATATTAATAGAACTCGAAGATGTATCGTATTGCTTCGTCCAGATATTGTTTCAATTCGAGAGGTTTCGCCCGTACTTTGTGATCGTACAAATCAGATTATTGTTTTGATTAACCGTAAGTCAATAGCCAAAGATAATGGAGGTCGCGCTCTGATACACAGACACGCTCTGACAAACAACAAAATATCTACTCTGTAAAGAATGAGAGTTTACTACGTTCTTACTACGTTCAGTCGATTTTAACTTATTAAAACACAAGTTAAACAATTCATTTAATTATTATAAGACTTATACATACAGTTTATTCTTCCCGACTTGCAAATAAGAGGCTGATTTAAAAGTCAGATTTTGACAAAATGTCATGTATGGTATTGGTATATTATATGAGTAAATTAAGTCCATGAGTCCCCATTGTGTTTGGACGTACGAATGGTTTTTACTATAATCTGGTAAACCATGGTGTTGGCTTCGCGTATGGCTAAGCATACATATTAATACTAATGTAATAATGATAAGTTGGTTTGTTTGTTTGATCGCGCTAATATCAGGAACTACGGTTCAATTAGAAAAAAATATTTTTGTTTTGGATCCATTTGTCGAGGAAGACTTTTAGCTATAGTCACTGTGCGGAAACCGAATTCCACGCGGATGGAGTCGCGAGTAGCCGCTAGTATAAGTATAAGTTTGCATCGTAATGTAGTTTACTGGTATATCCATGTTAGTTTGCAAGTGTAGTTGACTCAGACAAGGTTGAACGTAGTAAGCTTGCAAGTTATAAATTGATATGAAATATAATACCTCCATGCTTCATACTTAATTTGTATCAGTTATGGAAGCTCTCGCTCCACTTCGCGTCTTAGCTGCTAGAGTAATGGCGCACTTTATATTCCACGGCCTTTTAAATTAACTAAGTTGATAGTTTCAAGTTCCCTGAATACAACGGAGTGAAGTATCATGATATTAATGGCAAGTACCAGACTTAGGTCTGTAAAGTAAAAACCTCTATCTATACTTCTATACTTACTACTATAATAAAGCCGAAGAGTTTGTGCGCTTGCTTGTTTGAACGGGCTTATAACAGGAACTAGGGTTTCGAATTAAAAAAAATCGTTGGATAGTTCGTTAGTCGATAAAGGCTTTATTTAAGCTATAGTATACTTAATAATACTATGTGTACCAAAAAGTGCCAATAACAAGAAGGAACTGCACCCGACACAAAGTTTTCAAGCTAAAACTATTGCGAACTTCTACAAATATGGTAGAACTAGCGACCGCCCGCGACTCCGTCCGCGTGGATTTCGGTTATACTATAGCCTAAAGCCTTCCTCGTCACATGGACTATCCAACACAAATAAAATATTTTTCAAATCGGTCCAGTAGTTCCTAAGATTAGTGCGTTCAAACAAACGAACAAACTCTTCAGCTTTATACATATTAGTATAGATAACCTGCTTCTAATTTTACCCACGGCAGCTATATTTATTGCATCCACTAGTACCAAACATAACAGAAAATGAAACACATTTCTCCTTCCACTTCAAATACACTGTCGTGCAAAATCTATGCACTAGTAAATTAAGTTGCACTGACAGCATAGTTGGAACGTCGCTTCTACAGAACTGTCTCGAGGCAATAACTCTGTGATCTTTATGATCCAAAGATATTCGGAATTCTCTGAGCTAAGCGTAGCACGGAGATTTTATTATACCGTGCTATGCGAGGAATAAAATGGTAGTAAATATGTATTTTTTTGCTGAGATAAGATTTCTGAATATATACCTACTCGTGTCACCGTAGGTATTGGATTAGGAAATATACCGATGAGTTATTTTGCGTAGTATTGGATGAAACCTTCAGGATTTCGTTTTCAATGTGGTACGAGTTTCAGATATTTTTATAACTCCAATCGCTCTAGCCCGATCTGGTTGTGAACTCTACGTATAAACAGGTTTACGTATAAAATAGTGTGTTTTGACATTATTTAGTGCATGGCCCTTTAAAGGTACAGAGTTGTGTTCGGGGTTCGGTCGTGAGATCTCTAGAGCTCAATTGAGATGGATAATAATGGTTTAAACTCACTAGATCAAAACAAAGAACTCGGAGGAAGATTCTCACTTCGCTAGCTCATTTCAATGATTCCATTTCTTATTTCGACCATGCCCCTCTCGATACAAACAAAAATTACCTGTTAAGCGTCACAAAAGAATGAATTAAACCAAAAGACGGCTTTCATTAAGAGCTATTTGTTCCCCAGATTGGATTTTTGCGGGAAAATTAATTGCACGGTTTATAATTAAAATCGGGAAGTGGGGTGGAAAGAATTTTGCAATTTTGATCGCACGTTTGGCGGTGATCTTGTCTTAGGTACAATCAGAAAGGTGGAGTGGACTTTGTATACTTTCTGGAAGAAATAATTATAACTTTTGCCGTCCAAAAGAAATGTAGACGATTTCACGATCTGATCAAACTGATTTGGCCATTTCATGAAATGTTCATTTCAACGATATGGCCACGACATAATTATCTATTATACGATATTTTCATATGTTTATGTGGCCTGAAAAAAATAAGCAAAGAATATTTTCAAAAACATCAAAAATAAATGGCAAACAAGAGAAGGAGAGGCCAATTCACAATACAAAATTGTTTTTAGAATTATATTATCAAACCGGCTGTTTTAGTCCAGTGAAAATAGACATTCCAGTTTGCATTAATTCCCATACAGCTGGATTTTTGTGCAGGCCTTGAATACGTCATTACAAATGATATGTCAAAAGTCCTCATCGATCCCGCTTGTGCGTTGTTTTCTATTCGTGGTCAAAGAGCCCAAATTTGCGTTTTTTGCTTATACCTCTGAAACTAAGAGAGCTATCGAAAAATGGTTCAGGTAAAGTTAGTAGATCACAAAATTGTGTACCTAAAAGATCTCAACACTTTTCTTCTACAAAGCAGCGCTGTCGAGATATCGTGACTTTAGGCCGCAGGAAAGTCGTATTTTCGAGTAGCCCACATTATGCAATTACAATAAATTGTGTTGAGTAGTTTATCTGGTGCAGGTGGCAGTTTAGTATGGATTGGCTCTAAACTATTATTTACCAATTTCCAGCCCGAATTTTCAGGATTTAGATCATTGAAGTCAAAAAAGACAAAATGATGTATCAAGCTTGCATTCATTTCCAACAAGCGGGATTTTTGTGCAGGCCTTGAATACGTCATTACAAATGATATGTCAAAAGTCACCATCGATCCCGCTTGTGCGTTGTTTTTTATCTGTACTGAAAATCTTCGGATCCTATTTCTAACCTTTGTAATGACGTATTCAAGGCCTGCACAAAAATCCAGCTGTATGGGAATTAATGCAAACTTTAGTCTTAATTTTGTCTATTTTGACTGGATTATTTTACGAGTTTTATAATAACACGTCAATCACATCTTTCACATTATGGATGGTTTTGTAATGAAACGAATGGAAAATACGAGAGTTCAAACAACATTTCGTTGGTTCGTGCCCTAGCAATTTGCTCTCGGTCCGATACAACCGGAGTCAAATGTATCGCGTGTCAGAATTTTTCAGTTACTTTTGTACAAATGTTTTGATCCACGCTATATTTCTGTTGAAATGTTTTTGTTTTGGTCCTTCGTGTACTGGGACGCCAAAGAAAGATTAGGTTTGGGAATCGGTAGTTCCTTTATATTGATTTGGTATTAATGAAATAAGTTTTGTACCTTTTTGAATTTTACTCGCAGTTTTATTGATAATCGTCATATTTAGCAACATCGCATGAATAATTTTCTAATAAGTTTACTGTAATTTGCATTAGAAATATAAATTCTCACCTTTTCATGTAAACACTGACAACATATCGATGATAAGACTTTTAGCTAAAGAATGTTTAATGTCTGTAGGTACCCTTAAAGTGTATTCACCCAAACACTATGTGTTTTCCAGTATTACATAGACTTTAGGTGAGATCGTCCCTTGTCCCAACTGTTTGGCATGGAACTTTGAATTCCGTACGTTTCAATCTGGGGGCACGGCAGTGCCCCCGCCAAGTCGAGCGCGAAGCAAACACTGCCGTACCATCCTTTACTGGAACCATTTCGCCGCATTTTCAGGCCCCTATTTGAGAACCTTTGGATTGGACCAGAACGCAGAAATTTTCATCATCCACTAAGCTATGATAACATACTTAAAATCCAAAATTTCAAGTCTGTGGGACTTATAGTTCCGAAGTTAAGCGAAAGCAAAGTTTCGCATTTATGACACACACTCACTCACTCACTCACTCACTCACCTACACATGATCATCAAAATAGAACTAGTACTTCCCATAAACTCAGAGCGCTGAAATTTGGTACAGAGTTAGGGTTTAATAGCCACATACAGGGAAAACTATAAAAACTACCATAATCGAAGATCTGGAGTACCTGGTGACCCTGATTAGAAAACACAACAGCCCAACCAAACTATTAAAAAAATCGACATACCGCCTTGACAAAAAATATTTAATTTGGTTAGCTGCTTCAGCTGATGTCAATCTGGGGGCACAGCAGTGCCCCCGCCAAGGCAAGCGCGAAGGAAACACTGCCGTACCGTCCTTTACTGGAACCATTTCGCCGCATTTTCAGGCCACTATTTGAGAATCTCTGGATAAGACCAGAACGCAGACATTTTCATCACACAGTAAGAAATAAGATAAGGTTTCTACAAAAAGAAGTGAAATCCCATCAAAAACATTCTGCAAAAAATCTAGCCAAGTCTCGATGGAGCTGCTTGCTCATCTCTAAAAAGTAATGAAATCTAGAAAAAATCGTGCCAAGCCTACGGTTCCTTACTACGATTTCTTCATTATTATAGTAAGTGTTGTGTGACTTGGCCGCTGAAGGGTACTCAAGGGTACAAATACAGTATCAAGCCTTAATTATCACTTGTTATTCAATCAACGTTGTCAAATTGGCAATTTTTCATCGTCAATGGGTAGCGGTTCTGGCGACAGATTGGTGTAATATTGTCACAGAGCACCTGGTTCTGTGCCCTTGTGTTCCCTTCAACGGCCAAGTCACACAACACTTACTATAATAATGAAGAAATCGTAGTAAGGAACCGTAGGCTTGGCACGATTTTTTCTAGATTTCATTACTTTTTAGAGATGAGCAAGCAGCTCCATCGAGACTTGGCTAGATTTTTTACAGAATGTTTTTGATGGGATTGTATTATTGACATCCGCTTATGAATGGAATTTAGAACAAACACAAAATTCGACACGGCCCATCGCGGCCGGTTCAATCCATCACAAACAAAGGTACCTAGTAAAACATTGCTTTTGTACAGTGAGTTATTTGTTTTCACTGTTTGCAGAGTAGGTTTTCCGACCCTACGTTTTAAGAATATAATTTTAAAAGTCCGTAGTAATTAATTGTGTATTCTTATATGATTAGGTTATGGTAAAAAATTCAATTGTTTGCGTAAAAAACCTGTAAAACATTTCAAACTATCTTTTGCCGGTACCAACATTTGAAATAATGTTATTATTAAGTTTTGTTTTTTGAAGATAGCAAACGAGCCTTCCATGGACACAGAAACAAACAAAGACAAATCTATACTAATGTAATAAAGCTAAAGAGTTGGTTTTTTTGAACGCGCTAATCTCAGGAACAACTAATTCAAATTGACAAAATAAATTTTGATAGATAGATTAGAAGAGAGGTAGAGCTTTGTGGAAATTCCACTCGAATGAGCCGCTTGTCTGGGGAAGTACCTCCACCTTACAGAAGTCCGCAGTGAAGTAGCACTTCGTAACTGTTGTGCTATGTTTCTGCTGGTGAGTACGGTTGCCAGAGCTCAGTTGGGGAGGGTATGGGGTTAAGGCCGGCAACTCATCAACGATACCGCTGGTGTCGCGGATGTCCATGGGCGGCGGTGATTGCTTACCATCAGGGGACCCGCTAGCTCGTTTGTCGCCTCTGACATAAAAAAAACAAGTATTGACAACTTTAAATCATCAATTTCCTTTATTCCTCCTTTGTCCACACAAATTCGGAAAGTCTATAACACTCACATACTCGTACAAGTGTTAACTGCTCCAAACTACACAGCAGGTTCTTAAACTTGTTGCACAAACTCGAGCACAAGTCGGCTCGTGTAATGTACTTAAGGAGTTATGTCATGTTGTTAGGACTACAAGAGACGTGATTTAGTGACATCGAAGCCATATTTCATCCCTGGTTGCGTACTTAACTAAGTACGTAACCAGTTTTTCAACGTGGAGAATAGTTAGTTAGTTTGAACGGTTGTCAAACTTGACGCGTGTTTTGTTTTTGTGTCAAACATTTGTTAAGTAAGTAACGGGTATAATAAGAAACATCCAAAGACATTTACAATGATTATAATTTACTATTTTTTTATGTAAACGTTTTTACTTGTGGCTTTGACAGCGTTTTCAAGATTCCAGTTTTATGCCATGGGAGAATTCAATCGGGTTGAAATTCCTATTACCTTAGTCAGCCCATTATCTGCCTGTATATGAATATCAATTTCATCAAAATCTTTTCAGTAGTTTCAGCATGATTGACGAGAAATCATCCAAACAAACAAACTTTCAAATTTTAAATATTACAGTGTGATAGTGAGCTGAAGACCGACAACAAACATGTCGCTTGGGACGTCAAACAGTACCTACTACATAATAAACTCCACATATAGTTTTGTTAGTGTGCCACATGCGAAACATTGTTTTTTTGCTGATGACGTTGCTTAGAAGCTTTTCAACAACTACAAACTACAATAGACTAGTTACTAACGTTGCGACAACAGCACTGGTCTATGAATCCCTCTACTAGTAAGAATCTGCTACTACGTGAAAATTACTCCTTAAATCTTGCCTTATGAAATACCTCATTACAATCATCGTTAAGTACACAAGAATGTGTTTTGCGGTTGTTAAACTTGTTGCTCTAAAGTCAGAGAAGTCGGCTCGTCATGTACAGACATCAACATGTCAGACTAAACCCTTGAGAATTCTTGCCCGTCCTTATGTCAGTGGCATAAGGATTATTATTGCATTGCCAGGGTTTACCATGGCTGTACTTGTAAGCGCGAGTTATGCAGGAAATTACGCGTAGCTTTATCGAAGCGTTTGCGCTAATGTTGAGTGTACTTTGGTAATTAGGGGCGATATGTTGGGTAAGAAATAACAAACAGTTATAAGTAAATTACTTAGACAATTTTCATGCATTGCGGAGACACTGAAGTAAGTAGCTTAAGCACTTACGCTGCCAGAAATCAGCAACGGTGCTATACTACTATAATGAAGCTGAAAAGTTTTTGTATGTTTTTTTGAACGCGCTAATATCGGGAACTACTTATTCGATTCGAATCGAAGAATTATTTTTGTGTTGGCTAGTCCGATTGTCGAGGAAGGCTTTTAGCTAGAGTATAACACTATGTGTGTGGAAACCGAATACGACGCGGACAGGGTCGCGGGCTGCACCTAGTTTTAAATAAATGACTAAGTATCCCATCACATGTACTGATCAGACTCCGCGGAAAGTAGCTTAGGCCCTTGTGTTGCGGAAATAAGAACCAACAGTCGATTACATTACTTAAATAGATGCGTATAAACTTCAGACACTACAAACATACATGTTCCGGATCGAATTCGCGGCCTGTTGGAATAAGGGTGCGGCTCCACCAAAGCGGAGACGTGTCGTAAGTAGCCAATAAGGATTTAGCTCTAACACGTGACCAACTCAGCATTGATAGCTTATTGACTACTTACAGCACATCTCCGCTTTAGTAGAGTCTCACCCTAGTAGTTGTTAATATACGTAGTTAAGTGTCTAGTGGTTTGAACTCGTAAGTCAGAAGTCGACTCGTGTGCTTCGAGAGTTACGAGCCTCGTAACATGATCGTAAATGAGAGATTATGTGTGACGTCATCGAAGCGGGACTGTAATGTTGTTTGTAATTTGCTAATTATTAGAGGAGTGATACGCGAAATCTTAGTATGTAGAGCGATACATGTTGTTGATGAGTGAGAATGTTCTCGCAAATATATCTCGTAGTCACGGTGGCAAAAAAATGTTAATCGTTTTATGTGTGTTGTGTTATTTTATTGTCAGCCAATTTCTTCTTTCTGAAGAAAACAGAGCTACAACTCTCCTAAGATTACTTTTTACTTATATTTCTCCTCAAGTCCCATAAAAACTAAATTAAGCAATAAGCAGCTCTTATTCTTTATTGCTTTGTATTATTGTGAACACAGTACCTAACGTGCAGCAAAAATTAGTTGTAAATCGAAAAGCAAATAAAAACTTCGGATTTTTACTTTGAATGACTATAGTTACAACTTTCACCAAAATCACAGAGCGCAAACCGGTGAACGCAAGCGTCACTGTAATTTCTATTCATGGTCGCACTAGGCCGAAAAAACGCGATCGAAGTTCGACGGCAATGCCTTTTCTATATAAAATTACGCGACGTAATATCGGTGTAGTGTCATTTCCCATTTAAAAGTGTGTCATATCATGAACATGACGGAACGTTAATTCAGCCGCGTAAATTCGGTCGCGTTTTTTCTGCATAGTGTGTTCCTACACTTAGTAAAGAAAAACATTAGCCCTAAAATATATAAGCGACCGAAGATCGGCAGCAATGTACTCTAAATAGCGGATGACACACTGTACCGAAATTACGTCGCGTAATCATCACCCTCCTAGCGTTTATCCCGTTTCTGTGCGGGGTCCGCTTTGACCATGATCCAGGATTTGGGGAGTCTGGTTATTACGTTGAGTAATGTTGTATAGAAAATGAACTGAAAAAAAACTGTTTCTGATATATTATGTGGAGTCAACACCATAGACAACTTGCAGTAAACCAAAATCTTGATAAAAATAATTAATAAGAAAAAAATACATAAAAGCACACTCAATCTTAATCAAATATGAACTGGTGGTTAGCGGTGTTGGTTTTACAATTATTCATATGTTTGTATAAATAACATGTGTTTGAATTTTTGATTGTAAAACTGTTTGTTGACCCAAACAAAGAAAAAAAAAACTTCGGCTGAAGTTCGTGTTTTTTCCGCTTAGTATGCTTTTACCCTAACATTTATTTGCACATACCATGATGCTTATATTCATAGTGGAGCGTAAAAGTTATTTGCACAACGCGTGTCTATGAATTATTAACATAAAACAAAGCTGACCCAAAGATTTGTTTGTAAAAGCGTAACATGCGTGATGGAGTTGTTGGAAGACTAGGTAGTTGTGCATATTAAAGTAAGGATTAAAGGGTATGCTAACATTGTTAAAATAGTTAACGTGACGCAAAGTTACGTGGGGATTTTGTGCGGCTTTCGTTTGCTCGTAGTGCAGAAAAACACCAGGCGAAATTTAGCGACCGAAGATCGGCGGCAATACAGACATTTTCTATACAATATTACGCGAGGTTAAATTAGCAGGGTGTGTTATTTTCCATTAAAAATAAAATAAGTCGTTTTACACATGGTATTAAAAAAATAAGTATTTGATTATGTTATTAGTTAAAAGAAAAATGAAAAAAGTTCTTCTTATATTATTGCTAGATATGGTAATCTTATACAGGATTGAACCCACTACCTTTTGTTGGTGTAACAGTCAACCAACACACCAGACAATACCAGACAGTTGTTAAATGTCGTTAAACATGCGAATAATTATTAAAATCAACAGTTTATTTGAGAATAGCTCGTATTCCCCTAATATTATTATTATTAATCTAGAAAGCAAAGTATATTTCGTCACCACTTAATTTTGCTTTATTTAATTAAGCTAGCACAAAGCAAGCAGGTCAGGTCCCAAAGGCAGAGTATATTACGGATTATATTTATGCGTCACGCGTGATAAGGGTGCGTTATTTATTTAATAATGCAATATTCTTGTTAGTAATCTCTGGCGTACTAAGCAGGTTTTTTATTATAAACCAGCGACCCAACTAACTTCGCACGAAAATGATTTCTCTACTTTGCAAATGGTGCATGTATTCAATCTTTCATATGGATTATTTTATTTAAACCCACATCAAAATCCTTGGCATAATGAAATTATCTAAATAATATAAACAATTAAATGTCGGTCATAGTCATCACCTAGGGCTCTCCACTCAGCCCGATCCTCAGCGACTTTCCTTTTAACATTATCGACAATATACATCGGCAATCGGCATTAATTCAAACCTTAAAACGGTGGGTGTACGGGCACCGATACAAACAAGGAGTTACCCCTCCTTCCAGTGGTGGGTGAATCCAGTGGCTGACCGGGGCATCCGCCGTAAAATCGAGTAATACAATAGTCCATTTTACGACGCCACTCTGACATTACTTAAAACATCTGCTAATAGAGAATAGAATATGGAAGTAACACTATTCTAACTGTCATTAGCACTTTCTTTATTGATGAACAAAAGCCGTAAAAACCTCATAAAATTAACGTTATTGCATGAATGTCCAGTCAGCGTGAGATAGATAGCGTCACTCAGGGTACTTGAATAAATAGACGGAACCAAATAGTCAATAATATCGGTACAAACAAGTTTTCCATATTGTTGACGACATTGTATGAGTTCAAAAAGTCGACACATTTTGTAAAAAAATACATAAGGCTCGGTTCAAACGTACTTTGTTACTTTTACATAAACACCCTTTTTTTTTTTTTTTTTTTTTTTTTCGCGGTGAATGCGTTACGCACCGTAACCCTGTCCTAGTGGGTTGGACAACCTAGTGGGTTGGACAACCTAGTGGCATTAACTTCAACGCTAAATCCTAAAAATACCTAAAACCTAGTAAACTAAACTAAAAGTAGGTCTATTTGTCTAGACTCCCCGGCGTCAAATGACAATTTATAAAGCCCTTACGGTGATGCCAATGATACGACGATTTATGTAATTACTCGCCTTTATGGTAATTGTGTATTTATGGGCCTGGTCCGGACGATTTTTAACAAGGTTACTCGATACGATGTCCTTCTATTGCTAAGTAAATACAAATTAGATAGTTCCATTATGGATTAAATGTTAATCAGGGACTAATGTCTTCTTATGTAATGTTGATAAGAGGTTTTGTGTTTGAATCCTGGCATAGACCGATATTTGATTGTTTGTTTGAACGCAGTTATCTCAGGACCTACTATTAGTATATTAATTTGTATTTGATAGTCTATTTGCCGAGGAAGGCTTTAAGCTATTTCATCGAGGACGGCGGCCGGTAGTGAACAATAAAAGTGGAAAAATATGAAATATAATCTGTTCTAGCGTACTCAATATCCTGCGTGCTTAGGTGATCTTTGAAAGATTGGCCGCCGTAGCTAAAACATCTTAAAAGAACAATTTATGATTGACAACTCAATCATTTCGTAAGATGGTATAGTTTTCTGGCAAAGCTTCCGTTATAGCTAAATTTCGTCAAAATGAAAATTAATAAAATATCTAGTTCTTCTAGCCGTTGCAAAAACCTACACTGTAGAAGGCAGTGTACTGCCCCGCTGAGCCGCTCGTCAGAGAGTGCTCAGCCTCGATGACAATCCACACTGAAGGCGAGTTGAAAGAGACTTGAGTCCCCTTCGACCCACATCGTTGTCCGTTTTACGCTCAAATTGCTTTATCACTGTTTCACATCTTGCCCTGCCTGCCTTTGAGTCCGCTAACCTTCTCAACTGAGCTCTGGTGGCCTTACACACCAGCAGAAACAGCACACCAGTTATGAAGAACGACTTCTCTGTGGTCTTCTGAAAGGTGGAGGTACTTCCCCAGACGAGCGGCTTGTTCGAGCTACGTTCAAAGAAATTATTTATTTATTTATTTAATCTTTATTGTACTACACAAAATATTGTACAAAAGGCGGACTTAATGCCTCATGGTCCTCAATGGTCAAGAACTTAGCTCTTCAATTATTGATTTATGAAATAAAAACGAATGGATCATATTCCCAGTTCTTCTAGACATTATAAAAGTCGCTAGATGGCAGTGCTGTGCCCCGTTGAGCCGCTTGTCAGAGAGCGCTCAGCCTCGATGACAATCCACACTCAAGGAGCTCGAGCCCCCTTCGCCCCACATCATTGTCCGTTTCACGTTCAAATTACTTTATTACAGCTGCACATCTGTCTTCTATCAACTCGTATTTTTATGGAAGAGGGAGACAAACAAGCAAGATTGTCACTTGATTGTAAGTGATCACTGCTGCCCATGGTCATCAACTATACTACTTGTATAAACTGATATTAGGTCCCTAATCACTAAATGTTAGTTACATGAGCCAAAAATCCTTTACTCTGATCGCCGCGCCATTGCCATTCTAGGATGGTACGAGACGCAATTGAGATTAAAAAGTACAACAATTTCAACAGGGCGAAGAGATAAAATAGCATCAGCGTGGAATCCAGAGATTAGAAGATATCAACCTCGATTTGCATCGTCTAGAGCGAACCCTGATACTGTTAATGTTGTGTGACGTGCAAATGTAGGTGACAATTTTATAAGCGACAGTTCGGGGGTATTGGAAGAGTATACTAATTCTTGAGGTCATTACAAACGATATTTGCTATGGCAGTATAGCTAAACTAAGTCCGAACAGTTGAGACAAGCTATATTTTTTTTTCGTTTCATACCATTTTGCAATGGAAAGAATCGTATTTTTTTTTTGCTTCCATGTATCAAACATTGTAATTAAGTAACAAGTTCTAGGCTGTCTCACTCAGTTCGGACTGAGTTTAGGGCTATTCTGCTTTTGTAAATAGCGTTTGTAAGCTCAAGAATTTATATTACCAAGATTGTTTGGTGGACGGCAAGAAAAAGTCAAATAGCAATTTTAGGCAATGCTATTTGCACCGTGTTTTAATGTTAGATACATACCTCTAGGGATGATGTTGTGCGAATGATGTTAAAAGTTATTTATTAGTTCAATATTTATTATTATTGCAATGGTGCATCTCTGCAGTGTAGGAGCCTAGGAGGGTGGGAACGAGCAGTCCATTCAGTTTTATTGCCGCGGCTTTCAAGGATCGTAGCTAGGAACATTTAGCGGGACCGACTTAGCTCTGGCATGCAATTTGCGCTCGCATAACTGCTATTGCACTTCTAGATGCACTTTATTGCAGCATTTTTGTGGTCAATAAATAATCCTTCGTATGGAGTCCTTGATCTTTGTTAATAAACATTCGTTTAATTCTAAATGGATGCGTGTAACTCTTGTTGACCCATCCTACTACTCAAGATTATAATATTATGATACAAAATAACCTTTTTCTAAAGACAAGTTCAAAATCAGTTTGATTTATAAACATTATAAACAACCCTAGCGGCCGTCTGCGACTCCGTTCGCGAGGATTGCGGTTTCCACTTACATTATGTACTGTAGCCCAAAGCCTTCTTCGACAAATGGGCTATTTAAATATATGTATTATACTTTTTCGATTCGAAATAGTAGGTCCTTGTTCAAACAAACAAGCTAGACAAAACCCGACATTCATCCGCTTTTAGTAATTAAGTAACTCAAAACGGTTACTGCAAACGCGTTAATCGAACTTAGCATGGTATTCATCGATCCTATACCCTTATTACTCCTCTCTTAGCCAAGTAATTTTTCTATCCTGCCTCTAATGAAATATTTAAATGATACTCAGGCTTTAATCAAACTTACCGTGGTATTCATTGATCCTCGGCCATCATTAGATGTGGACACTTATTACTCCTCTCTTAGCCAAGTAATTTTTCTATCCTGACTCTAATAAAATATTTAAATGATGATACTCACGCTTTACCCAAACTTAGCGTAGTATTCATCTTTCAACTGAATCAATTTATTTCTTTATTCTGTCTCTTAAAAAACTATAAATGATACTCACGCGCATACGAGAAGGGCAGTCCATCCGACCAGCGGAACTCTCCCTCTTGCACGGCGTCCGTCGCGCCGATCCAGTAGACGTCGTCCACACCCGATCCAGGCCTGGGGAATAACACTTTTATAAGGTAACCATAGCAACCTTACTGATTTCGAGGACCTCGAGATCAGTAAGTTTGATTGGTTCGGTTTTTTGAGCCTAAGTTTGAGAATACCCATACGAAATCAACAAGCGAGGTGATCAAGCCAAATGTTACTGGAACTTGATTTAAAACGTTACGTAGGCCTACTTTGTAATTGTAAAGCAGTAGAAAAAAAAAATAAAAGATAACTTGGAAAAAATAGCCACGTATTAAAAAAAATAACATACTCGGATGGTTCCAACTTGTTTGCATTCTCGAGTTTCAGGATATCCAGTTGACGTATATTCGGTCAAAAAGTTTCCTGTCTGATGCTACAATTAATGTAAACACATCATAATATTGTAATAAACAGGCTGATCAGGATCATAGTTTGGCCGAAAATGCAACCAGAAGTGGATGATATGGAGGATATGAGGGTCCCATCTTAATTTTTTTTGAAATATATAACAACTGATAATGCCAAAAAATCGCAACACTCACGCATGTATAAGCATTTGGTCCATGATCTGCTGCTGCCTCTCATTCAATACGCTCGCCAGATGTCCTCCGAGCCGCACGCACTCCGCCTCCGCCTGCCTCCACGCCCTCTTGGCTTCCCTCACCGCTGATATGCAAAAGTCCCCAGACAACACCCACCCGTAGTCGCAATGCCCCACAATATCATCGATAGCCTTATCCATCCACCACACCTTCAACCACATCTCATTAGAATTCTTCTTCGCTAACACACTTATATTCAACCGTATCGAATTCGCTTCCGATATAATCTGCACGCTCCTCAAAGGATCACCAGGCTGGGAGCAATGCTTCCATCTCGATTCACCGTCTTCTAGCGTCAGCTCCATTCCCCTACAGAGAGCCAGAGCGTCCTCATGTATTATATTGGATACATCGTCTCTCGAAGTATTTGGTCCCGTACCCATTTGCAGTATCATGGCCACTCTGTTCCCGTAGGGCAGGTGTATTCGGTAGGAGCAGGCGAGTCGCGTCGCCGGGCCGACCTCGAACGAGCCGTTGTTTGCCGTCAGTAGGATGTCGTGGCAGTGGTCTACTAGACGGTACGTCGCGGCGAACGACGGTCGGCCGTGGAGTTCCATTGTGGGGTTTTTTGACGTAGACAAGTACGTGAATCTCCTGAAATAAATAAATGAATAAATTGCTTGGACTGACACACTGATTGCCTAGCCCCAAGCTAAGTACGAAACTTGTGCGATAGATAGATAGGGAACAGAAAGACATACTAAAGTACTTTTATAAACGTCCTCGTGACTCGAGTATAAATGCTTTTGCATTTATACTCGGAGCGAACCGTATGAACATCGGTTCATCATACAAACATTTGCCCCTAGGTTTTGAAATGGTTACGAGAAATGATGTATCTCTTGCAGATTCATGAATATTTTACTTCTACTCACGATCATGTCAATAAAAGACAATTTTACATTTCAATAAGCCTTTGTCCTGATGAAGACCACCAACAGGGAGTTTTGTGTGTAAGTGTGTAAGTGTGTGGGTGGGCCGGTGAGAGTGTGTGTGTGTGTGTGTGTTACATACCTATTAGACGCTGGGATCAGCTCGAGCTTCCCGCACAGCGTGGCAGTGTTGGGAGCAAACCGTATGAACCCAGCGGCGCAGGGCACGTTCAGCTTGTGCAGCTCCACCAGAAGAGCGTTCCGTAGTGAGGGCGGGCGGGATGAGGAGGCGGCAACCGTGCGTGCGTGTGTGTGTGTGTGTCTTATAGGTACCTCGTAGACGCAGGGATCTGCTTGAGCTTCCCACACAGCTTGGCTATGTCAGCGTGTGTGTGTGCGCGTGTGTGTGTGCGCGTGTGTGTGTGCATGTCTGGGTGTCTGTCACATACCGGTTAGACGCAGGGATCTGCTCGAGCTTGCCGCACAGCGTGGCCGTGTTGGGAGCGAACCGTATGAACCCAGCGGCGCAGGGCACGTTCAGCTTGTGCAGCTCCACAAGCAGGGCGTTCCTTGGCGAGGGGGGAGGGATGAGGAGGCGACACCCGTGCGTGTGTGCGTGTGTGTCATATTATACCTCGTATACGCAGGGATCTGCTTGAGCTTCCCACACAGCGTGGCTGTGTCAACGTGTGTGTGTGCGTGTGTGTGTGCGTGCGTGCGCGTGCGTGTATATACCTGTTAGACGCAGGGATCTATTTGAGTTTCCCACAACGTGGCTGTGCCAACGTGTGTGTGGGTGTGTGTGTGTGTGCCTGCGTGTGTGTGACACATACCTATTAGACGCCGGGATCTGCTCGAGCTTCCCGCACAGCGTGGCAGTGTTGGGAGCGAACCGTATGAACCCAGCGGCGCAGGGCACGTTCAGCTTGTGCAGTTCCACCAGCAGAGCGTTCCTCGGGGAGGGGGGAGGTATGAGGAGGCGGCACCCGTGCGTGCGGGGCAGGTGCCCGGAGTGCACTCGGCCGCTGCGCGCGGCTCGTAGGCGAACTGCGCATTCTGGAACAAGAATTGGGTATTTGACTGCATCCCAACTAATATTATAAATGCGAAAGTAACTCTGTCTGTCTGTCTGTCTGTTACGCTTTCCCGCTTAAACCTCGCAACCGATTTTGATGAAATTTGGTACAGACAATCTTTAGACCGTGAGACAGAACATAGGCTACTTTTTATTTCGAAAAAAAGAAATCCACGCGGACGGAGTCGCGGGCGGCCGCTAGTACGAAATAAATTATGATATACCAACATTAAAGATGAAATCAAAAATGAAGCACAATTTTTTTATCCCGCAGTTACTTTTGAGCTTTTAACAAATTATTACACCTAATTGAAACTAAAAGAGATTTGACTATACAACAATGTGACGTCACAATTTTGTATTCCATACAGTTTTTGCAACAAGTTTACGTTTTTGACATTTAATAAAAGAGGGTGATTTGACCTGTCAGTCAAATACCGGATTATAAAACCATCTAAAGAACATACATTGTACTTGTAAAAATTGGAGATTTTAAAAGAGAAACTATAGATCCTCTTGCCTCTTCTTTTCAATAGAATACTGCTTTCCGAAGTCGGTGGTAGAATACTACCTGTGGTCCACGTTCGTAACTGATCTTTCGTAACCAGTTACGACTTAGTGTAATGTAAAAATGGTGGCTTACGATTTATAAGTACATCTTTTGAGATTTATAAATCCCCTTTAAATAAAAGACTTTCAGGTTTTGTTTTTTATAAAATAAAGATGCTTTCTGATATCTGTCCCTCGGCAATGTGTGCGTAGTAGATTTTTTTAACTATTGATTTTAATGTGGTCTATTATTTTAAGGAAAGAACTGGAGGATACAACAAAATGCACAATATTGAAAGCAACAGGTCTACTGAGTTTCATAAGAATTTATTCCGGAGGCTGTTAGTTACAAAAGGGCTCATAAAATAATATCAGCACAACCCCTACCTAAAGTAGCAAGAGTCTCATCTTTAGGGTTACTATCCTACTACTATTTTATAAAGGCGAAAGTTTCTATTTATGGATGTATGGATGTATGGATGTTTGTTACTCTTTTACGTAAAAACTACTGAATGGATTTGAATGAAACTTTACCACAATATAGCTTATTCATTAGAATAACACATAGGATATTGGAAATCGAAATCCACGCAGACGGAGTCGCGGGCGGCCGCTAGTTTAAAAATAATAGTATATTTCCGTGTCAGCGCAAAAACAATGAAACATACCCGCCACAAAGATCATCTCAGCTGAAATTGACTAATGTTATGGCTTGATGAACTTATTTTGAAATTAATTATATACCGAGCACTATTCGCTTCTGTAGATAAGTAAATCGTAAGTCAATAATTATGTTTTGTATTTATTTTGTAATATTTATAGTAGTTAAGCTACGTATGTAGTACCATCATTTCATTTTCTTTTCTGCATGTTGCATTAATTCCGCCTTTTGTCCCCATTATGTAGTACCACGAAGCATTACTAAATAAGCAAACACGTTTAAAAAGTTACGGCTATAAAAACGAGTAGCTATACATTACTGTTTATGTTCCATGAAGGGGTTACGGCCCACTCAGAAATACTGTCTGTAAGAGTTACATTGTAATTTTACGGCTTTAAAGGGCCCCATATACGGTACAATTCGTCTCTACGACCGATCTGATGAAAATCGTGACTATGGATCGCACAAAAAATGACGCTCATACACGAAACGATTGGGCGTAACGATCGATCATTTATTTGCTTGAAACTGAATACAAACACGTGTTCACTGCCGATTCATCGTTACGATATTCATGATTGCATGGGTTTTTGTTGCGTTTTCCGATATCGTCTACGATGAAGTAAATCGTTAACGATCTTGATATACACTATCGATTCGTCGTTTCGATCGGTCTGAAACGACGGATCGTACAGACAAATCGTACCGTGTATGGGGCCCTTAAGGGAAACATTGTTGGAATATGGGAATGGATCAACCTAACGGTACACGTGTAATAGATTACCTGATATGTTGCGGTAGTGCTTCACCCATTATAAGTACACTAGCGGCCGCCCGCGACTCCGTACGCGTGGATTTCGGTTTCCGCACACATAGTGTTATACTTTAGCTTAAAGCCTTGCTCGGCAAATGGACTTTGCAAAACAGAATGATTTTTCAATTCGAACCAGCAGTTCACGAGATAAGTTTAAACAAAACAAACTCTTCACCTTTAATAAGTTAAGTATAGATCTGTGTGATTTAGTAATTTTATTCCATAATATTATCCATATTTGTTAACGGGACTAAACGTGATTTTAACTATGAAGTATATACATATATAATACTACTTACTGCTTGACGTTTCGGCTGCGTTACCATGGCCGTGGTCGCAAGCGGACTGGTGATGCGGGGCGTCGCGTCGTTTGCTCGGGCGCGGTTGAGAATGTTCTTCCTCTACCCCCAAATTGTCAATTATTAAATTTTCACCCACACTTTCCACGGCTGTTGTAACGCAGCCGAAACGTCAAGCAGTAAGTAGTATATATATACTACATAGTTAAAATCGCGTTTAGTCCAGTTAACAAATATCATTATAGTAATGCAACGCGAAAGTCTAAAATCTCATAATTTTATTACGTTTTGAAATTTGGCATGCAGTTAGATGTTATAACATAAGCATCCGCTATCCGGATTAGAATAGACGATGAAGAAACCGAAAATTACGCGGAAGAAGTCGCGGGCGCGTTGCTAGTAGGTATTATATAAACAAACTAAGTTACTGCCAACACTAAAACTAAGCTCTCAATACAAAGCAAGTATTTTTATACTTTCCGACATAGACATCTCGCAATTTTATGAAGGGTTACTGTGAAAAGGTCAACGGCTGTAACTTTTATTGCTTGTTTTTTGGCAGAAGAACGTACATAAACAGAGTATTAGTAATCATATCACGTCTGTGGCTTTCATACGCGCAATTTCAGTACTTTATACGACTCTATACAGCCAATTTTTCGTCAGATCTTGTTCAAATTGTGTTTTGTATGCAGTATTGGTCGACCGCTTGCGTATATTCAAAGACGATACGGTTATTGGGCAAAAAACAAATGGTTTGTGTGGGGTATTCAATAGATATGAATATTTGGTTAATGTGACATTATTTGTCATTGTCATGTGATATTGGTTGCAATGTATATCTAAGCATTTTTGTCTTACTTTTTTATGCTTGTTTCTTGGGATATATTGATTCAGCTTAGCTTGTTTGTTAAATAAAACTGCAACGTATAAACAGGTTCTGAATAATTTTTTTTTTTTTTGCAATAAACTTAAATGTTACCACGTACTCAAATGTTCTGCTATGAACTTAAGAATTGAAATTTAGCAAAAGATTCTCCCTTCTCATTTATTTATGTTCTCGAATCTATCATCATTGCCTAGTGGCCGGTAACCTACGTCACAAATCCAGAAGAAATCTTTATTCCGATTCCCCGATCGTAACTTCTGGAACAAAGGTTGCACAGCCACAGATGTACAAGTACATACGATACGCAGTAACTGGCAGATTAGGTACATAATGTGCTCCCCACATGCGTCCCATCTGAATTATTCATATGGCGGAAGAGAAAGCCAATCTGGGAATGAGTATTAGCTCGGTATTAGGGACATTTTGTATGTACGTATTATTGCATTTGTTAGGTGACAGATCCTGCAGAGCTTAATCGTAGGCGTAATCATTATCTTTTCCTGCAAAATTCTTAAATTATAATCTTTAGATAGGCCCTATAATGTGAAGCAACTGTAACTTCACATAACGTAGTAGTCTAGGTACAAACGTACGTCCCGCCAGTCAATAATACCACAGTTTTCTAGTGTCAAGACATATGTAAAACTTAAATACAGATTGATTTCGTTTTCCTCAATATTGTGTCTAAGCACCTGATAACATAAAATTAATACATACAGTAAAAGTAGGCAGTCACACTAATAAATGTTTTGATAAAGAATGCATGTAAGGAATTGATTTAAAATGTAATAATAATAAACTTAGTTTTCTATACAAGGAAAGGTATAAGGGTATTATCAGTACCTATCCTTTAAGACGACTGGTAGAGTATTCCATGAAAAATTTATTTCGCCTTTTGTTCAGTTTTTTTGTCTCACAGTAAAGTTAGAAACACTCGTAGAATTGTCCTGCTTAAACTACCGTTCGTAAGAACATATTCCATTTCAAACAAGTTCAACCTAATTGTTTACAAGCACACCACACATTAACTGAACGTTAACAATCATCTCAGTGTACGAGTAGCAAAGGAAAGAGTGTAAATGCTCTAGAGAAAACTAATTACCAGTCTGCCATCTGCATTGCCTCATTAGTATTCAGTTTGTCCTCTCGGCGGTAGATTTACATTCCGAGCGTTGCGGGGCTTCGAGTACGCTGGACCAAGTGACGGCAAAGCTTGGAGTTCGAAAAAAGAACTGTTCAACAGACATGTCAAACTATTTCACACTTTAGTTCTGTGGCACATTGAAGAGGAACACGGCTGACATTTGTTGGCGAATGGCTCTTGTTTATCTTCGTTTTTAGGTTTTCTTTGGAAAACACAACAAGTACAATCTAGGATTTCGTCACAAAAACAGTCAAATTGTAATTAAAAGCGATAGCTAGCACATGGACAACTCGCTGTTTGTAAGGATATAACAAATCTTCTACAAGGCTTTAAATATTTCACACCTAATTCTATTTTCGAATTCAAACATACACTTTACAAGAACCCCACACATTATTAACTAAACACTACCAATTATTATTATCCAAGAGTAGCAAAAGGAAATAGTGTAAGTGCTCTAGAGAAAACTAATTAACATTCTGCCATCTGCATTGCCTCATTAGTATTCAGTTTGTCCTCTCGGCGGTAGTTTTACATTCCGAGCGTTGGGCTTCGAGTTCGCTGGACCAAGTGACGGCAAAGCTTGGAGTTTGAAAAAAGAACTACGAACTATTTAACTATCCATGACTGCTGTCGAAGTCTCACTCGAACTATTTCACACTTTAGTTCTCTGACAGTTTGATGGGACACGGGTGTCGTGTCATTTTTCACTTTTGTATTTTTCACAATTGTTATAATTTTTTTAGTGTTTTTTCTACCTTCTTTACGTAATTTAATTAAAATTATATAGTTTGTGTTATGTTTTTGTGGAAAATGTACTGATTTCTATATATTTTAGTTTGCAATTGGTTTAGCGTTATTTGGATTACAAAAAACTTTTTTTTGATAATATAGAAGGAAAATGAAAATTAATTGAATTTTAAGCGCATCTTTTAAGATAAAGGGCCTAGGATATTTTACATTCATTACATTTTTTTTTTAGAAAGTCATGTTTGATGTTTAGCTCAGCGAGATAAAGATTGCTCAATGAAAAAAATCGTGAACACAAAAATAAAACTAAAAATTAAAAAATAATTCCTAATATCTATTACCTAATACTATAATTTTCCTAAACTATGTCAAAGTAATCTTAAACAAACTAACTGAAGTCGGTGCTTTTTCTCTTCTGTTTTTTTGGACAGGCACCGACTTCACTTAGTTTGTTTAAGATTACTTTGACATAGTTTAGGGACTATTTTTTTTTGAAATAACGCTAAACCAATTGCAAACTAAAATATATAGAAATCAGTACATTTTCCACAAAAACATAACACAAACTATATAATTTTAATTAAATTACGTAAAGAAGGTAGAAAAAACACTAAAAAAATTATAACAATTGTGAAAAATACAAAAGTGAAAAATGACACGACACCCGTGTCCCATCAAACTGTCAGAGAACTAAAGTGTGAAATAGTTCGAGTGAGACTTCGACAGCAGTCATGGATAGTGTTAAATAGTTCGTAGTTCTTTTTTCAAACTCCAAACTTTGCGTCACTTGGTCCAGCGAACTCGAAGCCCCGCAATGTTGGGAATGTAAAACTACCGCCGAGAGGACAAACTGAATACTAATGAGGCAATGCAGATGGCAGACTGGTAATTAGTTTTCTCTAGAGCATTTACACTGTTTTCTTTTGCTACATTTGGATAATAATAATTGTTAGTGTTTAGTTAATACTGTGTGAGGTTAATGTAAACTGTGTTTTGAATTCGATGATAGAATGCGTTGTGGAATATTATAAGTCTTGCTAAAAGTTTGTAATATCCTCATAAACACTGATTTATCCTTGTGATAGCAATCCCTTTAAATTTCAATTTGACTGTTTTCGTGACGAAATCCTAGATTGTACTTGTTTTGTTTTCCAAAGAAAATATGATGAAAAACTAAAAAAGAAGAAAAAAAGAGCCATTCGCCAACAAATGTCAGCCGTGTTCCTCTTCAATGTGCCACAGAACTAAAGTGTGAAATAGTTTGACAGTCATGTCTGTTGAACAGTTCTTTTTTAGAACTCCAAGCTTTGCCGTCACTTGGTCCTACGAACTCGAAGCCCCGCAATGTTGGGAATGTAAAACTACCGCCGAGAGGACAATCTGAATACTAATGAGGCAATGCAGATGGCAGACTGGTAATTAGTTTTCTCTAGAGCATTTACACTCGTTATAATGAATGTAAGTGTTTAGTTTATAATGGGGGCGTTTGGGCGAAAAAAGCGTTTGCAAGCGTTTGTAAACAAAATGGCGATTGTGAGCGCAAAATGGCGATTGTTTAGCGGTAACACAGTAAACTGACAGTTAGCAAACACGTCCTGGCCGAAAACAGCACAGTTAGCGCTAACAATCGCCATTTTGTTTACAAACGCTTGCAAACGCTTTTTTCGCCCAAACGCCCCCAATGTGTGAGGTTCTATTAAACGGTTTGTGTAGGTTTGAATTTGAAAATAGAATTTGTTGTGGAATATTGTCATTCTGATGTGGGAACCTTTGTTTATTACAACTTGACAGTTTTTGTGATAATATTCTATATCGTATTCTTTCTGGACTCCAAAATAAAGATAAGGAAACAAAACAATGTGACAAATGACAGTCGTGTTCCTTATTTAACTGCCGGAAGACTGCTCGTGTAAAATAATTCGACATCTATCATGAATAGTGTTCATTAGTCCTGGACTGTTTTGGATAGTTTTTAACTCCTCTGGTTAGTTCTTTTTTTGAACTCCAAGCTTTGCCGTCATTTCGTCCAGCGAACTCGAAGCCCCGCAACGCTCGGAATGTAAAACTACCGCCGAGAGGACACACTGAATACTAATGAGGCAATGCAGATGGCAGACTGGTAATTAGTTTTCTCTAGAGCATTTACACTCTTTCCTTTGCTACTCGTACACTGAGATGATTGTTAACGTTCAGTTAATGTGTGGTTTGCTTGTAAACGATTAGCTTGAACTTGTTTGAAATGGAATATACACGGTGGTTTAAGCAGGACAATTCTACGAGTATTTACATTTTAGGTCATTGAATTATTTAAACTTTACTGCAAGACAAAAAAACTGAACTAAAGGCGGACTAAATTTTTCATGGAATACTCTACCAGTCGTCTTAAAGGATAGGTACTGATAATACCCTTTAACCTTTCCTTGTATAGAAAACTAAGTTTATTATTATTCATTTTAAATCAATTTCCAACATGCATTCTTTATCAAAACATTTAATAGTGTGACTGCCTACTTTTACTGTATGTATTAATTTAATTTTATAAGGTGCTTAGACACAATATTAAGGAAAACCAAATCAATCTGTATTTTAGTTTTACATATGCCTTGACACTAGAAAACTGTGGTATTATTAACTGGCGGGACGTACGTTTGATACTAGACTACTACGTGATGTGAAGTTACAGTCGCTTCACATTATAGGGCCTATCTAAAGATTAGAATTTAAGAATTTCAGGAAAAAGATAATGATTACGCCTACGATTAAGCTCTGCAGGATCTGTCACCAAACAAATGCAATAATACGTACATACAAAATGTCCCTAATACCGAGCTAATACTCATTCCCAGATTGGCTTTCTCTTCCGCCATATGAATAATTCAGATGGGACGCATGTGGGGAGCACATTATGTACCTAATCTGCCAGTTACTGCGTATCGTATGTACTTGTACATCTGGGGCTGTACAACCTTTGTTCCAGAAGTTACGATCGGGGAATCGGAATAAAGATTTCTTCTCGATTTCTGTCGCGGCCAGCTAATAGGTAATGATAATAGATTCGAGAACATAAATAAATGAGAAGGGAGAATCTTTTGCTAAATTTCAATTCTTAAGTTCATAGCAGAACATTTCAATATGTGGTGACATTTAAGTTTATTGTAAAAACTAGCGGCCGCCCGCGACTCCGTCCGCGTGGCTTTCGATTTTCATAGCCTATGTGTTATTCTGATGAATAAGCTATATTGTGGTAAAGTTTCATTCAAATCCATTCAGTAGTTTTTACGTGAAAGAGTAACAAACATCCATACATCCATACATCCATACATCCATACTTACAAACTTTCGCCTTTATAATAGTAGTAGGATTATTTGGTCAATTAGAACCTTTTTATTCATAGTAGTTTTATTTAACAAACAAGCTAAGCTTAATCAATATATCTCAAGAAACAAGCATAAAAAAGTAAGACAAAAAGCTTAGACGTAAAAGGCAACCGAATAATGTAATATTCAGCTAATTCATAACTATTGAATACCCCACACATTTTGTTTGCTTTTGCCCTTGTCTTTGAATAAACGGGAGCGGCCGACCAATACTGCATACGAAACACAATTTGAACAAGATCTGACGAAGATATTAATAAAAATTGGCTGTATAGAGTCGTATAAAGTACTGAAATTGCGCGTATGAAAGCCACAGACGTGATATGATTACTAATACTCTGTTTATGTACGTTTTTCTGCCAAAAAACAAGCAATAAAAGTTACAGCCGTTGACCTTTTCACAGTAACCCTTCATAAAATTGCGAGATGTCTATGTTGGAAAGTATTAAAAGTCTTGCTTTGTATTGAGAGCTTAGTTTTAGTGTTGGTAGTAACTTAGTTTGTTTATATAATACCTACTAGCAACGCGCCCGCGACTTCTTCCGCGTATATTTCGGTTTCTTCATCATCTATTTTATCCCTTTAGGGTGGAATTTATAAAAATCGATTAGTTGATGCCTTTGTCATAGTAGTTTTAAGCACGCAAAGTGTCAGTCTGATCGGTTTAAAATTGACAAAGTTTTAGAATGCTTTCTAAGAAGATACTAACGTTATAACATCTAACTGCATACCAAAATTATTAAATGGTAATATAATAAAGCGAACAAGTTACTTTGTTTCAACGCGCTAATCTCGGGAACTACTGGTTCGAATTGAGAAATCATTCTGTTTTGCAAAGTCCTTTTGCCGAGAAAAGCTTTAAGCTATAGTAAAACTATGTGTGCGGAAACCGAAATCCACGCGGACGGAGTCGCGGGCGGCCGCTAGTGTACATATAATGGGTAAAGCACTACCGCAACATATCAGGTAATCTATTACACGTGTACCGTAAGGTTGATCCATTCCCATATTCCAACAATGTTTCCCTTAAGGGCCCCATACACGGTACGATTTGTCTGTACGATCCGTCGTTTCAGACCGATCGAAACGACGAATCGATAGTGTATATCAAGATCGTTAACGATTTACTTCATCGTAGACGATATCGGAAATCGCAAAAAACCCATGCAATCATGAATATCGTAACGATGAATCGACAGTGAACACGTGTTTGTATTCAGTTTCAAACAAATAAATGATCGATCGTTACGACCAATCGTTTCGTGTATGAGCGTCATTTTTTATGGATTATCATAAATACATAGATAGATACCTATATTGTACATTGCCATGCCATATCCATTAGTAAAGAGTGTTTTTAAGTATGTCATACATATATGTATAAATAATCAATTTACCCTTCTTGCTGCTATGGAACCCTTTATGAACCAGTCCACTCGCCCTTGGCCGTTTTTTCTACGCCCTCAACCCACGGTCTTTGTAATACTTGACTGTTCAATCATTCGAACAAATGTCCGGACTAAATCAACATTAATTAATCTCTCCGGATTATTATTAGCAATCCTTCGAATTAGCAGCAAAATATTCCGTTCCTAATTGCTCTCAAGCACAATATTTCCCTCAGGGATCTTACCTGTAATCCGAAAAAGTTTCTGCTACGATTAGTATGCGTGGAACGTATGAAGGCCGCCGGGGGCGTCGTTACTTCGCTAAGCTTCTAGGTAATTTCCTAAAAGTATTGGCAACTACAAAATGTTAACTAACTCTTGTATGTGCCTTTGATATGTACGCAATACACCTAGCGTTACCTGGTACTTAGTTGATTAGTAATCTATTAAAACAAACTCATGTGCGTGAACCGTGTGCGACACACCAATTGCCTAGCCCCAAACTAAGTCCGAAGATTGTGCTATGGATGCTTATGAACGTAAAGTCATATTTGTAAGGCCTAAAGTGTAAAAGTTTTAACCTGTCTCACTTACTTCGGATTTAGTTTGCAGCTATACTGCCATGGCAAGTATCATATCAAGTTCCCTCAAGAATTTATATTACCATCTTTTAATAAACATCCATGGCTCGCGTACAAATACCGATGTTCATCACACAAACATTTGTCACCGGAATTAAATGTCCTTGTAACATCAATTTATATTGGTTAAACACCAACACGAATGCATGTATAATAATTAATATTACCGTTACAACTCACTTTATAATATAAAAAATGTAAATCCAATACACTTTCCGTCAAAACCGTGCACAAAGGGAGCTCGAGACCTGCTTTGCAAATATTCATGTAACATTAGGGAAATTGAAAACATACTTGCTCGTGGAATCAACGTGGGTCGGTCTGTTTGTTATGCATTCGGAGCATATTGTAGATCCGTGTAATATGGACTGTTATCCCGGTTACTTAGCATGAGCTGCCGTGCATAGAAATTGCATGTTTTTCTCTCCTATTTTTCTTACTTTTCCTGCTGAGATTCTTGTTATCTTTGAAGAAAAAAGTCCTTGGACCGACTGTAGGCCGTAAAATTCGTGTAGGTTTTTTCGAACACAGATAAACATAATGATAAAGATAAATATATTTTTATTTACTAAACATGTGTGATACATACATATTACATTAAGTCATATGAATGAGGGTTATTAATTTGGCACAGCTTGAGTTTGTAAATAGCAATCCGCATTTCGCAAGTCTAGTGATTAAGCCAAAACCCATCGTTTTATAGATAGCTTGATTTCAAATGATGGAGGCCTTTGACCTGCAATATTTCACAATTTCACACAGGTACATTAATCTGATGTCGAAGTAAGTACCTAAAGCACTTGAGGTACAGATATCAGAATAAACAATGGTATTACTAATATACTTATAGGAATACATAATTATACCCAAATCAGGACAAACAGATATGGTCATGCACACAAATGTTAATCCTGTACGGGGATCGAATCGCGACCTCTTGATCTAATAGACAGACAGTTTCTTGTCCACTACACCAAGCGGGTCGAAGATAGTTCCAATATAGTTTATTATTGCTCAATAAATTATATTAGAACTATCTTCAATATCGTGAGACAAGCAATACATCACGCGCATAGCAGCTGATACATTTCGTACTTGGATAAACAAAGTGTCAATTATAACGAAATATTAGATGTTCCGATCAGTCCGTTTGAGTGATTGATGGGAGGCACCGATGACGTATCTTTCCACCATTGTTATGATTATATTTGTAGGAAATTGCCCTTATTTTACTCTACTACATGGTGTTTCGGTTCAAGTACCTGGTGGTCTCAGTACTTGGTTCCATTTCCCGAACAACACGTAGAGAAAGGCTATAAATGGTTATTTTTAACCGACTTCAAAAAAGGAGGAGGTTCTCAATTCGTCTGTATGTATAATTTTTTTTTTTTTTCTATGTATGTTCACCGATAATTTCGTCAATTATGGACGGATTTCAAAAATTTTTCTTTTGTTGTATAGAGTTCAGTTCTGAGGTGGTCCCATTTTCACCAGTCCAGGATCTGATGATGGAATCCAGGAGTAATCGAGGGCAACCACCGAAAATTGTATGCTCGTATGGTGTTTTTGTTACGTAATCATGTCTTACTCAGGTATATGCTTCATTGGTTTTTTGTTTATTAGCGGACTGATCGGAACATCTAATATTTCGTTATAATTGACACTTTGTTTATCCAAGTACGAAATGTATCAGCTGCTATGCGCGTGATGTATTGCTTGTCTCACGATATTGAAGATAGTTCTAATATAATTTATTGAGCAATAATAAACTATATTGGAACTATCTTCGACCCGCTTGGTGTAGTGGACAAGAAACTGTCTGTCTATTAGATCAAGAGGTCGCGATTCGATCCCCGTACAGGATTAACATTTGTGTGCATGACCATATCTGTTTGTCCTGATTTGGGTATAATTATGTATTCCTATAAGTATATTAGTAATACCATTGTTTATTCTGATATCTGTACCTCAAGTGCTTTAGGTACTTACTTCGACATCAGATTAATGTACCTGTGTGAAATTGTGAAATATTGCAGGTCAAAGGCCTCCATCATTTGAAATCAAGCTATCTATAAAACGATGGGTTTTGGCTTAATCACTAGACTTGCGAAATGCGGATTGCTATTTACAAACTCAAGCTGTGCCAAATTAATAACCCTCATTCATATGACTTAATGTAATATGTATGTATCACACATGTTTAGTAAATAAAAATATATTTATCTTTATCATTATGTTTATCTGTGTTCGAAAAAACCTACACGAATTTTACGGCCTACAGTCGGTCCAAGGACTTTTTTCTTCAAAGATAACAAGAATCTCAGCAGGAAAAGTAAGAAAAATAGGAGAGAAAAACATGCAATTTCTATGCACGGCAGCTCATGCTAAGTAACCGGGATAACAGTCCATATTACACGGATCTACAATATGCTCCGAATGCATAACAAACAGACCGACCCACGTTGATTCCACGAGCAAGTATGTTTTCAATTTCCCTAATGTTACATGAATATTTGCAAAGCAGGTCTCGAGCTCCCTTTGTGCACGGTTTTGACGGAAAGTGTATTGGATTTACATTTTTTATATTATAAAGTGAGTTGTAACGGTAATATTAATTATTATACATGCATTCGTGTTGGTGTTTAACCAATATAAATTGATGTTACAAGGACATTTAATTCCGGTGACAAATGTTTGTGTGATGAACATCGGTATTTGTACGCGAGCCATGGATGTTTATTAAAAGATGGTAATATAAATTCTTGAGGGAACTTGATATGAAAGAAAGAAAGAAAAGAAAGAAAATATTTATTCAGCAATTTGATTCACTTAGTAAATTCTTTTGCACGTCAAAACTTTTTTCGCCCTACCAGCGCCTCGACGTGAATGGCCTGCTGAGAAGAGACGCCGCAAGAAACTCAGACAGTTTTGCCTTTTTTAAAAATAAATTTCAATTTTACAATTTTGTCAAATACTTATAATAACTACAAATTAAGTGCGGCTGAGCAGATTAACATGTCCATGCATATTTATCATTTAAATAATCATCTATTTTATAATAACCTTTCTTCATCAAGGTTGATTTAATAAACATCTTAAATTTATGTTTAGGAAATTCCATAACACTTTCAGGCAATTTATTAAATATTTTGACACTAAGTCCAATAAAAGACTTCCCAGTCTTATGAAGCCTGTGACTTGGAACGGCAAGCTTATGTTTATTTCTTGTATTAAAGCTATGAAAGTCATTTTTCCTAGAAAAATTGTGTAGGTTCTTGCGCGTATAAATTATGCAGTCAAAGATGTATTGAGACGCTGTAGTTAAAATATTAATCTCCTTGAATATCTCACGGAGTGAATCACGCGGCTTAAGGTCATATATTGCACGGATCGCCCTTTTCTGTAATACAAAAATTGTTTGTATATCAGCAGACGATCCCCACAATAACAGACCGTAAGACATAACACTATGAAAATAGCTGAAATAAACCAATCTCGCCGTTTCAATATCAGTCAGGCGTCGTATTTTTCTTACAGCAAATGCTGCAGAACTTAGTCTCCCAGCCAAAGCAACAATATGGGGGCTCCATTGTAATTTTGAGTCTAAAGTTATTCCTAAAAAGACAGTTGATTTGACTACATCAATATGTTCATTATTCATTAAAACATTTGTTGTAACTTGTGGCACATTAGGCATTGTGAATTTAATACATTTTGTTTTCTTAGGATTTAGTAGTAAATTATTAGTTGTAAACCAATAGTGGACTTGTGAGAGGGCGTTATTTACCTCGTCAAGTTGTGTTTTACGTCTATCTACCTTAAAAACTAAAGAGGTATCATCAGCAAACAACACAGTCTCACATAGACCATTTGTAAAGGCAGGAAGATCATTAATATATATAAGAAAAAGGAGTGGTCCCAATATCGAGCCCTGGGGCACTCCCATTATCAATGGGGCGCCATCGGAGTTAGTTCCATTGATGTTCACCTTTTGAACTCTGCCAGTGAGGTATGATTTTAAAAGCGTTAAAGCGAACTCTGAGACGCCATAATGCCGCAGCTTCATCAGCAAGGTTTCATGACTTACACAGTCAAAAGCTTTTGACAAATCACAAAAGATACCTATCGCATCCTGCTTAGCCTCCCATGCATCAAAAATATGTTTTACAAGTGAAACTCCTGCATCAGTAGTGGATTTGTTTTTAGTAAATCCGTACTGATTTTCATTAAATAAAGAATTTGAATTAAAATGTGATAATAATTGATTGAAAATAATTTTTTCAAAAATTTTACTGAGAGATGTCCGGACTAAATCAACATTAATTAATCTCTCCGGATTATTATTAGCAATCCTTCGAATTAGCAGCAAAATATTCCGTTCCTAATTGCTCTCAAGCACAATATTTCCCTCAGGGATCTTACCTGTAATCCGAAAAAGTTTCTGATACTTGATTATGATACTTGCCATGGCAGTATAGCTGCAAACTAAATCCGAAGTAAGTGAGACAGGTTAAAACTTTTACACTTTAGGCCTTACAAATATGACTTTACGTTCATAAGCATCCATAGCACAATCTTCGGACTTAGTTTGGGGCTAGGCAATTGGTGTGTCGCACACGGTTCACGCACATGAGTTTGTTTTAATAGATTACTAATCAACTAAGTACCAGGTAACGCTAGGTGTATTGCGTACATATCAAAGGCACATACAAGAGTTAGTTAACATTTTGTAGTTGCCAATACTTTTAGGAAATTACCTAGAAGCTTAGCGAAGTAACGACGCCCCCGGCGGCCTTCATACGTTCCACGCATACTAATCGTAGCAGAAACTTTTTCGGATTACAGGTAAGATCCCTGAGGGAAATATTGTGCTTGAGAGCAATTAGGAACGGAATATTTTGCTGCTAATTCGAAGGATTGCTAATAATAATCCGGAGAGATTAATTAATGTTGATTTAGTCCGGACATTTGTTCGAATGATTGAACAGTCAAGTATTACAAAGACCGTGGGTTGAGGGCGTAGAAAAAACGGCCAAGGGCGAGTGGACTGGTTCATAAAGGGTTCCATAGCAGCAAGAAGGGTAAATTGATTATTTATACATATATGTATGACATACTTAAAAACACTCTTTACTAATGGATATGGCATGGCAATGTACAATATAGGTATCTATCTATGTATTTAATTTCATCGTTCTATTATTTTAGAAGTTAAAGGGGGATGTACACTTTTCCATTTTGGAAGCTTCTCTCGCGCAAACTACTAATATTAGGAGACTCCTCACATAAACTTTCTGTAAATTTATGCAGATTAATAAATTGCATTCTGTATGCGCATACTGTGTATGGATAATACAAGTAATATATCACTGTCTACTCCATACTTGTAGCTAAGCGTCCTAATTAGAGATGTTCTGAATATCCGGATCCGTATATGTATCCGCGGATATCCGCCGGGAAAAGAAACCGTCTTCGTATCCGTATCGGTTACTTTTCACGCGGATTCTTTTCGAACTAATTTTCAATTTGATGTATGAAATATGTGTCATACTAAACTATCTACTAAATAAAATTCCCGCGCGACATAGGTCGAAAAGTCGAAACATTTCCTGCGTGTCGTTACGGCGAGCGAAGTGTCAACTATCGTTTTTAGGTCACTCGCGCCTATTCCAAATGATCCGTATTGGTATCCTTATCAGCGGATTTTGACACCGAATATCCGTTTTCGAATCCGTATTCGCGGATCTATATTTTTGGTGATCCGGCACATCACTAGTCTCAATATGCTTTTAGGTCTTATAGCGTTGCCCTCGCCGGATCCCCAAGGGTGATCGTTAATAAGCCAAGAGGTAGTGCATATTTACCGATAATATACGAGCACCACGTTTAGCTAGACTATTGAATATTAATGCACACCCGAGGACAAGAGTACGTTAGTCCCCCAATATTTGTATTTATATGTATTATCTATACTATCTATACTGGTACTATAAAGAGGAAAAAAATTATACAGAGTAACGAATAAACCGAAAGACCGAAGTTTGGCGGCAATGAATTTTCCATACAAAATTACGCGCCGAAATTGAGGCATAGTGTTTTATCTAAAATACATGCAAGCCACGCCGAACTTCGCTCGCGGTATTTCCGCCTAGTGTTTCAATACTAATTCTGCCTAGAAACTTTTTTCAGACGTTAATTTTCTGTTTCCACATAAAGCCTTTGTAATGATCCTGTATTTCCAACGCGAGCTTATTTATAGCGGGATGCTTTCAGAATGGCTGAAGTAAGAGTAAATATTGTATTCCATTGCATACTTAATCCCCATTATTTTCATAATGGCTTTGCACGTGTGAATCGAATGTATTTTGCGGACAGTGTAATAATAAAATGAATTCTTATTTCTTATTACCTACTAGTTTTAGCCTGCGGCTTTGCCCGCTTTATCAAGTTTCCTGTTTTATCCCATGGGAGCATTTAATCAGGATAAAAAGGATCCTCTCACCTAAGTCGTCGGAGGTCGTGGGCGTGGGTTCGAATCCCGCGGGGAACACTTTCAGTTTGTGTTGGTTTCCCCAGTTTGGTAAGGACAGTGCAGGCTTGAACCACCTGATAAAAAATGTTTCCGTGCTTCGAAAGGCACGTTAAGCCCTTGGTCCCGACTTTTAGCCAAACGGTCCGGTTTCCCTTGTAAGGGTTGCGGAGGTCAGGCGTTAGTCGCGTCATTGTAATAACCAGCCTGGTCAATAAATGCCTACAAACAAATTGTTGTAAAGTACATGTATTGAAAGCCTCGATGGTCTAGTGGTTTAAGTACCGGGCCTTGGTCTCGAGGTCCTGGGTTCGATTCCCAGGTCGTCAAACTTTCTGTTGATTTTTCTGAACACAGCCCGGGTTTGTGATCACCAATCCACATTTGGCAAGCGTGGTGATTAAGCCAAAACCCATCTTTGTAACGAAAACATGATTTCAAATGATGGAGGCCGTTGCCCTGCAGTGGGACATTAATAGGCTGATACTTTACGTGTAATGAAAGTTATATCAGAAGCATTCTCTAAATCCAACAATGCTTTAACGCTGTCGAAAAACAAGAAAAAGTAGATCATAAATAATAAGTGGCATTATTAATGTCCACATTATTATCTGAACAAAATCGTCAATACAAAACAATAATCTTTCGGTATAGACAAGGGTAACAAAGTTGTCTGTTTGATTCAGTTTGCGAAAGTTGGACGATAGAAGAAGTTATATTGACGTACGAGTATGTATGATCTGATTATTGGTATTGTATTGGTCATGTCTGGTGGATTCACCAAAGTTTTGGGATTATCAACTCTCGGAAATACGGTATTTTATTTCAAATAGGTGTAATAATTTGTTAAAAGCTCAATAGTAACTGTGGGATAAATAATTGTGCTTTTATTTTTGATTTCGTCTTTAATGTTAGAATGTCATAATTTATTTCGTATGCAATCAAATACCCTATTGTTGACATTTAAACATTTATGACAGACTGCACAATGCATTAACATGGGGCGTCACTGTAAATTGATTTTATCGTAAAGTTCAAGTATAATCTACATGTTGTAACTTTATGTTAGTTTAATAAAAGGCATGAAGGCAAAGGTTTCAAGAAAAAGCCTTGCCTTCGTAATTTTAAGCTGCCCTTATAAACCGTATGGAAATTTGAGTAAATGGCTGACAAATCTTTATTTTCATAAGACTCTGTGAAAACGAAAGGTCACATCACACTTAAATGATGTCTACTATCTGAAATAATTGATTTAACGAAAATAATGGCTTTGATGTTATGTTTATCAAATGATTTTAAATAATAGTGATTCACTAGATACAAGACAGGAGTTACCCCTCCACCCTCTAGTGGTCCTACTTCGACATAGAAAACAGTCATTGATTAAATTACTCGTGCAGATATGTCCACAAGCCCGACTTCTCTATGCTACAAGCTATCAACAGTCCCAAAAATGTTTCCAACTTCTTCCACATAACAATAGGGGCACGCATCAAATGTCCTATCAAGTAAACTCGCTACCTAGTATAGATGGAATCCACACATCATCGCAACGCCGGCGGTCGCGTAAAACTTGAATTGAGATAAGAAAACCTACTCCGCTGGGAAATTCATCGATGTTAGTGAAGGCTGTCGGCTGACGAGTGGCAATTTTAATAAAAAAAATGGGACCCAGTTGCCTTTTAACATTTTTGAATCGGTCGTTTGTCACCATAAACAAATTTCCTGTAGTGTACAGTTTACATAAAATTCATTACAAATAAATATAACACAGGATTATGTTTAAAGTAGCTTTACAGTGAAAACGGTCTTTAAGTTTGATTTATTTAGGACACTTTCTTTGCTAACCGTACTAAAACTGGTACTTAATAGAATTGTAGTTAGGAATATGGTTCGTCCCACTCGCCTGACGATATAAATAATCAGGCAACCGGGACCACGGTCCCAGTTTTGTAGTTCTCTAACAATTTTGTTTTGTGTGATAAATAAACTTCGGCATTTATAATACAGGCATGATTGTTAATACAAGTATCTAAGTGAAATATCAAGCTTATTTTGGACCTAGGAAAATTGTGTACACTACCTTCTATTAACTAAATTAAAAAAAATGTGATCAAACCTTGAAGACAGTCACTACTTTTGCGAATGCTGTACCATACTATCGCTCGACTGTAAAACCTCCCTTCTGATCGTGTTACAGACACACCAACTGCCATTCCGGCACCTTTTCCCTCGTAATAAGAGTTATATTCCTTTCACAAGCACATGTTGTGGTTACGCGACCGACGGAGCGAAAAGAGGCAAAAAATAAGTCTTACAGAATTGCAGATGAGGAGAAAATTGCAAATGTTGGAAGGGTTATTGTGAAGGATGCAGTCGTTAAGTGTATTAACATGTTGGATACACACGAATGGAAAAACCAGTGTTAGATGTTTGCATTTGATGTTTGTTATTTGTGAGAGCAACCAAGTCACTTGGACACAGAATTGAAGATAATATAAAGCAGTTTGGCAGTGCATTGCTACTTTTAAACTATACTATTGCCTTTATTGCCCGTAGAATACCGTACCAGGCCGTGTGTCGAGGTCCTGGGTTCGATTCCCAGGTCAGGCAAATTCCTGTCGGTTTTTCAGAACCAATCCGCATTTAGCAAGCCCATTTTACTTTATATTTTCTTACTTTACTTTATTTATTATTTTTTCGTAATCGACAGCAGATAAACAACAGTTTGTAAATAACTTAGCATGATAAAATAAATAACTATATGTCAACAATTAACCGCTCCACTCACTTATGCCCTAACTTCTACCCTAGGTAAGTTATCTAGGCCCCTTCAGAACTAAGTTAGATAACGCGTCCTCACTTATGCGCCTATCGGGGAAACTTGGCCTATGGTTATGTGACTTGTGTGTACAATATTTTGTAATCCACTTCAGATGCCAGATAGTCTGAAGTACCTGATGTTTGGCGGACATTTTGATGGGATTTTTTTGTGATAGATTTTGAGAAAAGATTTAGTCCTGCTCAGGCAAAACTAGGTTTACTGAAATAAGGTGGGTCTGATGACATAAACAGACATATTATTATACCCTTGAGGAACCATAACTTTATCAGCACCAGCATTTTTTGTTATAATTGAGGCTGATCTCGCAAAATTGAGCAAAATTTCTACGAGAATGTAATAAATATTAAGCTTTAGCAAACTATATCAACATTTGTACTTTATCAGTCTCGGGAGTTAAATTTCCCAAAATTGGCTTAATTGTAATGGTTTTGAATGAAAATAATGGAGGTCATCATCATTTGAGTCTAAAATAATGCACATTAAAAGTTATAGATCTGTTATTATATGATAAAGTTACATTTAACGCGAATATTATACAATAATGTTAACTAGACTTAATTTGGTTAACTGTAAAATTAACATTTTATTTAAATAAAGTCAAATAGAGGTCTATGATGGACATAATGATAATGTGGGTCTGAATAATATCAATGTAAACTAAGTAGTAATGTGATGGTCCTTTGTGGATACTTACTTTTAAAAGAACAGATTAGTAAAGAAGTAATTGGAAAATTGAGGCTTCAAATTTTGCCTAGACCTTGCTGTTTAACTGTGTAGTAATGAAGCGTTTAAAATATTTAAATAATTAATTTGAGTAAAAGAATATGTTTACTTACCTAGTCTTAAAATTTTAGTAAAGAACACTTGGTATACGGTGGCACTCGATGTTTTCCTATAACGTAACCTGGAACAAAAGAAACAGTTTTATTAGCCATTTATCTACAGAATTTTCAACAAATTACTTCCACGATTTGTAGGTTAAATACCTACAAATCGAAATCAAAAATTAATGACAATTCTCTTTAGATCGTACCTCAAAAAAAAATTTATTTTGCTTTTTCAGGAAAATCTTTTTATTTTTTTCTTAAAACTGAATACGTACTAATTACGTCGGCTTTCTTAAATCACAACATTAAAAGCATTTAAGCTCGAATTGCAATGCAACCAAACTGGCTTAGTTGACTGAACTTGACCACAGCTGATAGCGCGCAGCAATCAAGGCGAGAGTGATCCGTCAGTCAGCGTCAGCTGATTAACTCCGCTGACGGAGACGAATGGACACACCCTGGAGCCGCGTTTAACTGACGCTCACGGATTCGTATACTTGCTCACTCACTCACTTGCATAACTCAGATTAATGAACACCATAGATGGTCCCTATGGCACCTTTGAGTGTATCCACCAAAACGATAAAAAATCACCTAACTCTGCACCTAAGACTGTTTCTTTCAACAGACTACGACATATCATTTGACAGATAAGGCGGCGATAGGACGTGTGCCTGCTATCTTGTTCTATCACATGAGAATCATAATGAGAAAAAAAGGACCGCGTAACTGTCAAACTATTCGCTGCGTCTGATCATGATATTCATTATTCTGAGTTTCTGACGCTTACGGACTGGCTCATTCACGCATCCATACATTCATTTACTCAGATACTAGCTTACTCACTACTACCCACTTACTTACTTGGGTGAGTACCCACTCACATAATCAACTAAATTCAAAACTTGAGCATGATGGATTGCTTACCAATAAATTTTCCCCTACAGGCGCTACGCTAGTATACTCTGTCTCAAACTCAGTTGACTAGAAACCATAGTAAAGCTCAAAGGTCAATGGCGCCATTGTAGAAGGCCGCAATAAAGCGCCGGCGAGTGATCCGTCAGTCAGCGTCAGCTGATTAGCTCCGCTGACGGAGACGGATGGCCGCGCCCTTGAACCGACCGCGCGTTCCTGACGCTCACTCACTCACCCGACTCACAATACTTGCTAGTGCACTCGCCCTCTCGCGTACTTACCAAGACACTCTTACTTGCTATTATGACATTCAAAATCAAATGTATAATTTTAAATGACTCATGTAAAAGAAAACACACAAACTTACAAATAAATCCACTCATTAACTCGACGAGACTTAATTTCCCCGAAATACTCTCTCGCTCACTCACTCACCCGGACACTTGCTGGTTAACTCGCCTACTCGCGTACTTGCCAATACATTCTCACTTGCTATTATGAAATCCTTTTTTTTTGTTACAGTGAGGCAAACGAACAAGAGTGTCACCTGATGGGAAGTGATCATCGCTGGCACATGGACATCAACGACTTCACAAGTGCATAAGGGTCGCAAGTGCGTTGCGTGCCTTTAAAAATCCCATACTCTCACCAAATGAGCTCTGGTAACCTTACAAAAAAAACTTCCCCAGACGAGCGGCTCATACGATTGGGAAAGCCTTACCTTACCTCTCTTGATGAACATATTATGTATCATTTTGAATTTCTGATGTAATAGAAAACAGAAACAAGCCAACATCGACAGCAACGATTGATAAAATTATCAGTTATTTTAATAAAAATGAAAAATCAATTACAACAAACAAACCAAAAGCAAATATAAGCGGTGAAATGATTCTGCACCGCTTCAATTTGTAAATACATATAAATGACTTCTATGTTTAAAAGAAGGTCAGCTTAAATTATAATTTAATTTAATATATTTTAATGATTATAGCAGTCCATGACAGAATTACAAATAAATAAAATAAATTAATTTTAAACGAACTGGAAAGCGATGCAAACGAGGCTTAAAAACCTTATACTTTCAGTTAAACCTGTAGCTTAACAACGTAATTCTGTAAAGTGTTCCATTCGATTCTACCTGCGATAAAATACCTGTACCTCTATAGCCCGGAACTAAGTTTATGGGAGGCAATTAACGTAATTTTGTTAAAAGTAACCCGATGGGGTACCGGTTTTGAAGGTCACTTGGGCCTTGGGGATACGGTCTGAAAATATCCGGGAAATAAATATTGATCAGGGGTTGTTTGAATTAGTTAAAATTATGTCGAAGTATGGATTACATACAGTGCGTCTTTGAATATTATGGTATAATGTTTAAATCAAACAGACACAGTTGCACGTATATTCGATCAACATTTTTATTTTGAAATTTTATTATGTGTATTATATTACTAGCACTCATGGTGTTATATATACTATAGCTTAAAGTTAAACCATTCAAATGGAGTATCCAACACAAAAATATTTTTTCAATTCGAACCAGGAGTTCCTAGATTAGCGTGTTCAAACAAATTTACTACATATGTCTGAATAAGTATAGATATATTTTTTTATAACTGGCAGATGATGAAATAAATCCAAATATAACAGATTAATGATCTTTCTCAGATTTTAAAGAAATGTATTATTCATGTTAATTAATTAAACAATACTGAGTTAATTAAATAAAACAAGTAATATGTTTGCGCGTTGTGGTAATCACTATCAAAATATCCAAATGCATTGTATAATAGAAAATTCTACAGCCACCTCAGTCCTAAATTCTTCAGTTATGTCCATGCTTCGGTGTTGCGTACGTGAATAAAAGATATGACCCTCATCGCATATTCCAAAGGTCAAAATATAAAAGCTTGGCATCCCGGAGAAAAATTATTTCGTATAAAGGGAATATTTCTATTATTAACACCAGAGGGAGAGCAATCTACGGGTAAGGGCACCAGGTATTCTAATTTCTCGGGTCATTGGCTATATTAATCTGGTTTTTGGTGGTTAAGGTATCCAGCCATGTTTTGTGGTCTTGTGTTCAGTACAAAAAATTGTGATATAGTTTTTCGATTAAAACATTTTTTTTAAACAAACCAGATCTAGCAAGACAAGAGTATATGTGAAGGAAGATACGAGTGAAAGAGGTGTGAATGACGCGATGACGAATGATAGGCCGGTATGGAAGAAGTCAACGTATTGCGCCTACCCCAGATAAACTGGGATGGCAAACTGGGTAAGTGATGATCTAGCAAGACTAGTATTTAGCAAGAAAATCAATGGCAGTACTAGTTAATAGTTAGGATACTTATACTTATTTTGCCAAGCATGTAATGAAATGTATACCAACAAGTCGGTGGGACTATAGGGTTATGTGAGAAATTGGCAAAAGCCCTCTGTTTTTAAAGTCGTCAAAAGTAAAACTGCATTTAGATTACAGAAAAAGCCTCGACTTGCATAACATCCGTGTTATAGCCTCAGTCTAGTTTTTTTATACTTACTGAATACAACAGTTAAAATTCCACTCGAATGAGCCGCTCGTCTGGGGAAGTACCTCCACCTTATAGAAGACCGCAGTGAAGTAGCACTTCGTAACAGTTATGCTATGTTTCTGCTGGTGAGTAAGGTTGCCAGAGCTCAGTTGGGGAGGGTATGGGGTTAAAGCCGGCAACACATCAACGATACCTCTGGTGTCGCGGATGTCCATGGGCGGCAGTGATTGCTTACCATCAGGCGACCCGCTAGCTCGTTTGCCGCCTATGACATAAAAAAGAAATACAGTCTGTATCTAGCCAATAAGGTCAAGCCTAGTTCTAACCTTTAAGCTTAGTAAGTCACGGCTTGTGCTGTAAATAATAAAAGCGTAATTAATACTAGGCGGCGTCGATCGGGTATGGAGGGCCGCATCCGATATTGTTAGGCTGTAATTACGACCGCATTAATCCATGGATGAGCGATACACACTGCTTGAGTAGACGAGAATCATTGTAAAATTTGCTTTGAATAGACCGATAAAATACATATATCAATATATACACACACTCACACATATATGTATGTCTATATAACTTAAAGTACATATTATGATCAGGGGTTTTCTAACTTTTTTTGATTTTTTCGAACATGCGGTTAAATATTCGTCAAAATATTTTGGTAATGGAAGGATGAATAAAAAGGAAGCTCTTGAGAGTAAATTCAGTGTGACGCAAGATGGTATGGATCCCCAAAGAAAAACGGGCATTTTCCTTTAAATCGTTTCGGCACGAATATTGTACTGTCTATATTATGTGATATTTATAAAACTTCGTCTTGAATGTTGGTTAGATCTTTATATCTACGCGAATCTACGGGAAGTTTTGAATGTTGACATCCATAGGGACACGGTAATGTTTTACTGTAACGATAGTGTGAGCTTTCATTGATGAACTTATCAAAAGTAAATCGAAGTTAAACTTATTAATTTTTACTTATATAATAAAATGGTTTGTCTCTTTGATTGTTTGCTTGAGCGCGCCAATCTCAGAACTACAGTTCGAATTTTAAAAATAATTTTGACTTGGATAGTCCCTCTGTCGAGGAGGGATCGGAAACCGAAATCCCCGCGTAATGAGTCGCGGGCGTTCGCTAGTTACACTTAAGGTTCAAGTCCAAGAAGGGCCGCAGACCGCAGCTGCAGGCTGCAGTGTCGCCACGCTCGGAATCTATTTCATAGGTGTTCATAGAAACAAGTCTTGTCATTTGCAGTTTGCGGTTGCAGATTGCGGTCTGCGGTTGCATTTTGCAGACGGGCCGACTTGGAATTGTTCTTTTATAAACAAATTTTTTAACATTTTCGAATACGTTTATTCATCATCGACATCAACAGTGTGTCGCTTCTGTTACAAAAACACCATTAGTCTCTATCAAGAGCGGTTTAAACTGCGCAGCTGCGGGCCCGGCCAGATGACGACTTCCATTTAGATATTGCCGAAATTGAGCAGATATTTTATATATTTTTTATATTCAAGCGTGAAAATAATTTAAAATTTAAAAAGATTAACAACTTAATGGTTCAGGCATTTTGGTTTAACGACCGATATAGTGTAATTTTGATGAAGAAGCTACACTAAAGTCACAGGTTCTATTTACGCATCAGTAAATTCGAGTTCAATATTAATTTAACCTTTGAAATGCATATTTAATGATTTTGATGCACTGCGATGCGGCACAGTATTTAGAAATATGACAATATTATTTATCGCTTTATTACAAAAAAAAAAAACTCTTCAGAACCATGGTTTGTTAAACATAATATTTTACCCAGGAAAACGCACTTAGGCGTATAATATAACTCCAAACGCGAAAGCGAACACTCCTCCTCCACCTTGAGTCGTACGTATTCCTCAATACTGAGGGTCGTGATCATTGTATGAAATGAAACACACAACAACTCTCTTGGCAATTTTGGATGAAATGGTTTGTCATTGCCTTCTCCATAACAAATTGAAAGCAAACGAGCAATAGAAAAAAATAAAATGGCGATGGCGATTTAAATTGTGCCACTATTTACGTTTTTTTCCGATTCTTTTAGAGAGGTTACTGCTTTATGGAGCCGATAGTATAATCATTACAGCCGATAGTATAAGACATCTCTGGCCCCTAACTATATAAACTTATAACATTATTTCATTTTACTTAAAATTTATAAAAATTACAAACACGAACAGACACGTGAATATTCTATAAATATTTAGCCATTATAACATTATTTCAATAAGCATTTACCGCTAGTCCCTTCTTTAACAAAAGGCATCGTTAGTCTTCATCAAATCGCTTTAGAGCGCGTTTCAAAATACGCCGAGACTTTTACCATTTACGCTGGGAACTTGGGCAAATGACACGCCCGTTTAGGTATTATAATGCCCTTTCATAACTCACCCGCTCTGTACAAAGGGAATCACTCTGTGTCACTATCTGAGTCGCGACACAATAGAAAGAAAAGCAGTGAGTTATTGTCGGTATTGTTTTTCAGTGAATAATTATGTTCAGTTATTCAAAACAACTGGATTGTAACAACGAGCTTTGGTAAGTATTTTGCAGGCAAAGTGGTTAACATTATTACATAGACTTACGCGTTGCAAATTAGACAAGTCACGCATTGCGTTTAGACCCAATAAGAGTGTTTCTAGTGGTTTACCATTATAGTTCGAGTGCATTACGATTGCTGGTTCACTCTATTTTACCCATGTATATAGATATACAAGTAGAAATTTGCCTCAAAGTCATAAATAGTGCAATCTCACAGACTGTGACGAATTTAAAACAATGAACAAATCGAGGAACTTATTTGCCCCTTTTCGTAAAAAGAGCATTGCCTCGGATTGTGATTCCAGGATGGACTTCAAACAAATGGTTATTTTCTTTAGCAACGTAAAAAGCCGTTAAACTGCACCGTCACCAAACATTAAGGAGTGCAAACCACCTTACTGTATTTAATTAAGCTGTACCTCTACTTTGGCGAGTCGTTTAACAAAAGTGATATAGGATGTGACTTTGCGCCAGTTGCAGTGCGGGTTAAAAATGGCTTTTAATTTGCTTTAGCAGAGCTTCCAGCGTCTCTACCCGCATTCCCCTCACGTCTTCTTCCTGGCGTTTATCCCGTTTCTGTGCAGGGTCCGATTTGACTATGATCTACGATTTGGTGAGTCTGGTCATTACAGTGAAGCGACAAACCTTCGTTACCCATAGAGGGGAACCATACAGATTGCATCATGGTTACACATTCAGATCTCTTCTCTTCTATTTTTCTTAGCCATTTTCAACCATTGGATTGGTGTAGGCCTCCTTCGGGTTACGTCATCTAGTTTGGTCCTGTGCTGCCGCTATCCAGTTTGCCCCTGCTGTTATTACAATGTCGTCTTTCCAACGCATCTGTGGCCGATCTAACTAAACTAATATCAGAAACTATCTGAATGTGCAGATTTTCTAACGGTGTTATCCCCCACCGTCGAGAATGAGACAAATCCACACACATAGATTTCGAAAAATCCAGAGGTGTGGGCCCGGTTTCGAACCACAGACCTGTATGTGAGGAGCCGTCCGTACCACTAGGCCACTATCGCTTTTCATGTAGGATGTGACTTCGCGCCAGTTGCAGTGCGGGTTAAAAATTGCTTTTAATTTGCTTTAACAGCATTCCAGCGGGTCTATCCGCATTCCACTCACGTGAATTATTAAATTCATTTGTGTACTCTCAAAAACCCGATGCACTCGGAACGTCACTCAATTATTTTCTTTGTGAATCCTGTACTCTCTGAGTTCATTTCTATCCACACTAAAACCGACATTATTTCAGTCAATGATTTCTGTACATACCTGATATTTTGGAATATTTGTCATTTAGTTATGAGTGTGAATGACCTATTTCAGCCTATGGGTGTTGTGAAAAGCTATTAAATAACTTTCTTTATGGGTAGAAAGAAGCGTTCTCTTGTACTTTATAACCAACCTGCTTACTTTGTTAGCTTGAATACGTATAAGTGAAGTCTAAAAAGCCAGTAATACCGCATTAAAAAAATTAAAGAATCAGCCTGTTCATGTCCAATTATGGGGCCAACGCCTCCATCATTTAAAATTGTGTTTTCGTAACGAATATTGGTTTCGGTTTAATCACCACGCCTCCCACTCCACTGTGGCTCGGTACTTTAACCAGACCATCGAGGCGTCACTAGACACTGCAGCATTTATCTGATTCGGAAATAGCATGGTAAATAGAGTAATGTTTAACATTGCCTCAGTCCGGATGGATATCGGCGCTGTATTCTCGCAACGTGCGGATCACGAGGGTCGCCGTTGGACGTAATCCCATTCTGTGAGGTGCGACGCACCGGGAGAATGCAAGAGCATAGGGTCAGTAACTCAGTTTCTTTATATAATTGTATCAAGTAGAGCCGTGCAGACCCAGAATAATACCGGATTGCTCGGTGTTGTAAAAAGTATAAAAACATTCCGGGGGGTATCTGCGTTCCCATGTGTTTATCATCCCGCCTACATCCTTCACTTCATCTATCTTTTCTTTGGTCTACCTCTCCCTTGCATACCGTTCGCATTCATATTCATCCCTAGTTTCAACGTTCATAACAAGGTAGCCGGTCCTTACCTGAAAAAAAAATTGCGTATGCATCCTCTATTCCGGAGATAGAACATGCTTAGCACATCCAACGTAATTCTGAAAGCACTCAATGTCTGTTCGGATGATGTCGGCGATAGATTCCCCCGGTGCGGATCACCGGACGAGCGACAATGTAATCCCATTCCGTGAGGTGTGCCGCAGTAGTCACAGTGCAAGAGCATATGGTGAAGTAAGCATTACCTTATAATAAATACTGCCGTGTAGTGACGGTCCAGAATAGGAGTACCGCATTGCACCACAAGGGTGTCGAAGAAAGCGCCTAAGTGATATTCCAGGGGGCAGATGCGTTCATCTCGCTCGCTCAGCATTATACAGCCTCGCCAGTCATTTAGACATTTTGCTGTGAAATTAATGTTTGTAAGCTATTCTCTGTTCCGGAGAAAGAACATGCTTAGCACATCCAACGTTATTCTGGAAGTTACTCAATGTCTGTTCGGATGATGTCGGCGATAGATTCCCTCGGTGCGGATCACCGGACGAGCGACAATGTAATCCCATTCCGTGAGGAGCGCCGCACCGGGTAGTCACAGTGCAAGAGCATAATATGGTGAAGTGCACCAGAATAGCAGCGCCGCATTGCTCCACAAGGGGGTTGTATAAATCGCCTACATAGCATTGGCATATGCGATCCCCTGCTTATAAACTCGCCTTCTCTTCACTTCTCCGTTTCGCAGGGTAACACATCCGTCGTAATTCTAAAAACACTCAATGTCTGCTCGGATGATGTCGGCGCTACATTCCCCGGTGCGGATCACCGGACGAGCGACAATGGAATCCCATTCCGCGAGGAGCGCTGCACCGGGTCGTCACAGTGCAAGAGCATATGGTGAAGTACGCCAAATTAGCAGTACTGCATTGCTTCACATGTGGGTTGTAAAAATCGCCTACATGGCATTGGCATCTGCGATCCCCTGTGCTTATCTCGCTTTCTCTTCACTTCTTCGTTTCGCACGGTAACACATCCGTCGTCATTCTAAAAACATGTCTGCTCGGATTATGGCGGCGATGCATTCCCTCAGTGCGGTGCGGATCACCGGACGAGCGACAATTTAATCCCATTCCGTGAGGTGCGACGCATTGGAATGAGTCACAGTACAGTGTGACAACTTAGTTCAGGTTAAACTTGGTCAATCAATCGACACTCTTTCTTCAGCAACCGTTTCTTAATATTGTCGTATTAAATTGACAGTTACTCTAAACTTAATCTTAAACAAAATAAGGCGTTGGTAAAAATGGACTGAATTGGTATAAATCGCTGTGTTCTATAAAGGAGTGGTATCAATAGCTTGTTAGACATTTTCCAGTGAAATAAATCTTTGTTTTTCTTGTCAAAAAAACAGTAGATAGTGTAATCTAAACACGGTGATATGGTGAAGCAAATTATTACTGATATCAAAGACAAAGTCAAAGTCAAAGTCAAAGTGGTTTATTTTGAAATTTGATTTACATAGACATTCTTTTGCACATCATATCTTTTGTTACCTACCAGCACTTCGACGTGAATGGCCTGCTGAGAAGAAGTGCCGGTATCAACAATCAACTATGCTTGTTTTGTGAAACATTGCTTCACTGCTACTTGTTTAACTGTGCACCAATTACAAACCAGAAGTGAATTCGGAACGGACAGACAGTATCGAACGTGGACACGTGTGATTCCATGGCTAGGGGTCGTTAATTCGAGTGTACAAGGCCCCTTTACTCACAGAGTCTCCAGAGACTTGACACAATAATAGTCGAGACTCGAGACGATAGTGAAGTACAGTAATGCTCAAAGTCGCAATTTGTCTAGAATTCTTGGTATGCTAAGATAGCATAATAGCTTTTTTTTGGTGATCGCCTCAGTGGTCTAATGTTTTAAGTACTGGGTCTTGAGGTACTGGGTCTTGAGGTACTGGGTCTTGAGGTACTGGGTTCGATTTCAGGGTCGGGCAAAATTTTGTTGATTTTTATGAGCACAGCCCGGATTTGTGATCACTAACCCGCATTTGCCAAGCGTGATGTTTAAGCGAAAATCCATCTTAGTAACAATAAAAAAGTTTGCAATGATTGAGGCATTTTCCCTGCAGTGGGACATTAATAAGCTGATACACAACATTTTTTTTATTGGTTTAAGAACCGGGCCGATTTCTTGATTTCCAGGAATGACATGAGCTGATGTTTCCGAACACTGTTGGAACTTGTGATTAACAATCCGAATTGGTCAAACGTGTTATTTAAACAAAATATTTCTTCAACAACCCGCCTGTGCTTTGTAGCAGGACGTAATGAGGCAACATTTTGCTTTTTTCAACACATTATATGTTTTTGACGAGCCACTTTGAAGGCTTAATATAATATTTTAAAATATTATCAACACAGAAGGCCGTACAAACGGGTATAAATGATACTGAAAGCTTTTAAAACTCAATCAATATTCGAGCGAGCTAATTGCGAGAATGTTCGCTCATGAGCGGTAAGCCGCAAGGGGAAGTCCGCTTTCATCACCCGTTACTTGTCTACTTAAGCACCGATTGAACTTTTGACAGGCTAATTTGGCACTGGTTTTTACACGCAGCTTTCCCCGCGTTATCAAGATTCCTGTTTATCCCATGGGAGCATTTTTCGGGGTATCCTATCAACTAAATCAGCCCATACCCTGCCTGTGTACTTTTCATCAAAATACGTTCAGTAGTTTAAGCTTGACTAACAGATAATTTCACATTTTAAATATAGTAGTATGATTTTTGGCAAGCCAAAAATATGAATGAAATGGTGTTGTAGTAAAGAGTACTCAAATATTGGGTGCTCAAAGTGCACTACCTCAGAGAAAGTTTATTATGTACTAGCTGCCGCCCGCGACTCCGTCCACGGTTCAACGTTAAAAACTTTTATTAACATCCACGCCTCGAGTAAAAATTTCGATGTGCATCACAAACATTCGCTCCTAGCAGGATTCGAACCCGCAACTTGTTGTTTTGTAGTCAGTCAGTTTGACCACTAGACCAACAGGTTATATATGTACCTAAACATAAAGTTACACAAAAAGAAATAACACCTAAATGTATGTTAATGCTTGATGATCGCTCCACTATGTTCTAGTTTATAAGTAGATACATATATACGTGCATACACGTCTTATACTAGAAATAATAGTCAATGTGCTCCCATACTGTTATACCCTTTGACCTTTTCGGACCCACTCCTACATTAGTTGTATAAACACTGAGCTTTTACCTGCGGGGGCGGCAGCTAGTTAACTGTTCTTCGGAAATCCTAATAACTTGTGTTCATAAGAGAATTGGCTTAATGTATGACAACCGGTTTACAAGTTTGTTTTATTCGTTTTACTCTATTGGTTTGCAAGATCATGTATTCTTAGTTTTTCGCGACTACTTTATGCGTATGAAATAAAATAACTGGAAGAATAAAAGGCGAGGTTAGTAAAAACTACATTCCGACTGTTATTATTTTAGTATATTTTGGACACATTTTGATAGAGAAACACAGGACAGATTAAACGTGTAAATTAATATTTGAATAATAATGTATATGAGTTCGGTTTCAAGAATATAATTTTACATTCGCAATTTAAGTTTCAAGGTATTTTTATTGAATGTATTTACCGAATTAATTTTCAATCAAATCAATCAGCCTATTGCCGTCCACTGCTAAATGTTGGCCGCCCCCAAAGTGCGCAAAACATACTAGTCCTGTGCGATCCGCATCCACGGCATTAATTAATTGAATAGATTTTGATTTAGACAATTTAAAGCTTCCATGTTTGTTGTTATCTTTCATTCATTACAAACATATAGATTTAGATTTGAAGACATTTATTCTGATATGAGAACATAAATATGTACAACAACAATTTGAAACATCCGTTGTCGTACATTCAGACCGTCGTAAGAAGTAGGTTATATTACAATAAAGTTTACAACAAGATATAAATAAACATACCTAATTCATTATAATTATTATTGAAGTTAGGTACTACTACCAAAACTCAACTTGGTGTTTGGCAAGTCGCTTCCAAATCCATAGAACGAGTCAACATTTTTTTTAATACTTCCATGGTTGTATTTAACTTTCCATGTTTTTACCGTAAATCCCTACGGAAAAGAGGATGACTTCAATATTGTCTTTATGCAGCAGGCTTTACATCCCGGAACCGTGATTTCCACGTTTACGACGCATTTTGTGGCCCATAAATTTGTCCTAATACACTCGGGGAGGCAAAAATATTTGCTAAACCAAACATACACGCTCGTAAATGATATTGACTTAAGTGTGCATTGCAGAGGAACGTGTAACGTTGCTTGTTCTAATATTTAGTTGTACTCTAGTTATTAATATGTACATATTATTTATTCATTTGGAATTAGGAAACGCAGGCCCGTTTATGAACCTACCTTACAAAGTAACAACAACTTACACAGTTTTTGTTACGTAATGTAGATAATAAATAATAATAAATAAACTTTATTTCCCGAAAAACATGTTAACATCATAACTTAAATCTAGCGACTCTGCACTAAGCAAAATTTGCTTGTATCGCAGCAGCCAGTACACAGATTCTGAATACAATTAATTGTATCGTTAACACAAGTCTAGGGCATACATGGGGCTTTGTTGAGGTTATTACAAATTAAATGAGTTACTTTAATCTATGCTGTAATAGTAATAAGAAAGAAATACGGAAGTATATACTTAAGTTAACATTACAACAGATTACAATAGGTTAGTATCAGTAACGAGTGTGTGTGTAAGTGTGTGTGAGTGTGTGAGAGTGTTTATGTTGAGTTTTGTGTGTGTGTGATGGTTAATAAGTTTTTTTGAATTTATAAAACGACCTTACAATTTATAACTTTTAATAGTAAAAACGCAAAGTCACTTAATCAAAACTGAGGATTTTTTGGCAAAATACGTAGTTTTTAGGGTTCCGTAGCCAAAATGGCAAAAAAACGAAACCCTTATAGATTCGTCATGTCTGTCTGTCTGTCTGTCTGTCCGCCAGTCTGTCACAGCCACTTTTTTCCGAAACTATAAGTACTATACTGTTGAAACTTAGTGAGTGGATGTATTCTGTGAACCGCAACAAGGTTTTTACACGGAAATAGAAAAAAAAATAAAAAAGTACGGGGTCCCCATAGTCAGAACTGAAACTCGAAATAATTTTTTTTCATTGAACATATACGTGTGGGGTATCTATGGATAGGTCTTAAAAAATTATATTAAGGTTTCTAATATCACTTTTTTCTAAAGTGAATACTTTGCGTGACAGACCCATCCAAAGTGGAAAAAAGTGTGCCCCCCCCCTCTAACTTCTAAAATAAGAGGATGATAAAACTGAAATAATTATATAATGTACATTACCATAAAAACTACCAACGAAAATTGGTTCAACCGAAATCTATTCAGTAGTTTTTTTAATACGTCAAAAATAGAATTTGTACGGAACCCTCAGTGCGGGAGTCCGACTCGCACTTGGCCAATTTTTGCAAATGAGTTTACTGCATCGCTACAAAAACGAATTATATTAGGTACACATTAAACATTATACTGCAGGGTAAATGTTTTTATATTTGAAATTATATCACATCCTAGCTAAGCCAAATACCAATTGGTAATCAAAACAAACGTTCAAGAATTTTTACAGATTTTTACTCCCTCTAGAATCAAACCTCTGATCTCTCCTACTCCTTGAATTGAATCTCATGACTGAGGGTCGTGACAATTCACTTGGCATTTAAAATGAAGTGGTTCTAATCCGTAATTCCTAAATAATGGCAAAATACCCGTGGGTACTTGTTACTACACTAACCACTCGTACATTTGGCGAAATAAGATAAACTAAATAAACACAAAATTAACTGCATGAACGCATAACCCTACAAACACAGTTAAAGCAAACAGATAAATCGCTGTAAGTGGCACCTCTTGGCGTAACTTATGAAGAAGTTCCGAACTAAACTATTAATGTTAATGGGGAACGGCGATAATTCTCGCAGTTTGTTCAACTCGGAAACTAATTAAGGTGCAAAGTCAACGTTCTGGTGGCAAGTGCGAAAGATGGATGACAATCTTGGAGATACTTGCTTGTACAGAAATTGTCCAACGCTTGATGTATCGCTTGTAAAGTCCAAAGTTAATTTGAGCGGCCTAACTCAATAAGTTATATTTTCCGGACTTCGTAATTGGAGTGATGTTGCGCCTTATTAACTAATGAACACCATTCTTTTAATTAATTTATTAAGCACAGTGCACTAATGGTCAGAGACTCGAAAATCGAGGTTTGCGGGTTCGAGTCTCCTTAAGGGCAACTGTTTGTGTGATGAACAACGGCATTTGCACTTGAGTCATGAAGTATTTAAGCAAGTTTATCCGTTCCCTAGCATCGAGCATACAAGCTTCGAGCTTAGTTTGGGGCTAGGCAATTGGTATGTTAGTCCAAAGATTTTTTCCTTTTTTATTTATTCAGAATCAAGCTTATTAACAGTCTGTTGGTACCTAACCTACTCAATGTATAAAACAAATATAACTAGGATACAAAAGCTCTTTCAAAATGTATTCAGCAATGAAAAAGGTAAAGTTTTAATTTTTTCTCCCATTAACAGAGGCCAAAAATGTCGGCGCGCTTTCAAACAGCTAGAAAATCAAATAAAAACTCTTAACTCTCATATGTGCTTGCGTTGCGCGAATGCATTGTAAATATGCTAAATGAGGGTTAGAGGCAAAGGAGAAATCCGTTTCTCATACAAACGGGGGCCTGGATATGCACGGCTACAAATTGGTCACCGATTAGAACACTTCAAAAGATTACATTTGCCCAATTTTAATAGCTGAATACAACGGCCAAATATGTTAAAATCATGCATGAATATTCATTATTATTGCCATATCTATATGGTGTGACATCAAGTGACAGGATTGACATTGACGTATGACGTAAAACCATAATGCATTGATCTATACATAGACAAGATATAGGTCAGTGCCAAAATGGCTCCATTTCAATTGACACTGATCGTTTAATCGATCAATTGTTTGATTTTATTATTATCTTTATTATGAAGACGTAAAAAGTAGATCATTATTAAGATTTAACGAATATTACAAATATTAAATGATTGTAGTTTTTCAAAATGTAGCAAAAACACACTGGAAAATGATGCATTTAATTTAATCTCCGCTTATCGATTTTCTCTAATCGATTATTTAATCTGTCATGTTATTAGGTGCGTTTTTGAAGACAGTTAAAAATTAAAAAATATAGTGCTATGTCGTTTATAAAGTATGTTTGATAATGTAAAATATATAATTATGCAATTAACTTAAGTTGGCCAAAGCCTATTCCGTTGTTATTTATAGAGGTTAATTAACAAAAATTTACAGTTTTTTTGGTATATAATTCATCCATGCACAATCAAGCCCAAAATGGATCGTCTCCTTTGCCTCAGAAAATCCTTTGTTAGAAGCGAAAAGAGGAAAACGCGGCGGCGAATGGTTTAAGTGAAGGTTGCGGCGTTCTCTTCCACAGATTTAGGATGTTGTTGGGAAGTGATGAAGCGATTTAGCGGGAACATGGTGAGAAATATAATCTTTATTGTTTTTACTTTTTAGTGGGGGGATGTTTTTCTTGTTTTAAAGTTATTTGGCATTAACACCTACAACGGAACTAAATTTTAATGCTTTAGTAATATTGTAATAGTATTTAGTCATAGCATTTTGTGTTATAACGACCACGCTCTCAAGTGAACTCAACCTGTGTGCTTTTGTAGCAAAGATCATGAAAGTCATGGAATCTGACACTTAACTTAAAAGCATCACTCTTTTAACTGTATGCTCTAGGATCTACTCGTTTAAGGGAAGTTGCATCGGATATCAAATTTTCAATTGTCTGTTTGGTTGTTATGAATAGGCTCAAAAACTCTGGACCGTTTTCAATTTCTTTTCGGCAGAATACTGCCTTCTGAATCGGTGGTCGAGTCATTACTACTGTATTTTTTATGACGATTCATAAATGCTTATATTAAGCCCAATTGAGTAAAGAATATTTTGATTTGATTTCATTTTGATTTGAAAAATTCTTTCATCATATTAGCCCTGTGTTGTAATCCGGGACTACCGGTAGATATGAATACAGCCTGCAGATAATAACTGCGTCGTCGATGTTAGTTTTAGTGTCCGTTTATTAACCTGGGAATCATTTTGCTGACCGTGTCTTTCCTGGGTAGGCTTTTTGCAGCGGTAACCAATATCCACGCGGGCGTAGCCGCGAGCGACCGCTAGTTTACAATAACATTCAAACCACTACGAGAACAACTTGTGAACAATCAGTTACAAGCGCAACTATGAATACGTTTTGTTTGCTGTTGGTTCCCTTTGAGCCATTTGTGTGGGTTCCCAAGTGCACTACATGCTGTGGAAAATGGTGTTTGCGCACCCACTTGCAGTCTTATGTCTAGAATGTGCTATTATTTATAGTGAGTAAGAGCATTGTAGTAAATAAGTAGTAGAATGGAGGGGCCTGTTGGTCAAGTTGTCAGATACCCTGGCTACCAAACCAAGAGTCACGGGTTTGAATCTTGCTAGGGAACAATGTTTGTGTGAAAAACATCGGCATTTGTACTCGAGTTATGGATGTTTATAAAAGTGTTTCCGTATGCATGTCTATCCGTTTCCTAGCATCCATAGTACAACTTCGAGCTTTGTTTGGGGCTAGGCAATTGGCGTGTTATTTCGAAGAAATTAATAATAATAATAATACCCTCCGGCCGTATTCGGCCATGGCGGCCGATCTTACGATCAGCCAGGTACGCAGGATATATTATAGTGCACAAGTGAGTGCGCAAGCACAGGTGCAGTCACTATTCCTTCACTCTCATAATTCGGTGGGACAGCAATCTGACACGACCGTAGAGAGATCAGGCGCAGGACCAACGGTTTAACGTGCCTTCCGAAGCACGGAGGAGCTCGAGATGAAATTTTTCGGTCACCCATCCGATGTCTGGCATCTGCGAACGTTGCTTAACTTTAACAACCGCAGGCCGAGTGCGCTAACCACTGCGCCATCGAGCTCCTCTCCGAAGAAATTATCATTATAATTATTATATTCGACTCACCTAAAAACAACACTAGTGTCCTGCCGCTCACCGCCCGCGCCTAGAGGTACCTAGGAACTAATCCTAGTGCATATAACACAACTCACCTAAAAACAACACTGGTGTCCTGCCGCTCACCACCCGCGCCGGGAGGTACCTGGGTACTAAACTTAGTGCATATAACACAACTCACTTAAAAACAACACTAGTGTCCTGCGCGTCGAGGTGCGCAGTGTCTGCCAGCGCCCACTGCAGCAGCACGCTGCGGCCCTGCAGCGGCCCGCTCACCACCCGCGCCGGGAGGTACCTGGGTACTCATCCTAGTGCAACACAACTCACCTAAAAACAACACTAGTGTCCTGCGCGTCGAGGTGCGCAGTGTCTGCCAGCGCCCACTGCAGCAGCACGCTGCGGCCCTGCAGCGGCCCGCTCACCACCCGCGCCGGGAGGTACCTGGGTACTAAACTTAGTGCATATAACACAACTCACCTAAAAACAACACTAGTGTCCTGCGCGTCGAGGTGCGCAGTGTCTGCCAGCGCCCACTGCAGCAGCACGCTGCGGCCCTGCAGCGGCCCGCTCATCACCCGCCGGGAGGTACCTGGGTACTCATCCTAGTGCATATAACACGACTCACCTAAAAACAACACTAGTGTCCTGCGCGTCGAGGTGCGCAGCGTCTGCCAGCGCCCACTGCAGCAGCACGCTGCGGCCCTGCAGCGGACCGCTCACCACACGCGCCGGGAGGTACCTGGGTACTCATCCTAGTGCATATAACACGACTCACCTAAAAACAACACTAGTGTCCTGCGCGTCGAGGTGCGCAGTGTCTGCCAGCGCCCACTGCAGCAGCACGCTGCGGCCCTGCAGCGGCCCGCTCACCACACGCCGGGAGGAACCTGGGTACTCATCCTAGTGCAACACAACTCACCTAAAAACAACACTAGTGTCCTGCGCGTCGAGGTGCGCTGTGTCTGCCAGCGCCCACTGCAGCAGCACGCTGCGGCCCTGCAGCGGCCCGCTCACCACACGCGCTGGGAGGTACCTGGGTACTCATCCTAGTGCAACACAACTCACCTAAAAACAACACTAGTGTCCTGCGCGTCGAGGTGCGCAGTGTCTGCCAGCGTCCACTGCAGCAGCACGCTGCGGCCCTGCAGCGGCCCGCTCACCACCCGCGCCGGGAGGTACCTGGGTACTAGTCCTAGTGCAACACAACTCACCTAAAAACAACACTAGTGTCCTGCGCGTCGAGGTGCGCAGTGTCTGCCAGCGCCCACTGCAGCAGCACGCTGCGGCCCTGCAGCGGCCCGCTCACCACACGCGCTGGGAGGTACCTGGGTACTCATCCTAGTGCAACACAACTCACCTAAAAACAACACTAGTGTCCTGCGCGTCGAGGTGCGCAGTGTCTGCCAGCGTCCACTGCAGCAGCACGCTGCGGCCCTGCAGCGGCCCGCTCACCACCCGCGCCGGGAGGTACCTGGGTACTGAACTTAGTGCATATAACACAACTCACCTAAAAACAACACTAGTGTCCTGCGCGTCGAGGTGCGCAGTGTCTGCCAGCGTCCACTGCAGCAGCACGCTGCGGCCCTGCAGCGGCCCGCTCACCACACGCGCTGGGAGGTACCTGGGAACATACATAGCTGGTTTAGATACGTCAAATAATGGTATACTTGTCTTAGTATAGGAAAAACGCGACCGAAGATCGGCGTGACTACGCCTGCAATGTATTTTAACCCTTTCACGCCCAAGGGAAGTATTTTTCCCTTCTATAAAAAACGTTATCGATTGTACAAATATTATTTAATCGGTATATTTTGACTAAATATTAAAATACAACGTATTTCAAAAGCGGCACATGTGTTTTGGAATAAATGAAAAGAAAAATAACTGTCAAAACTTATTGCGCAAAAACCAAAATATTCGCGGGCCGAACTTATATTATTTTGAAAGATTTTTGGACTTCAGAAAATAAAATAACTGTATTTTGTCACGTGTTTTATATTATTTGGATCATATAATTGTATATAATAAATCAATAAACTGCAAATTTTTAACACATGTACCTTAAAATTGCAAATAATCTAAAGGGAAGCATGTTTCCCTGTGGTCCATAACGGGTGTATTCGTTGAAGTGTCATTAGTTATAGACTATAACTTATAGTGCTTCATGAATTTATGGATTTCTTGAATTTTTATAAATTATTACTTATTTATTTTTTACACAAAGGACCTAAATACGTTTTTGAGAATTTCTTCTCCAATATGAAGAACTATTGCAGTTACTTATAGCAGATAAAAGGGATGGAGACGATGATTATGTTCAACAACTGACAGTCATACCTAAAAAAAAACCTTTTCAGATACTTCAAAGACTATTCTCCTTTTTGTAACTGGTGCAATAACTCATACGCTCTCACTAATTGCCGGTCAGATAATGTATTTATTCGCCCAAAATCATTATCTCTTTCATTGAATGTGTGAGGAACCTATGAGTTATTTCTCCACTTGAAAGTAGGAATAGTCTCTAAAGTATCTAAACAGGTCAGTAATCACGTTTGTATTGAACCTTTTTGAACAGAACCTTCAATTTCAACAGGTTTGGTTACTTTTTCTTCATCTTGAGCTATGGACTACTTGTTTTGTTCCTCTAGCTGTAGGTCATTTTCTCCATCACAACACAATTATTTGCCATATGTAACTACAATATTATATTATTACCTTAAAAATGAAATTCTATTCAACCTATTTTAGCTATTGCTGTAGGAAAAAAGTAAGATAAATTAAATAAAAATATTACAAAAACATACATTGTCTTATAGCACTACATATAATAATACTACAACGAATACACCCGTTATGGACCAGAGGGAAACATACTTCCCATGAAATTATAGGAAACCTATACAACCAGCTATGTTTTTCGGGTCATATTCCCTTACTTTACACCCACTAAAGCTAAAATATTGCGTTGTATTGGAATATTTAAACTTGGACATCTTATGGTCCTGTAAGGGATGGAAACGAAACACCAATGAAAATGCATTGCCGCCGAACTTCAGTCGCGTTTTTTCACACATCAGGGTTTGCATGATTTATCGACATTGAGTTGTTTTCAAAATTTTATATGTTTTTACTTAATTAACTAACTAACTAATAACCTTAACTAATTTTCTCACAAAATGACACATGATGAAATATGTGATCGCTCGGACTGCTGCATGAAGTAAGCACGGGCGCTCCTCCGGGGAGATGGGAGTGATGTTGCTGATGGCGCACATAGTAATTCCCACGTGGCAACTGATTTACTCACCTTTGTCTCCTTCTTCGTGCAGCCAGCGACCGCGCGCCTCTTCCCCTTCTCTGGCGAGTTCTGTAGTAGTACCCGCTCGGCCGGTACTCATCATGCCAGAAGTGGGAACGTTCTGACCGGGGCACGAAGTAAGGCTGCTCGTAGCACGGCCGCTCCTCCGGGGAGGTGGGGGTGAGGTCTTTGACGGCAGTGCAGATAGAAATACCCGCCTGCGAACTGATTGACTCACCGCTGCCTCCTTCTCCTGGAAGCTAGGGACTGCTCGCCTCTTTAGCTACTCCGGCGAGGAAGGGGTGAAGTTACTGACGTTGTACATAGTGACACCCGCGTGGCAACTGGATAAAGTACCTTCGTCTCCTCCTCCTTGCAGCTAGCGAACGCGCACCCCTTCCCCTCCTCTGGCGGGTCCTGAAGAAGTACCCGCTCGGCCGGTACTCGTCATGCCAGAAGTGGGAACGCTCTGACCGGGGCACGAAGTATGACTGCTCGTAGCACGGCCGCTCCTCCGGGGAAGTAACCTCAGTGGAAGTCACTGACGCTAGAGATACTTATACCCGCGCGGCAACTGTATAACTCACCTCCGTCTCCTTCTCCTAGCAGCCAGCGACCGCGCGCCCCTTCCCCTTCTCTGGCGCGTCCTGAAGTAGTACCCGCTCGGCCGGTACTCGTCATGCCAGAAGTGGGAACGTTCTGACCGGGGCACGAAGTAAGGCTGCTCGTAGCACGGCCGCTTCTCCGGGAAAGTAACCCCGGTAGAAGTCACTAACGCTGCTGATAGCTATACTCACGTAGCAATTGGTGAACGTACCTTCGTCTCTTCCTCCTTGCAGCTAGGGACCGTGCACCCCTGCCTCTCCTCTGGCGCGTCCTGAAGTAGTAACCACTCGGCCGGTACTCGTCATGCCAGAAGTGGGAACGTTCTGAACGGGGCACGAAGTAAGGCTGGTCGTAGCACGGCCGCTCCTCCAGGGAAGATGCCCCGGTAGAAGTCACTGACGCTAGAGACGCTTATATCCACGTGGCAACTGTATAACTCACCTCCTTCTCCTTCTCCTAGCAGCCAGCGACCGCGCGCCTCTGCCCCTTCTCTGGCGAGTTCTGAAGTAGTACCCGCTCGGCCGGTACTCGTCATGCCAGAAGTGGGAACGTTCTGACCGGGGCACGAAGTAAGGCTGCTCGTAGCACGGCCGCTTCTCCAGGGAAGTAGCCCCGGTAGAAGTCACTGACGCTAGAGACGCTTATATCCGCGTGGCAACTGTATAACTCACCTCCGTCTCCTCCTCCTTGCAGCTAGCGACCGCGCGCCCCTTCCCCTTCTCTGACGGGTCCTGAAGTAGTACCCGCTCGGCCGGTACTCGTCATGCCAGAAGTGGGAACGTTCTGACCGGGGCACGAAGTAAGGCTGCTCGTAGCACGGCCGCTCCTCCGGGGAGGTGGGGGTGAAGTTACTGATGGAACATATTGTAATTCCCGCGTGGCAACTGTATAACTCACCTCCTTCTCCTTCTCCGTGCAGCCAGCGACCGCGCGCCCCTTCCCCTTCTCTGGCGCGTCCTGAAGTAGTATCCGCTCGGCCGATATTCATCATGCCAGAAGTGGGAACGTTCTGAACGGGGCACGAAGTAAGGCTGCACGTAGCACGCCTGCTCCTCCAGGGAAGTAACCCCGGTAGAAGTCACTAACGCTGCTGATAGCTATACTCACGTAAAAATTGGTGATTGGTGAACGTACCTTCGTCTCCTTCTTCTTGCAGCTAGCGACCGCGCGCCTCTTCCCCTTCTCTGGCGAGTTCTGAAGTAGTACCCGCTCGGTCGGTACTCGTCATGCCAGAAGTGGGAACGTTCTGACCGGGGCACGAAGTAAGGCTGCACGTAGCACGCCTGCTCCTCCAGGGAAGTAACCCCGGTAGAAGTCACTAACGCTGCTGATAGCTATACTCACGTAAAAATTGGTGATTGGTGAACGTACCTTCGTCTCCTTCTTCTTGCAGCTAGCGACCGCGCGCCCCTTCCCCTTCTCTGGCGAGTTCTGAAGTAGTACCCGCTCGGCCGATATTCATCATGCCAGAAGTGGGAACGTTCTGAACGGGGCACGAAGTAAGGCTGCTCGTAGCACGGCCGCTCCTCCGGGGAGGTGGGGGTGAAGTTGCCCCGGATGAAGTTGCTGATGGTGGTGTGGAGCGCGTAGTCGCGGAGGGTCACGTCGTCTGAGTCGAGGTGTACTGGGGAAGAAGAATAGGATTTATTATTTCGTTTCTTTGGAACAGCACAACCACATTAGAAGGAAACGAGATTTCAGGGAGTTCAATTTTGTTGGTAGAAAACGTGGACAGTAGACAACGATGTTTGAACACATATGTACATATGTATGTACATAGTTACTGAGAATTATATTTCAAGAAAACTTTACATCCTCTCACCTACTCATATCTGTGAAATATTGGTATTAATTATTATTAGCCTTTTGATGTCCCACTGCAGGGCAAAGGCTACCATTATTTGAAAACATGTTTTAGATATACAGTGGGTTTAAACTTAATCACCACGCTTGCAATATGCGGGTGTTCGGGAAAATCGACATAACTTTTTCCCGACCCGGGAATCGAACCCAGGACCTTTAAACCATAGCCCGGAACTTAAGAAACAACTAGACCATCGAGGCGATTTTTCACAGTCATAAAATGTAGCCTTGACCGACTTCCCTTCAAACTCGTATCTTTCATCCCCTAATCTGATTAATCTTCTATTTTATACACAAACTGTCGGTGAATGAAGCCCCTTCCCATTTGTCCCCCTATTCCCGGATGACAAAAGAGTGTTCCCGTCTTCCCGATCGTCAATCGGGAATGTATAGGTCGTTTGTCGGAAACGCGGGCGGCCGGCGAGGCGGGGCCCAAAAGTGCCAGTTGAGGGGCCAATTTCCTGCGAGGCCCCAATAGGTGCACGGAGCTCACCATACGATGTGAAACGGATTTACATGGCCCGACTTGAAACTGTTTTGTTGTTTGATTGTGGAATGAAGTCTATGTGAGTTATTCTAAGAATTTAAATTTTATCTTAGATCATAAATTAAGTTGCATATTTAAAAGTATGTCAATTGGTATGATTCATGTGAGTTAATTCAAGTAGTTTTGCCGCCTGAAAATAGCAAATCCTAGTTCAAGCTAAGTTGTAGAGTAGCGTTTTGGTTCATTTCGCCTAAAATGATTCCTTAATAATATGTTGTAAACTATTAACCATCAGAAGGGGCGTGAACATACCCAAAATGTATTGTTTACTTCTTGGCAAATTTTAATGGCAAAAAAAAACGGAACCCTTAGAGTTTCGTCATGTTTGTCTGTAAGTCTGTCACAGCCACATTTTTCCGAAAACATAAGAATTATATACTATTCAAACTTGGTAAGTAGATGACATGTAGTCTGTGAACAGCATTAAGATTTTCACACAAAAGTAGAAAAAAATGGGCGATTAAAAATTTAAAATAATCAGCACAATCTATGCCCATCGTAGCGTGTAAACCCCTGCGATCTCGGACGAGGCCGAAGGAATCGGGACATTCCACTGATAACCTGTCACCATTGTGGTTTGGATCCGATGAAAAATTGCCGACAGAAATAGAATCGTGTCGTAGTAGGTAATAGGCGATGTAAGTTATATGTGAGAAACTGACACTATTTTATTTTAATTTATTGGCAAGTTAAATAAGTTTCTCTAACTTTCTTATTACGTGAATAAATCACCCGCTTGGTGTAGTGGTCATGAAGTTGACTATTATACAAAGGGATCGCGGGTTCGTACCCCGCACAGGAGAAACATTTGTGTGCATGAATTTGTATGTTCGTCTTGGTCTGTGTGTTATACTCGCATGTATCTATTTAAGTATATTTGTAATACCATTGTTGATTCTCATATCTCTAACATAAGTGCTTTAGGCTACTTACGTCAAACTATTTGCTTTCTACAAATACAAATCAAAATACATTAGTAATAAGGCTTAATTTTTTGTAGACCAAAAAGGAAGTGTAAAGAGCAGATTAGCTACGACACTAAATTGGAGGGTTTTTGCTAACTCCTTTCAAAATAAGAGAAATTTAACTCTATGTTCTGTACAAAACAGTCCTGAGTGCAAAACAAAATAAAGGAGTAATAAAGCTTAATTTTTTTGTGGACCAAAAAGTAAGTAAAAAGAGCAGATGAGCTATAAAACTAAATTGGAGGGTTCAAAATTAGAGAAATTTAACTCAGAACACTTCCATGCGAACACGTTTAGATTAGAAATATTTCTTGTAACATTTTGTGTGTGTTCATTTCTCAAAAGCCATTACACAAGCTTTGTTTTGTTTGGTGTTAAGTGATGGCGTGGTTGACGTCTCAGGATATTTATTATTGATAATAACCATGCTATGATGTATGCTATCGATTTTATGTTATAACAGCGTTTAGTAAACAGCGTGGAATCATTAATGGCATGATTCATTTTGTCAGCGTACGACTGACTTTTGGAGCCACATATCACAAGTTTGTTTGTTAAGATTTCTTACACCACAGACGCAGAATATTAGTATTTTGCAGTTTATTCTATTATAATATTTAGCACAACAACATCACCGTCTTACTTTAAAGTAGGACAGTGTATTACTTTATTATATTTCACCTAACGTGATCCCTGTGACGTGTGTACTTTTAACTTTATTTCAAGTATGTGTAATGATGAGCTGTGTTAATGATATTTCAGAGTATTCTTAAAGCTTTAGAATATTGTCGATTCTCCTTTGAATCGTCAACTATCACCGGAATCATCATAGGTGAAATGGATAATATGGCAAGTTTAATTATAGGAATTCACTCATTAATTTAACAAGACGAGTTAAAAAATCAGTGATCTAATAAAAAACCCTGAGAAGACTACTAAAACGTTATCATCGTCACCCAATAACGCACTTTAACGAATTCAAACTAAGCCTTAAGCCTTAAAATGCATACGCCATTACATATCTGTTACTTTTACAGTAGTTAGACTTATTTTTTCATAAAGTATTGCCTACAGTAACAGCTTCAAAACAAAAATGCATTTTTTATATTACACAATGGCGGCGGCAAGCAGCTTCTGCCTTCGACAGTTTCGCGATTGCAAAAAATAACAAATGACTCTCTACCCCGCGCTTGTTATGCGAGAAACAAGTTAGATTTCATAATATTAATTCCGTAAGTACCAAACAAATAATTTCACTACTCTTTGGTACAGTATATTATTGCTTGACGACAGGTTTGGTGGTTAAAAAGTTGGCTCTCAAACCAAAAGGACGGGGGTTTGATCCCCGCTCTTGTGTGTGGACGGACATTTCTGTTTAGGCTGGTGTGGGGTGTTTGTTAAGTATCGATTTAATTTAATATATACATATTATATTAGGTAACAATAGCTATTTCATTATAATTAATTTATATATCATTACCTTGATGAACAAATAAATAATTTACCACTCTGCATAATATTCCTAATCTAAACATCACAGCGGCAATTAGTATGTAGGTATTATGTAAAACAGTAATTGCATAACACAATTAATTTACCGAAGAAAACATACATATCATCGCTTTCGAAGGATTCCTCCCACACGCAAGTAATTTATCGTTTGTTGCCCGTGGTCCTACTACGGAGTCCTACTAGTCGTACCACGGGCAAATTTTTTTGCCCGTGGTTCGATCAATCGAACCAACGATTTTATGATTTTAAAATATATTGCCCGTGGACCTACTGAGTGAGTAGGACCATGGGAAATATATTTTTCATATAGTCCTACTACATAAATCATATTTTAAAGTAAAAATTCAACATCTATACTTATAATAAATCTGTAGAGAGGTCAATTCTGTACATTAAATATTTTTCCAAAATAACTATCAGGGGGTGTTAAGTGATCGATACTGATACCAAAAATGCAATCAGTAAAATTTTTGTCTGTCTGTCTGTCTGTCTGTCTGTCTGTCTGTCTGTCTGTCTGTCTGTCTGTCTGTCTGTCTGTCTGTCTGTATGTTCCTTATAGAAACAAAAACTACTGGACGGATTTTGACGAAACTTGGTACCATTATTCTTCATACTCCTGGGCATATTATAGGATACTTTTCATCACGCTACAATCAACAGGAGTAGCGTAGTGAAGGGAAATGTGGGGAAAACGGGAGAATTTACTCCATTTCTTAAGCTTCAGCGTTCGTGTGCAGCCTTAATGGTTAAAGTCACATAAAAATCATGTATGACGAAAATATTCTACATAAAATTGCCTAAAAAATATCCCCCAACAGCATATGTCTATCTTTTATGGTTGACTCACAATAACACGTGCAACTCAAGATCCAAATTGGTTTGAACGCGCTAAGCTCAGGAACTACTGGTTCGAATTGACAAAACATTTTGTGTTGGTGGATAGTCCACTTACCACTTACCATTTGTCGAGGTAGGCTTTAAGCTATTGTATATTCCTTTATTTCATCATTGTAAATTGTGCTAGCGAACTATTTAGTTCTAAAATGTGCCGAAAGATGGCGCACCTCGCTAGAGGCGCGGCCGCGGACTGAATCGCGGTGAACAGATGATTTCTTAAATGTATAAGGTCTCCAGATTATTGTTAATAGTGATAAGCGTTTTCCGTCACTTCATTTGACTATTATTTCTATCCTGATTAATTAGTCCCATCCCATAAATGTGCATTGTTTGTGCAAGTTGACTGCATACATATAGAATAGACCGTTGTTTTATTCAGCTATTTTTAGTAAGACTGTGTGCGGAAATCTTTAACCCACGCGGACGGAGTCGCTGGCGGCCGCTAGTTCTTAATAAAATAAGTAATAATTTTTTTAAGTCTTTTTAAAAATTAAAATAAAAAGTATTTATAAAAATATTTTTGATTTATTATTATCTGAAAAACAAATAAATGCCGAAAAATCAAATGAATGTCGGGAAAATAAATGTATGTCGGGTAAACAAATGAATGTCGGATAAAAAAATAACGTTCTATAAAAAAAGATGGTCTAAAAATAAATGAATGTTCTACCTATAAAGAAATGAATGATGGAAAAACAAATGAATGCCGGGAAAAGAAATTAATGTTGGAAAAACGAATAAATGTCGGAGTTCTCAATCTAATAAACTAATAAAATGGACCAGGATTACATAAATTTATAATAGGTGGCTAAAAACCCAAATACATAATAATCTTAATTAATCATCATCCTCATGCCCTTATCCCACACAAGGCGGGGTCGCCGGTCGGCGCAACATGTCTTCACCTTCCACTCACACCTATCAGCCGTCAACTCTACATTCGCTCCTTCCATGCCATGTCCATAATAATCTTAATTAATATGAAGTGAAAAAAATACCCAAAAAGATACCTCCTACAATTGTATGTTGTCCTGGTACTTTTAGAACTTAAATAATAAAGCAAAAAAAAGATATAAAGATATTTGTTTTACAGATAATAATAAATCAGAAATATTTTAATAAAGACTTTTTATTTTAATTTTTAAGAAGACTTAAATAAAATTGATTACATATTTTATTAAGTATGTTGAATTTTTACTTAAAAATATGATTTTTGTAGTAGGACCATATGAAAAATATATTTCCCATGGTCCTACTCACTCAGTAGGTCCACGGGCAATATATTTTTAAATCATAAAATCGTTGGTTCGATTGATCGAACCACGGGCAAAAAAAATTGCCCGTGGTACGACTAGTAGGACTCCGTAGTAGGACCACGGGCAACAAACGTAATTTATTACGGCACCCGAAGCCGTTAATTGAGCACAATAAACAAACAGTCATTTGTAACGCCGATGACGGGTGGTATTTTTAGTGTTCCGTAGCAAAATGGCAAAAACGGAACCCTCATAGAATTGTCCTGTCTGTCTGTCGCATGTCGGTCTGTCTGTCAGTCTGTCTGTCCGCCAGTATGTCAAAGCCATTTTTTTCCGAAACTATAAAGATATACTATTGAAATTTGATATGTAGTATTCTATGAACCTGTTTAAGATTGTGACACGTAGATAGAGAAAAAATTGAAAGTTCCCAATAGTGGGAACTGAAACTTTTTTTTTTCATTCACCTATATTAGGTATGTAAGGTATTTGTGGATAGGCATTCAAAAATGATATTGAGGTTACTAAGATTATTTTTTTCTAAGGTGAATAGTTTGCGCGATATAGACTTCCAAACTGGTGAAATGTGTCACACACCCCTGTAACTTCTATAAAAGTAAAAAAATACATAATGTACGTATATTATGATTCAAACTTCTACCGAAAATTGGTTTGAACGAGGTCATTCTTTTTTTTAAAAACGACATAAAACGAACCTATAAAGGATTTGTACGGAACCCTCGGAACGCGAGTCCGACGCACTTGGCCGGTTTTTAATTCTGACCTAATTAGAGAAGCGGGGACTTATTATTTTCTCCGGCACGTATTCACAATAAACTTAATTATATCGTTTTTCGGCAGTGGTTTTACCTATCTTGATAGCTACTTTAGGTCCTGGATTGTGGTTGAGATATTTCATAAGTTAATTTGATTGAAAAGTGAATGGATTTCCTCGTCTTATAATGTTAAAGGTCAGAGCTTTGGCTTTACTGAACAGATTAATGTATACTCTTATAAAGTGAACCTTTTTAGGGTTCCGTAGCCAAATGGCAAAAAACGGAACCCTTATAGTTTCGTCATGTCTGTCTGTCTGTCTGTCTGTCTGTCCTGGCTCGTTCTCCGTCGTTTCTGAACCGATTGCCACGAAAATTGGTGGAGAGATGCATAGTGATAATTCAAGAATTGGTTTTTAAAATAATCGAAAAATAATTATTTTTTACCCCCCTCCCATACATCGAAAAGTAAATTCGAAAAAAAAAATTCGACTTACCCCATCGTGTGGGGTATCGTTAAAAAGGTATTTTTAAATACAATAAAACTTGCCTTGAAACCATGTGGATCAAACACCCCAGTCTCGAGATATATTAATACAAAGTTAAAATTAGAGCGTCCCCCCCCTTAACTTTTGAAATACTATTACAAAAATTCTGAAAAAAATGTCCTGTATACCTCCAAGTAAGTACTTTCAACGAAAACTATAGCGAACTCTGTATCATACATAGTTATTTTTATACAACTCAACCAACTTATGACGTGCAGTTGCCCTTACTAAATGGTGTCTTAAGCGGTCGGGCCATCTTTTAGCTACGGAAACCTTTCATGGGCGTGTCCTACACGCTCTTGGCCGGTTTTTATAAGATTTTTTAGATGCTAAGAAAGAAATTGGACTGTTTGATTTATAAAATGAACACATTTTCTTATTTTTTTCCTATTTTAGGTAAAGGAAAATTAAAAACCTGCGAATAAAGTTTCTAGAGAAAAAAATAACTCATTGGGTCGCTTTTGTAAATCCGATATGAGCCACGTTCATCAACGTATCTCTTCCTTGCTAATATCAACAAGTTTCACATTAAAGGCTTCACTACATAGTATAAAACAAAGTCGCTTTTTCTGTCCCTATGTGTGTTGTATGTCCCTATGAACGCTTAAATCTTTAAAACTACGCAACGGATTTTGATGCGGTTTTTTTTAATAGATAGAGTAACTCATGAGGAAGGTTTTTATGTATTATATCATCCATTAAATAGTGGACAAGTACCACGGGCGAAGCCGGGGCGGGCCGCTAGTATACCTATAAAATTCAAAGTTCAGTGTTTTCATGTATAGTAACTTCGAGGAATTTTGTTCGAAATATCTATAAAAGACATTGGGTCGCGCTTTGTATTAAATTTGCCCTTAGAAGGGTCACGTATAAATGGATTCTTCCTACAGATATGTCTATAATCTCCAGAGATCTAAAGTGCTTTTGAGAGGGAAAACTAAGACAAAGGTTTGATAAGACAATTGATGACAGACGTTGCTGTAGTAAAAAAATTGAACTAGTTTTTACCGGATTACCATGATTCTTGTTTTATTCCATGCGAGAATTTAATCGGGGTAAAAGTATCCTATTACCTAAGTCAGCCCCTACCCTGCGAATATACCAATTTTCATTGAAATTCGTTCAGTACTTTCAGCGTCATTGGCTGACAAATATCCAAACAAACTTTCCATGTATAATATTAGTATGATGATATATTTCGTTTGCATTTTCAAGACATCCTCCATTTTGTAATCCAGTTAGTTTAAAAAGAAAACAAAATGGCGGTTCCCGCCCGTAACCAGCACTGCAATGGGTATTATTCGAAATAGCACGTGCTCGAAACTATTAAGGGGCATCTACACTCGGTTTGTAGGTCAATCGATACCGTAACGCGGTGAATGTTCTCTTATGAGATACGTTTTAGAGTCCGACAAAGAAATAAAAACACCAACTCTGTAGATTTTCCACCTTTGATAGTTAGTTGATTAATCATATTAATTTTCGCATTCTGCATTGGCTAGTAAGTTGGACAGAATTCTGTACTGTTAGTTGGTCAAGTCTGGCTTATGTTAATTATTATTAACTAGTTTTTACCCGTGGCTTTCCCCGCTTTATCAATATTCCTGTTTTATCCCGTGTGAGCAATTCATCGGGATAATTAGTATCATATCACTTTGTTCTACCAAATTTTACCAAAATCCGACAAATAGTTTCATCGTGATTGATGTGTTTTAGTGCGATGTATGTTTCCCCTTGGTTATACTAGTAAAGAGTACCTAACCTAGGTGATTGTTTCTAAAACAGAAGCTAGACCTGTTCAGGAACTATCGCTTAAAATATAGATACCATTAATTTCCGTCGAGTCGACCCTACGCAAGAGCTAAAATGTCACTAGGTCTACTCTAGACTCTATAAATACTACAACCCTCATTCACACTAAATTATCACATACCCGTCTACCTCAAGTACTTTTAAAGGTAAAATGTCTCTGGCAAGTCGATTGACTGCCAAATGAACCTGACAAGACTGGAGATTACTTCACAGCTGCTAAAAATGCTGTTACCTTACTGAGTTCACGTAATTGATCACATTTTGGTCGCGACACGTCATTATCTTCGCTTTTCGGTTTTGAGGGATTGTGTTCTTTTCTTCTTCTTATCCTTTTTTTTGCGCAGGGAAACACTTTGACGTGCCATAACTGCAGGCTAGCTAGACCTGCAGTCGTGTGTAGGGCTCGGGAAAAACCCTGCGGTTTCCTTATCACACGCGTGGTGGGAGGGCCTGGTTCTCGTGCCCGGCCGGTGCCTGACGAATTTCCAGACCGTTCCCGGGTATTCCCTGGCCTATAAGATCAGGCCATGGGGGCGCCTTGGGAGGGTGACGCAGGAAACGACTTCATCCTCAGACATGGCATGGTAGCCTATGTAGTGCACGCAGGAGGCTCTTTTTTTCTACATCTTATCCTGCTGTATGAGGAGCTCAACGGCGCAGTGATAAGCATGCTCGGCCTACGATTGGAAGTTAAGCAACTTTCGCAGAGGCCAGTCATCGGATGGGTGACTGAATGTTTTTATCTCGAGCTCCATCGTGCTTTGGAAGGCACGTGTGCAGATGGCCCTGCGCCTGTACGGTCGTGTCACTACGCTGTCCCGCCGAACTATGAGAGTGAGGAAATATCCCTATTTCCATAACATCCTTCCGGCCGTTTTCGACTAAGGCGGCCGATCCTGCGATCAGCCAGGGACGCCGGATATATTATAGTGCACAAGTGAGTGCGCAAGCACAGGTGCACTCCCTGTACCCTCACTCTCATAGTTCGGCGGGGCAGTAATCTGACATGCTAAGAGATCAGGCGCAGGACCAACGGCTTATCAGCGCTAGGATGATGATGTTGAATTTGTTCATACATACATAATGCCGTTAGAGTAGCAGTAATCATCTGATTAGAAGCAAATGATTCTTGCGATGGAACATCCGAATCATACTAACTAATTGACAAATTCGATCAATACAGTTAACCTGCAGATGCAAATCACGGCCACAATGTAAGCGAAGCCAGTGAAGTAATAGAATTTTGGAACTCATTATGTTGAACTTAGTTATTAAATGACAGGCCCGTTGGTCGAGTGGCTAGAGACCCTGGCTACAGAACCAAGGGTCGCGGGTTCGAATCCCGCTAGGGGCAAATGTTTGTGTGATGAAAATCGGCATTTGTACTCGAGTCATGGATGTTTATAAAAAAAGTATTTAAGTATGTCTATCCGTTCCCTAGCTTCCATAGTACAAGCTTCGAGCTTAGTTTGGTTCTAGGCAATTGGTGTGTTAGTCCAAGGCATTTATTTATTTATTTAATATATATTTAAATAAGGCCGTTACCACTCGATCTCGCCAGTCGTGGTGTCAAATGACTAAAAACATAGTTTGGAAAGAGATAAAACTTTTTATTAGTTTTAGTTTCAAGTAGTGAAGTAGCACATCGTAATTATGATTTTGCTGGTGAGTAAGTACGCCAGAGCTCTATTGGGGAGGGTAAGGCAGGCAACGCATCTGAGATCCTTGTGCGGTTGTGGATGTCCATGGGCAGCGGTGATGACTTACCATCAGATGACGCTCATGTTCGGTTCCCTGCCTATATAATAAAAAAAGTTTTATGTTTTGAAAGTGTATTATAACTTAAGGATTAAATTGATTTCAATGTACTTCTGCTTCTTCCTAGCGTTTATCCCATTTCTGTGCGAGGTCCGCTTCGACTATGAATTCAGGGCGTTATTGAGTTATGTTGGCTTACTGCTCTTCACTGAACTGTGAGTTAAACTCAGTTAATTCCCGATGTTCAGCACTAATTACTGATCAGCGCTGTGTACACCCGGACGTGATTCAAGCGACACGTTGCTACATGTTGCGGTCAGTTACGTAAGTGTAGTGCGATGAGCGCTGCGGTCGTACTTGGAGGTCGTGGGTTCTAGTCCTGCGGGGACAACTTTCACTACTTTGTGTGGTTTACCCAGTTTGGTTAGGACATAGCTGGCTACAGTTTCCTGATTGTGACTGATAAGAATGATAATTAGATAAAGTCAAGCTAAGATATTTTCCTTTGCTAGTTTTCCGCCCGCGGCTTCGCCCGCGTGGAATTCGGTTGTATTGGAAACGACATTTTTGTTTTCTCTCGGGAATATCATTTTTACGGGATAAAAAGTACCACTCTATTATTTAATCCGGACTTCTTACTTTACGTCTGCAAAATTTTAAAGCAATCGGTTCAGTAGTTACGGCGTGAAAGCGGAACAAACAAACAAATAAACAAACAAACTCACTTTCCGATTGATAATATTAGTAAATTAGCAACACTGCTTTTCACTCAACTGTGAGTTCAATTCATTAACTTCCCGGTGTTCAATTTGCCCATGAAAATTCTCTGGAATAGGCAAAGTATTATGTCCTTAGTCAAGTTAAGTAATTTGCCACTGTTTTTCCTTTATCGCTTCCGCTAATTTGTCAGTGTTGCCAACTTACTGACTTCGGGAGAAGTTCGCGGGCATTAATCACTTTGTTAGTGCGCCCGTTAATTTGTTTAATGGGCCGATACTGATTAAACTGCCTCCGTGATGTAGTGGTTAGAGCGCTATGCTCAAAAACTACGAGCTCGGAGGTCGTGGGTTCGAATCCCGCGGGGAACACTTTCACTTTGTGTTGGTTTTCTCAGTTTGGTTAGGACATTGCAGGCTTGAATCACCTGATTGTCTGATAAGAATGATGATTCCGTGCTTCGGAAGGCACGTTAAGCCGTTGGTCCCGACTATGATCCAAATTGTCTGGTTTCCCTTGTGGTTACGGAGGTCAGACGACAGTCGCTCCATTGTAATAACCAGGCTTGTCAAATTCAGGATCATAGTCGCAGCGTACCCTGGGCTCCAAGGCAATGGCCGAGGATGCAACCGGGAAAGGCGCTAGGATGATGATGATGACTGATTAAATTATTCGATGTGATTGTTCAAAAGGAATTTTCCTATTAAAGTGTTTCACGCACAAACATTCGGGCTACCTGATGGCTGTGGAACAATGTGGAAAGAAACCTTTGCACAACAATTAAACATAAACAGGTTATTAATGATCAATCGTCCAAAAACTTTAAAATAAGTTTATTATTATTATCGTTATAGAATATCTCGTTTCCTCCACAGCAATTATTGACAAATCAGAATTTCAAAAACGAGGAGCCCTTATCTTCATTTGTCATCGTCGTATGAACCCAAAACAACTATCACGCTTCCGGATAACGTTGGGGAAACACGTAAACAAAATCTATACTACTATAATATAATAAAAGAGATTGTTTGTTTTTAGTTTGTTTGTTTGTTCGTTTGAGCGTGCTATTCTGAGGAAATACTGCTTCGAATTGAAAAAAAAAATTGTCTTAGACAGTCCATTTGTCGAGTAAGGCTTTAAGCCATAGTATAACATTTAAAGTTACTGCAAATGCTAGATTTCTTATCTTCACTGCCTCCCATTTTCACAGTCCGTAAGTTTTAAAGTTCATTCCAAAGCTGTGATTGATGAAGCGATGCGTCAAGCGAATAACCAGAACTTGAGCAATTTTCGCGCCGACGAAATTCGCTTTGTTTGAGTGATCGATCGTCTCGAAACCAAACAAAAACGTCAATCGAACACACGACCGATAGTTATTTTTGGAAGACAAGTATTCTTCACACACTTTCACAGGTGGTTTAAATCAAATCTTGCATTTATTGGGATTTAGAAAGGACAAATACATTTGGAAATCGAAATTTTCCACTAGAGTCTATATTTGCAGTCCGTTAAAGGAAGCTTTGCGAACTTTAACAATATAGAGAAGGTCAAGCGACGACCTGCTTGGTGTATTAGTCAAGAAGTTACCTATTAGACGAAGGGGTCGCTGGTTCCATCCCCGTACAGGACAAACATTTGTGTGCATAAACAATGAACATGACTCTTTGTCCTTGTCTGAGTATTATATGTATCTTTTTAAGTTTATTTATAATGTTACCGGCGAAGCATATAATAGAGGTATTCTATACAATACCTAGGTAATGTATTGAATACCTGAGGCGTTCTGGCAATGTATGAAATACTATGAGTTATATTTTCTAACATTAAAATTATTTAACGGGACTAAACGCGATATTTATTTTGTAGTATATGTATACTACTTACTGCTTGACGTTTCGGCTGCGTTACAACAGCCGTGGTCGCAAGCGGACTGATGAAGCGGGGCGTCGTCTGCTCGGGCGCCGTTGTGAATTTTCTTCTGATACCCCCAACTCGTCACTTATTAAATTGTCACCCACATTTTCACGGCACACAACACTAACAGTATCAGGTTTTGGTCTTGACGAAGAAAATCTCGGTTGACACCTGCTAATCACTGGATTCCACGCTGATGCTAATTTAAACCCGTCATCCCTGTTGAAATTATTGTATTTCTTAATTTCTATAGCCTCTCGTACCATCCTAGAATGGTAATGGCGTTCAGTGGAGAGGATTTTCGGCTCATGTAACTCCATCCAGTGATTTGGTCCCATGTCAAGTAGATGTTCAGCAACCGCAGATTTACTCGTTTGTCGATTTTTCACTGCGGCAATGTGTTCCTTGACTCGATCAGCTATTGCCCGCTTAGTCTGGCCTATGTAAGCACTACCACAGCTACAATCGATTTTATAAACACCTGATGTCTGATATGGTATCTTATCCTTAGGTGATCGCAATAGTTTTGACATCTTGCATAACGGAGTATATACAGTCTTGATGGAGAATCTCTTAAGTACTGTTCCAATCTTATCCGTTACACCTTTTAAATATGGTAAAAACATAGCCTGCCGTCTCACCTCAGGACATCTTGCCTTCTCTTTGCACCTCCTCATTGTTCTTGACACCCCATATCCGTTACGTTGTAGTACCTCCTGAACATGCGCTAACTCCGCTTGAAGGTGTTCAGGGTCACAGAGCATATGGGCTCTGTTTGTCAGTGACGCAATAACGGACTGAAGGTGCCGCGGATGATGATGAGAAGTCGCATGTAGATACCTGTCAGTATGCGTGGGTTTCCGGTACACAGAGTGTGCCAGTGTGCCATCACTTCTCACTTCTATCTTCATGTCTAGGAAAGCAATGGATCTATTCTGTTCCATCTCGTAGGTAAACTTTACTTTTGTGTGTATGGAGTTCAGGTGTTCAACGTTGAACTTCTACGAGATGGAACAGAATAGATCCATTGCTTTCCTAGACATGAAGATAGAAGTGAGAAGTGATGGCACACTGGCACACTCTGTGTACCGGAAACCCACGCATACTGACAGGTATCTACATGCGACTTCTCATCATCATCCGCGGCACCTTCAGTCCGTTATTGCGTCACTGACAAACAGAGCCCATATGCTCTGTGACCCTGAACACCTTCAAGCGGAATTAGCGCATGTTCAGGAGGTACTACAACGTAACGGATATGGGGTGTCAAGAACAATGAGGAGGTGCAAAGAGAAGGCAAGATGTCCTGAGGTGAGACGGCAGGCTATGTTTTTACCATATTTAAAAGGTGTAACGGATAAGATTGGAACAGTACTTAAGAGATTCTCCATCAAGACTGTATATACTCCGTTATGCAAGATGTCAAAACTATTGCGATCACCTAAGGATAAGATACCATATCAGACATCAGGTGTTTATAAAATCGATTGTAGCTGTGGTAGTGCTTACATAGGCCAGACTAAGCGGGCAATAGCTGATCGAGTCAAGGAACACATTGCCGCAGTGAAAAATCGACAAACGAGTAAATCTGCGGTTGCTGAACATCTACTTGACATGGGACCAAATCACTGGATGGAGTTACATGAGCCGAAAATCCTCTCCACTGAACGCCATTACCATTCTAGGATGGTACGAGAGGCAATAGAAATTAAGAAATACAATAATTTCAACAGGGATGACGGGTTTAAATTAGCATCAGCGTGGAATCCAGTGATTAGCAGGTGTCAACCGAGATTTTCTTCGTCAAGACCAAAACCTGATACTGTTAGTGTTGTGTGCCGTGAAAATGTGGGTGACAATTTAATAAGTGACGAGTTGGGGGTATCAGAAGAAAATTCACAACGGCGCCCGAGCAGACGACGCCCCGCTTCATCAGTCCGCTTGCGACCACGGCTGTTGTAACGCAGCCGAAACGTCAAGCAGTAAGTAGTATACATATACTACAAAATAAATATCGCGTTTAGTCCCGTTAAATAATTTTAATGTTATAATGCAACGCGAAAGTCTAAAATCTTATATTTTCTATTGCATAAAGTAGGTTAGGGTTATTTTTATTTGTAAACCCTTTATTTAAAATGTTTGTTTTTTAAAATCGTTTTTATTAAATAGAAATCGATTGAATGGAAACTAATATTCAATCGTTTCGTTACTACTCGCATGATACCCAACATTACTATCCACGTTCCACTCATTCCTTGCCCTCGTATTGCGTACATTACCGGCCGCGTATTTGGTATTGTATAGAATACCTAGACCAAGTATAAAATACATAATATTTCATACATCACCTATACGTTTTTGGGATTCTATTCATTGCCTAGGTATTGTGTGTAATGCCGGATTGTACAGATTGCCGTTAACAGTAATACCACTGTTGATTTTGATGTCTGTAACTCAAGTGTTTTGTTGTGGAATATTTATTATTTTATTATTTACTAGCGGCCGCCCGCGTCGAATTTTGATTTAGGCGATATCAAACGATTTAAAATGCCTATGTCCAGCATTGGGCGTCTCTTGGCTTAGTATGACGATTACAGGATCAACCCAGCTGGAGCTGCTTCTGGGGTCTTCTCCGGAGCTGGCGCGGGTGGCTCCGGCGGCTTCGGCGCTACTGGCGGTCCCCCTGCCGTGTCTCCCTCAGGACCCTTAGGCGGCTCATCTTCTTCTTTAGGCCTCCCTTCCTTTCTATCCTTCCTGTTCTGTTCAACGTAATCTGGAGGTTTCTCGCTCGAGTCCTCGTAGTACAGTTCGAGGTAGTTCGGATCTTGTTCCAACTGCCTCTCGCGGTTTAATACCTGAATTAGTCTCATGACGTCCTTCAGATCCACGTCTAGCCTAGAAATAAGGTAGGGAAGAGTGTAAAAATCTTTGTTTTTAAATGAAACATGAAGTTGACTAAGAGGATCCGATAAGAGTTGTTTTTAAACAAAATATTTTTTTGGTAAAAATTCGTAAAAGTATCAGCCTGTTCAAATCCCACTGCAGGACAAGAGCTTTCCATCATTTGAAATCATGTTTTTGTCACAAAGATTGGTTTAGGCATAATCACCATGCCTACCAAATGCGGGTTGGCGATTAAAAAACCGGGTTGTGAAAGAATTTTGCCCGGGAGTCGACCTCGAGACCACGGCCCGGTATCAAAGCCACTAGACCATCGAGGTGTTATAAAATACTGTTAAATCTATAAGGGTGATCACCCTTATTTTGGAACTTATTTGTGCATTACTTATACAGCTTCAATCATAAGAAATGGTCGCTTAATTCTAAGTTATCCACTATGTACGGTTTTACCTGACAATTTTCTCATGAATTCTTAAGTGGAAGTCCAAGGTGTACATTAAAAGCCGGTAGTGAGAAAGTGTTGAAAACAATATAAGTTGCTCGGCCTTTAATCTTCTCATCAAAGCAAACAAGAAGCCAATTTTGTATTTCACCATTATCCAGTATTTCTTTCTCAGCATTTGCGAATGTACTAGTTTGTACCTAAAGATGTATGGAGAATATAAAGTTATTACTTAGTAGTTAGTTATTATTTGAGTAGCTCAATGGCGCGATTGCTAAGTTAAGCAACTTTTGCAGAGGCCAATCATCAGATGGGTGGCCAAAAAATTTCATCTCGAGCTCCTCCGTGCTCCGGAAGGCACATTAAGCTGTTGGTCCTGCACCTGATCTCTACACGTTCGAGCCAGATTTCTGTTCCACCGAACTATGAGAGTGTGGAATATGGAGTGCACCTGTGCTTGCGCACTCACTTGTGCAGTATAATATGTCCTGCGTACGTGGATGATTGTAAAATCGGCCGCCATGGTCGACAACGGCCAGAAGGGTATTATTGAGAAGGAGCATTTGAGTATTAATTAATTTATATCTGGTTATTTTCGTAAGTATAGGAATTGCGTTTGTAACCACTCTCACTGGATTATTAATAACCGGATCTGTATTAAGCAAGATTTCTATTACAGCCGTATCCTTTACTTGGAATTTATGACCTTTGTTCCAACAAAAGAGGCGTGAAAGAGCATCTGGGCCGGTTAAAATTAATGGACAAATTAAATTCCTCTTGCTATGTACCAAATAAATATGGTAAGAAAGTGTTCCTGAAGGCTCTAACAAATAGGTAGCTTATGAAAGATACAAAGTTACCTCACGGCGTATATAAAATGTTCCATGATAGTCAACGTTCTGTTCCTCATAAGGTTGTGTTTGATAATAGTTTTCTTAGAATATCTTTGTCTACGCCCATCTATTTCTGCGAGTCTAGTCGCCAACTTGCTTTGATACCTTCGTGAGTCTTTTTTAAATATGGACTTCTTTTGTTCGGCAGCGGCTGCGCGCGATATGTTGTACTTTTTACTTTTTATCTCGTCGAACATTTTAGTTACAAGTCTAGAGTCATCCACTTCGCTAAGTTTGGGCAGACCTACTCTTGGATCGTTGAGTATATTCTCAGCTTCCCTTATCTTGATCATGTGTTTTAGTTCTTTGATTGAGGGTGGGCGAGCGCCAGGGGCTTTCGTAGTGCGCGCTTTCTTCTTTGTTGTGGTCGTGCGTCGAGGTTTTCTTGTCTGTGTTAATAAAAATGTTTCATCATCATTGTCATCATCATTGTCATCATCATTGTCATCAGCATTGTCATCATCATTTTCATCATCATTGTCATCATCAGCCCATTAACGCTCCGCTGCTAGAGCCTTCGTAGTATTTGTGGTTCTTAACGAATGCTAATTCTACCGGGTCCTTTAATTTAACGTGCTCTCTAAAGCATGTTATAAAGGAAAATGTGTAAAATTTCATAAAATTATATATTTACTGCTGAAAAAATACATCGCTAATATGCTGAATTCTGTTCACCGCTAGTCTCGTTCTCAATAATCCCTCTACCTTTCTTGCAATGGGCCCAAGTTTGCTCGGTGAAGCCATTGACTGCTGAGTTCTACACCTACTAATTAATGTGCTTGAAAAATGCAAATAGTCATAAATGTATGTCAAGGTTGGAACATTTTTGAAGTTTATTTGACCCTCACATTGAACCTACTCCAACCAACTCTACAGTCATACTTTAACTGAATATTCTCCAGGTAAACAAACTTGGAACAAATCGACATGGCCGGGACCAAACCCAGGACCACTGCTACAAAGAACTAACAACTAGCCACAGTGCCATATGATCATACATTACCTCTGTTGTATAAATGGGTCTGTCTCTTAATTCCTTCATTCTCTTAGAAGTGGTCCATCGGGATCTCTCTGCTTCTAAATTGCTATGACCAATTACTTCTTTCAATATACTGTCCACGTTTTGGTCAAATACGTTTAGATCAAAAGACAAGTTTGGCTGGATTACTGAAAAATTTACATGCAGTCACCGTAAAAAAAAGTTTTATGTATATATGTATAAGTTTGTTTTATTATAGTCCATTTTAGCGAAGATGATTCCTGTGACAGGTGTTCTTCTTTTACAAAACTGAACATTATTTCAAGGCAATAAGTTTCACGAGGAGTATTTATGATTTTCCGTAGGATGTTATTACTTCAGAATATTGTATACTAGCGGCCGCCCGCGACTCCGTCCGCGTGGATTTCGATTTCCAATATCCTATGTGTTATTTTGATGTATAAGCTATATTGTGGTAAAGTTTCATTCAAATCCATTTAGTAGTTTTTACGTGAAAGAGTAACAAACATCCATACATACAAACTTTCGCCTTTATAATAGTAGTAGGATTTTCCTTTGAAGGCAGATTGTCATCGGGATCATCTTAGCTGAAACGGACTATTAAGATTTACAGTTAATCCAGCTAAGACTAAGACCAGACACAATAAAGTCATGCACTTATGGATGTAACATTAAGTAAAATTTTGAAATAAAAAAGATCCAATAACAGGCAATAGTTTTCAAGTCAAATGATTCCAGAAGTCCATTCACCCAGACTGCGAAGGGTGTTGGTTCAATTCCAATTTAGTTTCTGACACAAAATATGTCACTTTTCTTATGTACGACTTGGATAACATTGCCTTAATCTGCCAAAATGAGCAATTGCTCATTGGACGACAATTTCAAACTTCTAAAGAGAGGTCAAGCGTACGACTAACGTCTTTATATGCTTTTCGGGACACGGTATATCGCTATAATTACACCCAGACCCCTCGGAAAGCACGTAAAGCCCATAATCCCTCATCGATCATGTCAGATATGAGTGGGAATGTGGGACAGTTTCCCACGTCCAGATGAAATAGATTAATTGTGTTATGGTATGTTTATTTGTGACCGATGCCTCGGGACAGGAAGTTTCCAGAATATATTGCAAGAGTACCTACAAGTATAAAAAATTATTAGCCAATTAATGTCCCACAATCCCATTAATGCAGTTTGCTTATAATAAACCCAAGATGTTTTAGGGAAAACCTACACAAATATTGCTCTACCGAGGAATAAAACCCAAGCCCCCTATATCGTAGAGGCGAAGTTAAAGACTGTACTCGTATTTCTTGATATACCGGCCTGAGATTAAACGACGGGCGTAAAACTAATCAGTTTCTGTATAAGAACTACGCCTTCGATATGAAACAAACTAATACTCACGTAAAAATATCAAAACTTCTAACACAAGTGGCATGGTTATATTTTCCACATAATTATTTAGCTAACTAAAATACCTATATTTAATTAACGTATGCGTAGGTCTTAACGTTCTCGTAAACGTTTACACAATCGTGTATTGATAGTTTACGATCGGTTTATTACAGCCCCATTAAAGTTTCAGTACTTAATAATAGTATGTTATGAGCAGTGTTCGTTTGAGTGGATTAGCCAATTTTTGGTATTTCATTACAAAATTTTAGAATTAGACATTTTTAAATTCATACTTTTAGTGAACAACATACATAAAAGATAGTTAAAACAGACTATTATTGAATTATAGTCGGAACCAATGGCTTAACATGTTTTCCGAAGCACGGAAGCATCAAAATGAGCATGCAAAGTCCTAACCAAACTGAAAAAACTACACATAGTGAAAATGTTCCCCGCGGAATTTAAACCACTCCCTAGAGGTTTTAGATATCAACGCTCTAGTCACTCTGTAAATAGTATAGTATCAGTATCACACTGCAAGGCAAAGGCTTTCATCATTTGAAACCATGTTTTCGTTACAAAGATGGCTTTTCACTTAACAACCACGCTTGCCAAATGCAATTTGGTGATCACAAAACAGAGCTATGTTCGGAAAAACCGACATAAATTTTAGCCGACCTGGATTTTGAACCCAGGACCTCGAGACCAAGGCCCGGTACTTAAACCACTAGACTGTCGAGACGTTTTCTCCGAAAAGAAGTATCGGAATGGAATCCACTATTCACTATACAAGCCGTAGAACATTAAATACAATTCCGCTTCGGCGGTCACAAAATCCGCTCATCGCTTACATTATAACAAGATATTCTTTGTGAGGCAAACAGATTTGTGTAGCCGAGATTATGTAGCTCCTACATTCAGTGAAAGAGTTTCCGTCGAAAGAATACCTTTTCTTCGTCTTATTTACTTTGGAATAATCCTCGTGATTATTTTTAAAACGTTGTGGGTTTGAAAAGTAGGAAAAACTGCATTAATATAAAACTAAATATTGTCTATTAAAGGGAAAAAGAAATTAAGAAATATATAATACAAATAAGTAAATGTTCCACTTAGGTTTAGAATAATTACCGACTTAAATTGTAAATTCCTATCTTTGTAAAAATCAACGATGCCTACCGAGGCTACCCTTAAAAACAGTAAAACCCTTATCTCTTTTATACTTCTTTTCATTTTGTTGAATCATGCCCATTCCATTTTGTAAACCCATAATAAAAAACAAGGCACCACTAACAAAGTTTATCAACTTTTTCAACAAGTCAATAGACATAATTTTCCCGTTATTGCGAATCGAACGACGGACCAAAGAGAGAATGAAACAACAAAAAAGTTGAAACAAAGTATTATTGGAAACAGAACCTTATTTCTATGAGAATAAAGACCACACACCTGGCTTATGTTTCTCGTGGGGCGTATTGTTTGAAACTGGGAATAGCTGAGTCAAATCGAAACTTTAAGGTTCCACGGTTTTTTTGGACAAGCGACGAATGTGGCTTTGTTTTTGTTTGAAAACACACTGATACATTGGTGAATTTGAAAACTAAAATAAGTAAATTTCTACATACTGGTATCTTGTACTAACAAGCTAACTTCGTATGGGAAACGACTACGTCGTGATCACGGAACTACGATAATGAAGCCGACTGAAAAGAGGTCGATACGTCGGTCAGGTTTTTTATTTAATTATTTATTTAATTAATGGAAAAATAATTGTTTTAATGAAACCGCTATTCCATCCATTTTCATTTAAAAAACAAACATTTAATTATCTGATAATTGCGTTGGTTACATGTATTTTAACGTTTAAAATACTCTGTTCTACATTAAATAAATAAACAATTCAGATGGACTGCTCTATGTGCAGTTCGCGCTTGGCCAGTTTTCCAACTATTGAAAAAGTCTCGCAGCTTAAAAAAACTACGCGGCTCCGTCAAACAATGGTCACAGCAAATGTTTTGTGCCGTGTCCATTTGAGAGTACTGGCAGGGCGCCAAGTGAGCTAGGCTAACAGCGCCATCTTTTGTAGCCATTAAGTAAATAATAAAATAACAAATAAATTATGTATGCCTATCCGTTCCCTAGCATCCATAGTTCAAGCTTCGAGCTAAGCAATTGGTGGTAAGTTCAAAGAATTTATTTATATTGTTCAACGAATTTTTAGTCTATTTTCATCCTGCCTTTCTAACTTTAATGAGAGAAAAAACTAAGCAAAACAAACGAAAATACTTTAGTTAGCTACTCGTACATGCATAATGAATTAGGAACCAGATTAAGTATTTAATTTGTTTCTATCCCATACCGCGTGCCCAATTCGGGTGGTGAGTAATTCGTCAACTCACCAATTGACGGACCCGTTGGTCTTGTGGTCACATACCCTGGCTTAAAACCGAGGGTCGCGGGTTTGAATCTCGCTAGCATTGGCATTTGTACCCGAGTCATGAATGTTTATAAAAGTATTTAAGTTTGTCTATCCGTTCCCTAGCATCTGTAGTACAAGCTTTGAGCTCACTTTGGGGCTAGGCAATTGCTGTGTCAGTCCAATGAATTTATAAATAAAACTCGCTCGCTTGATCGAGCGAGATGGCACACCAATGGGCATAAACCCCCATCTAAGGGTGGCCTGTGTCCAGCGGTGGACTGGTCGAGCAACAGGCTGATGATCAGCGAATTCGGGTGTTGTTGCTAACTTTAGTTAGGCTCTGGCCGCGCGCCAAGGGGCGTTCGCAATTTGAACACCGCCATCTTGTTATTTTGTTGCCGACTCTTTGCATAATTTTCTTAATTTTTCTCCAAGTTGGCAGCATTGGCTCGCTATAAGTGAAGAATTAATGTAAGTGAGCGCCTGTTTCGTGAAGTGCTTCGTAATTTGGTTGTTATTATGTGGGAATTTTAGGTGTTTACGCCAAGTTTGTAGGTGTTCTTTAGTTAATTCTCGGGATATCATGATGTTGTACCTACACTAGCGGCCGTACTCGACTTCGTCTCCGTCGATTTTAGTTTCCGCATGCTAACTGTTATATTATGGTTTAAAGCCTTCATTAAACAACCTCTGCAGCTTTATTTTACTTTATTCGTTAGATACGCCACACATCGACCCCCTCTAAAATTTTCATCACGATATAAAAGAACCGACAGCACGCACTTAACTAACGTCATTTTTAAACAAAATAATACCACAGTCTTCCGGTCATGGGGCAAACATACGATCTAAACAACAGGGCCACAATATGCATTTACGGTGTAATCTTGCTTCCAAGCGAACCCCGCGCAAAATTGAATGTTGCAAGCGACTAATTGGTGGCGTCGACCGGACATTTCATACAGCCAGTTATTCCGATATTCTGCACATCAAAGCGGCTTAGTGCTAACTAAAGGTCTTCCATTTCGTTTTCGATTTACTTCGATTCGATTAAATTGAATCAATAGGCTGGTGACATTGTGATGGTTAAGATTTTAGTAGTCAAATTATTCTAAGGTATGATGAGGGATGGACCAGTCATAGACATGCTAACGGAGTCGCGGGCGGCCGCAGTTGGTCTCCAAATTGGTCCTCTCCAACTTAACAGACAGTATTACAATGTATCTCAAACAATAGTTTCGAGCTACAACTGATTGGTGGTATCATCGGCTGGACATTAAGACATTTCATATAGCCAGATAATCCGATATTCCGCGCATCAAAAGAGGCAGAACGATCCGTGTCAAGGAAATCAATAAGGAAGGGATTTCCGGAAAAAGCGAAATTTGAATATTGTAATCAGGTTATTTTAATGGAAGCAAGGTATGTACCAGGAAGAGTACAAAATTCTGCTATAACATTTTTACAAATACATATTTATTTGGCATTTGTGTGAATAATTAATGAAATAATATAAGTTTCTACAAAATATGGAAAATAAGATGAAATGAACATAAATTAAGTAGGTAACTTTTTAACTTTTTTTTATGTTGCATGCCAAGAAACTAGGTTGCTTCATACCATCTTAACACAATAAAAAATAATTGAAATTGAACCAATACCTACACCAAATTAGTTTTAAAACTAATGACCCAATATTCCCAAATAAAAAATGTCCTCGTAAAGATAATTATTACTGACAATTTATTTAAAATATACACGAACAGCTGCAGAGTTATGTTGAAAATAAATGACGTTCATTTTGTTCTCGAAACTTCTACTTTATTCCGCAGTTTGGACCGAGTTCGAGTTACGATATTAATTACGACAATGTAATTTGTCAAAGCAAAAAGCTCTGAACTTTGCCATTTAAATACACGGCTAATGAGTTTTGTAGTATGGAAATTTAATTTATTACTATAATAATGGTTAATTAATAATCATTTTGATAATTTATTCGACGGAACGAAAGATAATGTTGTTGTTGCTTTAGTTATGATCTATCGTTTCAATAAGGGAGAATATTTTTTTTAAATAATTTTTATGTCAAACCTAACATAAAGTTTTAAACCGATATTTCTCCCAAGTGGAACATAAGATCATTGGTTGCGATTGCCACCGACGGCTATTAAATAAAACTTTAAACTTTCGCGTTGCATTATAATCATTTAACATTACAACGGGACTAAACGCGTATTTTTATAAGTACCTGAGTACAAAAATAATATCGCGTTTAGTCCCGTTGTAATTTTAAAAGACGGCTATTAAAATCAATAGAGACCAAGAAAAGGTTTTTATTTATTTATACTACATCTTTAGAATTTTCTCAAAAGAAGTAATTCTCACTCTTGCAGAGGATACAATATTCGTAGGCTTGTACGGCTTTCATCCAGACATATTGGGTGCAATTTTATCATACATATGGTTTAATAACAATTTACAATGTTATAGTAATTTTGTATAGCATGTTTTTCACTCTGCCTGATGGTAAGCAAAAGTCCTGGTTGCCATGACAACGGATGCGGGATAAATTAATAAAATACTAGATAATCTTTTTTTGATTTCAGCAATCCCTTCAAACTGTGTCACTTCAAATGTGCATGCACATATAGGTAAAGCAGGTCATCCACCTCTCATCAGATTGCGGGTTTGAACAAACCGTGCAGACCTCAGATAATATGTGTCACTTGGAAAGAGTCCAGACTTGTTTTACTTTACTTTGTGTTAACTTTCAAAAAGTTGATAACAAATGACGGCGGCATACGTTAGTATGTGGGTAATGAGTACGTTAAAAAAAACAATAATAGCATAGAAACTTTGTTGGACGCAAAATGCATGCGTCCAACAAAGTTTCTTCATCGTCATCGTATCGCCTCTCTGGTTGCATCCTCGGTCAAAGCCTCGGAGCCCAGGGTATGCTGCGACTATGATCCCAAATTGACTGAACTGGGAAAAACCTTCACAAAGTAAAAGTATTTTCCGGTATTTGAACACATGACCTCCTTGGTTTTTGGCAAGGCGCTCTAATAACTACAACACGGAGGCAGTTCTTATCTAACTACCAAAGTTTAACTTGTGCCTCCATAATTTTGACATGAAGTCATCATTATGTATACTAATATAATAAAGCTGAAGAGTTTGTTGGTTGTTTTTTTGAACTCACTAATCTCAGGAACTACTGGTTCGAATAAAGAAATTATTTATAAATAAATAAATAAATTTCTTGGACTGACACACCAATTGCCTAGCCCCAAACTAAGTTTAAAGCTTGTACTATGGAAGCTAGGGAACGGGTAGACATACTTAAATACGTTTATAAACATCCATGACTCGAGTACAAATGCCGATGTTCATCATTTATGTTTTAGATATTCCATTTTCGAGAAAAGCTTGAAACTACGTGTGTGGAAACCGAAACCCACGGGGACGGGGTCGCGGGCGACCGCTAGTATTTCATATAGACTTCTTATGAACACCAAATGAAAGCAAAACTGGCAAAATAATACATTCATATTATTGTTATGTTCTTTAATAAGTCTTGAACTAAGTTGCTTGTCGCAGTCCAGCAGCGAACTCATAGTTCCAACGTTAAATTATTCCGCATACGTTTCAAGCAACTTTCAAACAGGGCCGGAGTTAGGGAAAACACGCCAGGCTGAAAATACGCGACAAAGTTCGGCAGCAATGCATCATCTATTTAAATCGGGTGTTTGACTGCATACAAAATAAATTATGAAATACCAACATCAAAAATTAAGCACAATTTTTTATCCTACAGTTACTTTTGAGCTTTTAACAAATTATTACACCTAACTGAAACTAAAAGAGTATTGATTTGACAATACAAAAATGTGACGTAGCAATTTTGTATTCCATACAGTTCTTCCTACAAGTTTACGTTTTTGACATTTAATAAAAGAAGATGATTTGACCTGTCAGTCAAATACCGAATTATATTGCAGGTGTAGTAACGCCGAACTACGGTAGTTTTTTTTGCTAGGTGGGATTTTACTCTAATAGCTAGGTTTATGCTGTTTTTAATAGTGGCCTTTGCTTTACGTTCACATCGCCCTTAAATAAAGTGATAAATTAATTATGAGATAGTTGAAGTGGTAGCAGTGGGAATGTTTGATCTAGTCCTCACTACATCTCAAGTTAAAAATCGAACAATAAAGTTATTTTAAGTAAAGCGTAGTTAAATATAAAATGAAGCCAAGACAGAGATTATGTCCTGGATTGCAGATCTACATAAATTTTTGTTATTTTAGAATACCAAACGACAGAGTAAGGTATGTATTGAAAAATCTACCTATTTACTTTCAGAGACGTGTCCCCAAAGGTTATGTATTAATAATTAGAAATGTATAAAAAACTATTTTGGGAACTTAATACATGCCTGTAGTAAAATTTAACATTCAGAACTATAGTGTAAAACCGACTTGTAACAGGGTGGAATTTATGACAAACTTGTAAAGAACACAAAATAAGAATTAAATTGTATGCATTGTGAAATATTTTCACGTATTTTCTTTGCTAGCAAGTTTATTATGGAGGCATTGCAACCTTCAGCGGAATGTAAATGTATTAAGTACAGGAATTTATTACGAAAGAATTCACTGCCTTACATTAAGTTTTGTGTGTTTTCAGCAGAACTTGCATCAAGGAACTTAATAATGGAATGATCTGATAAAACTCGAAATGTAAAAAGATGTTGTAGAACTCATTATGTAATTTTATTACATATTGTTAACATAATAATATTACGTTCTTAAGGACTTTATTTTTTATTCCATAAACGCGGATTCATTAAGAAAATGGCTGGCAGGATGCGAGTCACCGAGGATCGGGCTAAATGGAAAACCCATTTATTTTTTTTACTGGAGAACCCTAGGAGAAACCTATGTTCAGCAGTGGACTGCGATAGGCTGATAACTATGATGATGCCGAAACCCATCTTTGAAACAAAAACACGATTTCAAATGATGATGAATGTCGGCCTTTGCCCTGTAGTGGGACATAAATAGGCTGATACTTCTAATGCAGGTACAGATAAGTGAAAAAATGATTACTAAGTAATCATTTTTTTCACTACTAATATGCTACTAATATGGGCAACGGTGCTCGCTTACCAGCAACAACCAACAAGAAGTACATCTTCTTTTTCGTACTATGACTACGAAAGCCATCATTATAATTAACCCTCAAGATGCTCTTCACTTCACTCAACTGAGAAGACGGTATCTGGGACAATCGATAAAATTCCCTGGACGAAGACAAATCCCGCCATTAATATCGTTACCGCGCAATATCGCCGCCTTCTAGCTCCCGTTAGCCTTTGCGATGGCCTTCGATATGGCTCGGTCGATGGATATTAAAACTTATCGACTGAACAGCTTGGATGTTATACTCGTCACTTTTAAGTGTTTCGTAGCCAAATGGCAAAAAATAGAACCCTTATAGATACGTCATGTCTGTGTGTCTGTCCGTATGTCACAGCCACTTTTTTCCGAAACTATCAAAAATATACTATTGAAACTTGGTAAGTAGATGTATTCTGTGCACCGCATTCAGATTTTCAAACAAAAATAGGAAAATTGTTAGATAATAGTGAGATCTGAAACTCCAAAAAAGTATTTTTCACTAAATCCGTGTCTTCAATTAGTTTCATAAAACATATTTTTTTCCAGTTCTATAGCTACGAAAGACATTATTATCATTATAATTAACCCTCTCAACTGAGAAGACGGTATCTGGGACAATCGATAAAATTCCCTGGACGAAGACAAATCCCGTCATTAATATCGTTACCGCGCAATATCGCCGCCTTCTAGTTCCCGTGAGCCTTTGTGATGGCCTTCGATATGCCTCGGTTGGTGGATATTAAAACTTATCGACTGAACTTCCTGGATGGTATACTTGTCACTTTTTAGAGTTCCGTAGCCAAATAGCAAAAAATAGAACCCTTATAGATACGTCTTGTCTGTGTCCGTCCGTATGTCACAGCCGCTTTTTTCCGAAACTATCAGAAATATACTATTGAAACTTGGTAAGTAGATGTATTCTGTGCACCGCATTCAGATTTGCAAACAAAAATAGGGAAATAGTTAGATAATAGTGAGAACCGAAATTCCAAAAAACTGTTTACCATTAGTTTTCAGTAGGACTATGACTACGGAAGACGCAAAATTATCATTATAATTAACCCTCTAAACTAAGAGGACGGTATCTGGGACAATCGATAAAATTCCCTGGACGAAGACAAATCCCGTCATTGATATCGTTACCGCGCAATATCGCCGCCTTCTAGTTCCCGTGAGCCTTTGTGATGGCCTTCGATATGCCTCGGCCGGTGGATATTAAAACTTATCGACTGAACTTCCTGATGGTTGGTGTACTTGTCACTTTAAAATGTTCCGTAGCCAAATGGCAAAAAATAGAACCCTTATAGATACGTCATGTCTCTGTGTCCGTCCGTATGTCCCAGCCACATTTTTTCGAATCTATAAGAACTACACTATTGAAACTTGGTAAGTACCTACATGTATTCTGTGCACAGCATTCAGAATAAAAAAAAATGGGAAAATTAAAAAATAGATTAGGTAATCCCCATAGTTAAAACTTGGACTACAAAATTATTTTTCAGTAAACCGATACGTGTTTATTATTAGTATAATAAAACATATTTTTCTATTCCGTAGGTACTATTGACTACAAAGACATAATCATTATTATTAACCCTCAAGATCTTCACTTCACTTAACTGAGAAGGCGGTATCTGGGACAATCGATAAAATTCCCTGGACGAAGACAAATTCCGTTATTAATATCGTTACCGCGCAATATCGCCGCCTTCTAGTTCCCGTAAGCCTTTGTGATGGCCTTCGATGTGCCTCGGTCGGTGGATATTAAAACTTATCGACTGAACTGCTTGGATGGTATAATTGTCAACTTTTTGTAGTTAAATCTAAGATGATATGGTATAAAACTTGATCATAAACGAGGGAGGCCATGAAATAAGAGCGTCATAACCCGGCTCATGATCACACTTCTGAACATCAAAAACTCCGTATAGTTTTAATACGAGACTTCCGGAATAGTACTATAGGCATTCAAGCACCATTATTATTTTTTAAATTATAAACACAGGATGGCATACTTAATCCACACATTTATATTAATTAAGAAACCTAAAAATCTAGAAAAAAATCAACAAACTTTTTTAAACATGAAAATAAACTAATGGATTCATAAAATATTTAAAAAAGAAAACAATATTGCAATCCTCAAATAAGGTACAACGAACCCTGAGGCAAGTATAATGATTACGGAGAATTTAGACGACAGTTAATGCTTAAAATTAGTATAAGAGACCATCTTCTTTTCCGTACTATTGACTACGAAAGCCATAATCATTACAATTAACCCTCAAAATTCTCTTCACTTCACATAACTGAGAAGATATCTGGGACAATCGATAAAATTCCCTGGACGAAGACAAATCCCGTCATTAATATCATTACCGGGCAATATCGCCGCCTTCTGGTTCCCGTGAGCCTTTGTGATGGCCTTCGATGTGCCTCGGCCGGTGGATATTACAACTTATCGACTGGACTGCTGAGATGGTATACTTGTCACTTTTTAGAGTTCCGTAGCCAAATGGCAAAAAATCATGTCCGAGTGTCCGTCCGTATGTCACAGCCACTATTTTCCGAAACTATAAGAACTTACTGTTGAAACTTGGTAAGTAGATGTACTCGTATTCTGTGAACCACATTAAGATTTCCAAACAAAAATAGGAAAATAGTTAGAAATGACGAAAATATCAGTGAACAAACAAAAAACAAAATAAAAAATAATATTATACATACAGACGAATTGAGAACCTCCTCCTTTTTTGAAGTCGGTTAAATAGTGTGATCTGAAACTCCAAAAAAGTGTTTTCACTAAATCCGTGTCTTCCATTAGTTTCATAAAACATATTTTTTTCCAGTTCTATGGCTACGAAAGACATTATTATCATTATAATTAACCCTCTAAACTAAGAGGACGGTATCCGGGACAATCTATAAAATTCCCTGGACGAAGACAAATCCCGTCATTAATATCGTTACCGCGCAATATCGCCGCCTTCTAGTTCCCGTGAGCCTTTGTGATGGCCTTCGATATGCCTCGGTCGGTGGATATTAAAACTTATCGACTGGTTTGCTTGGATGGTATACTTGACACTTTTTAGAGTTCCGTAGCCAAATAGCAAAAAATAGAACCCTTATAGAAACGTCATGGCTGTGTGTCTGTCCGTATGTCACAGCCACTCTTTTCCGAAACTATCAGAAATATACTATTGAAACTTGCTAAGTAGATGTATTCTGTGCACCGCATTCAGATTTTCAAACAAAAAAAGGAAAATAGTTAGATAATAGTGAGAACTGAAATTCCAAAAAACTGTTTACCATTAGTTTTCAGTAGGACTATGACTACGAAAGACATAATTATCATTTTAATTAACCCTCTAAACTAAGAAGACGGTATCTGGGACAATCGATAAAATTCCCTGGACGAAGACAACTCCCGCCATTAATATCGTTACCGCGCAATATCGGCGCCTTCTAGTTCCCGTGAGCCTTTGTGATGGCCTTCGATATGCCTCGGCCGGTGGATATTAAAACTTATCGACTGGACTGCTTGGATGGTATACTTGTCACTTTTTAGAGTTCCGTAGCCAAATAGCAAAAAATAGAACCCTTTATAGATACGTCATATCTGTGTGTCTGTCCGTATGCCACAGCCATTTTTTACTGAAACTTTAAGAACTATACTATTGGAACTTGGTAAGTAGATGTATTCTGTGCACCGCATTCAGATTTTTAAACAAAACTAGGAAAAGAGTTAGAAAATAGTGAGATCTGAAACTCCAAAAAAGTATTTTTTTCTAAATCAGTACGTTACCATTAGTTTAACGTTTTTTTCAGTACTATGACTACGAAAGACATTATCACCCTCTAAACTAAGAAGACGGTATCTGGGACAAGCGATAAAATTCCCTGGACGAAGACAAATCCCGTCATTAATATCGTTACCGCGCAATATCGCCGCCTTCTAGTTCCCGTGAGCCTTTGTGATGGCCTCCGATATGCCTCGGCCGGTGGATATTACAACTTATCGACTGGACTGTTTATATGGTATACTTGTCACTTCTTTTAAGAATTACATACGTTTAAAGAGTTTTGCTGCGAAATTAATAATATAAATTAATCTTACAACATCTCCGTGTTAAGTAGCTTTATCTCTTGTGTTACAGATATCAGAATCAACAGTGTTATCACAAATATACTTAAATACATACATCTATCTCCCAGACCAGGACAAATAGACATGTTCGATGTTCGTGCACACAAATGTTTGTTCTGTGCGGGGATCAAACCCGCGACCTCTTGGTCTAATAGTCAACTTCTTGACCACGTCACCAAGCGGTTCATCGAAAACACAACTACAAAGTGGAATGACCAAAAATGTATGGAACAAGTTTTTTTAGGGTTCCGTAGCCAAAATGGCAAAAAAACGGAACCCTTATAGATTCGTCATGTCTGTCTGTCTGTCTGTCTGTCTGTCTGTCTGTCTGTCCGCCAGTCTGTCACAGCCACTTTTTTCCGAAACTATAAGTACTATACTGTCGAAACTTGGTGAGTGGATGTATTCTGTGAACCGCAACAAGGTTTTCACACGAAAATAGAAAAAAAATAAAAATAGTGGGGGGTCCCCATAGGCAGAACTGAAAATGAAAATATTTTTTTTCATTGAACATATACGTGTGGGGTATCTATGGATAGGTCTTTAAAAATTATATTAAGGTTTCTTATATCACTTTTTTCTAAAGTGAATACTTTGCGTGACAGACCCTTCCAAAGTGGAAAAAAGTGTGTCCCCCCCCCCCTCTAACTTCTAAAATAAGAGGATGATAAAACTGAAATTAACATATAATGTACATTACTATAAAAACTACCAACGAAAATTGGTTCGAACGAAATCCATTCAGTAGTTTTTTTAATACGTCAAAAATAGAATTTGTACGGAACCCTCAGTGCGGGAGTCCGACTCGCACTTGGCCAATTTTTATTTATGATTTATAGTTTGTGAATTTTCATTGTCATTGGGAGATGCAACTCAGTATCCATTGGCCTATTTTTGATGAGGCTTCTTACTTGCAATAACCATTGAGTGGGCAGTCAAAGTTATTATTGTAAGTTAAAATATTAAGCAATACTTAATTGATCTAGTTTGTAAACGTAACTCAGACAAACGCAACTAAGAAGGCTTTGTTCTTAATATTCTCCGTGCTCGGGGCTTCAAAAACACTGTTTGTGTTACGGCCTATTCTAATAAAATGAATCACAGTAAGACATAATAAAAAGCTCTCGGTGGCGCTGGGTTTATAAAGCTGAAGAGTTTGTTTGTATGTTTGTTTGTTTGTTTGTTTGTTTGAACGCACTAATATCAGGAACTACTGGTCAGATTTGAAGAAATATATAAATTTGTGTTGGATAGTCCATTTGACGAGGAAGGTTTTAGGCTATTGGAAATCGAAATCCACGCGGACGGAGTCGCGGGCGGCCACTAGTCGTTATATATGTCGCCAAAAAACGCAGTGTAAGACGCCCTCAGGCCGATTGATACAACGATTTGCGCAAGATGGCTGGCAGGAGCTAGATGCGAGTCGCCGAGGATCGGGCTAAATGGAGAGCCCTAGAACACGCCTATGTCCAGCAGTGGACTGCGATAGGCTGATGATGATGATGATGATGATGATGATATGTAGCCATTCTTTCCACCGCTCTTAAAATGGCACTAAAATTAATAGCGACAGTCGCTCCTTTTTACAGTGACAGCACGCACTAAACGTACGTCATGTCAAACAAAATAAAGACACAGATTTTAGGTGTCGAGGCATATCTACGGCGTAGGGGTTAAAGCAAACCTAGTATTGCGAATGTTGAGGTCAGGTAAGCAGGGCCATCTGTTAAGGCGGGCTTACAAATAAATAAATGGATTACTAGGACAGACTTGTCCTAAGGCGCCCTTACAAATAAATGTATTCCTAGGTCCAACTTGTCCTATGGTTGCTAAGAAACGGATAACAACCACGACTCGATTTCAAAAGCCGATACTCATCACATAAACTTTTGACCCTTAAGGGATTTGAATCCGCGAACCACTGTTTTGTGGTCTCCAACTACAGACTTACGAGCAAGTCATATCTTTAGTTAGTGTTATGATTGAAAGCCAAAGTCCTCAAACCGAACTTTAAATATTACATTAATTAACTACGAGTATATATTATTAAGGATTTATGTTCCCGATTAGTCTTCTATGAACAAAAGAAGATACTCAGAATGACTTTGGTGTAATGGTCAAGAAGTTGCTTATTAGTCCAAGAAGACACGGGTTTAATCCCCCCCACAGTACAAAAATTTATGTGCAAGAACATGTCTATATATATATCCATTTATGTATTTGTAATACCACTGTTGATTCTGATATCTGTAACAAAAGTGCTTAAGCTACTTAACATGGAGTGCGATGAACGTATTTGATGTTGTGAAATATTCATTACATTTATTTAATATACTTAATTTTAAATCAGACTTAACTTTTCCGCACTGTATCACTTCGAACAGACCTAAACAAACAGCCTGTCCGCCTGCTGACATTTACGCCTACAGGCTTGGTACACGAACAAGAGCATACTTTCACAACTTCGATCACAGGCTCTTTCATTAAAGTTTCGTTATTATTTAGAGCAAATTGAGATTGAAAAGTAAACAAAGTTTCCATTTGAGAACATGAGAAGAGTATTGGTGAAGGTAAAATGACAAGCTAGAGAATAGTTGTTGAAAAACTACAATAACGTGTAAAGCTTAAAGGTTTCTAATTTATTAATACGAGCGCAATTGTTATTTTTAACTTAACGAGTCATCGAAAATACAGACAGGTACTACTTATTTCATCGCCTAATTTGACTGGAAGAGCATAGTCGTGGTTCCGATTTCCAATTTTTAGACAGCATTACCTGGATTCCATGTTATTCTCGATAGTTACTTTTCAAAGCTGTTTATCTTTTACAGTGGAACATTAATACATCGGCCGGTTCTAACTGAGAAGCAGTAAGCTTCCTTATCGCCCGCCTCCCCTCGTGAAAAGTGGCTATTTTTAGCATCCCGCGTGTATTATGCAGTGATATTGCCTTCGGCTCCGGCCAGTCTTCTGTTTAAAAATGCACTATAACTACGCCTTAGGGGGCACTCGGAGCTCTTCCGAAAACTTTGATCGTGCGTTCTAATTCGAATTTTTAACCAGTTCTGTATTAAAGATTAGCTGGACTTTACAAAAAGTTTTGTCTTTGTTAATTTTGAGAGAGTTAAAGTTTTAGCTGATTAATGCATAATGTAATAAAGCCGTTTAATATCCTAGTAGTTTTCAGCCACGGTGACCGATCTAACGATTAACCAAGTATACAAGATGTATCGGATATTAGCTATCCGAAAAAGAAAACTCAGACACTTCATTCAGTTTTATCTGATATTTAACTCTTAATATTTTTATGTTAGTGAGTAAAGCAGTAAACACTCTAAAATAAATTAATTAAAAGTACATTGGGCAAGATATTCTATAATTAAATGATTTTAGAAGTTTATACAAACATACGTAGTGTACTTCAACAAGCTACAACAAGCAAGAACACCATATTTATAAGAAAATAAGATCAAGCGATGTCTGGAATTAAAAGTTACTCATATACTCTGCTGAAAAAGTTGATTTAAAATTAAAAGACTAGCAAAGACTTGTTGTTTTTGCCTCCGTCTGAATTTGGTAAAAGAAAATGCAAAATGCAAATGTTTATAAATACCTTTGATCAAAAGAGAATAATATGTGCATATTTATTTTGCTGTTAAACAAATGATGGATAAAATAGAAAAAAAAACAATAATTGTCAGAGTAAAAAAATCCTTTACAACACAATATTTGTATATCTAAGTAGATTAAACCCCTCCTTGGCGAGCTCTTTCTATCTTTTATCCCCATAAGTTTAAGGACATACCGAATATAAATGTGTCTAGTCCATACTAGGTGAAGTTACGAATTGCTTACCTGAAACAATAAAAAAGATTTTGTTAACAGTATGAATTAATATAAATCTAACTCCACAAAAACTTGTGAAATGTATACAAAACTCTTTCGGCGATCCATTTTATGATATTAATACATGTTTATTATTATACTGTTTATTTCATACCAGCTGTACGGTAAAGGAAAACCAGGAAAACATTGTAAGATAACCTGCTCTACAACAATGTGTGTAAAATGGAGAAAGCAACGGCAAACCACTCCATTAAAATTGCCAAGAGAGTATTTGTTTTGATCACGACCTTCAGTATTGAGGAATACGACTCAAGGAGGAAAATAATTATGCTGCTAATGGGACCGTAAAAATAGTAGGCGTTACATTAATATCATTAAATGCCCTTCGATTCAAAGCACGTGTTTCCATCTTAAACGTTGGCAAATGTAAACATAAGCACACGGCTAATTAAAGTCGAACTAGGTACGAGTCGACATAAGTGTACAAGCAGTTAAGTGGTGAGTTCTACCCTCAACGCTATCACTCAAAACTAAGCCCTACGTCATTGACATAAGAGCTAATGGAAGGCAGGTTCTCTTGGCAACGGTCTTCAATTGGCCCAGCTCCAAATGTGCAGTAATGACCGAGCTCAAATGCACCGAGTGTCTGATTAGAAAGAACTTTTATGGGCGAAGAAACGTTAAAATGCTATATACTTGGTGAGGTTTTACCACGTGTCTCAAAAATTAGCGAACGGAGCGACAATTTGTATGTCGTATCGCTAATGGCTCTAGCTGAAATTAGCTCAGTAAAAATTTAAATTTGAAACGAGTTCCCACCCTCAACGACTCTCATTATACTAAATAGGATGCCAGATTTTGGGATAATTTATCAGAAATAACAGCATTATATCCAGCATTATGCGTCGATAAAAGTTTCAAGCGTTTTACTATCGAATTTTCACATAATTATTTCCTACTTATTTCATAAAACTAGCGGCCGCCCGCGATTTTGTCAACGTGGATTTTGGTTTCAGCACTTATACTATACTAGCGGCCGCCCGCGACTTCGTCCGCGTGGATGTCGGTTTTCATTATACGAATGTTTTTTCCCGCTAACTCCCGTTCCCGTGGGAATTTTGCAATATCCTTTTGCAACTAAGCATCAAGTTTACTAAGGGACCTGCATGCCAAATTTCAAGCGTCTAACTCAAGTAGTTTAGATTTTCCATACAAACTTCCACCCCCTCATTTCGGGGAAGTGGGGGGTTGGAATGGGTACAAAAGTAGCCTATGTTCTGTCTCAGGGTCTAAAGATTGTCTGTACCAAATTTCATCAAAATCGGTTGCGAGGTTTAAGCGGGAAAGCGTAACAGACACACAGACAGACAGACAGACAGACAGACAGACAGACAGACAGACAGACAGACAGAGTTACTTTCGCATTTCTAATATTAGTTGGGATACTATAGCTTAAAGCCTTCCACGCTATTGGACTTTTCATTCGGCGAATGGACTATCTAACGTAAAAATATATTTTCAATTCGAACCAGTAGTTCATGAAAAGCGCGTTCAAACAATCAAACATACTTCTTCTTCTTCCTAGCGTTTATCCCGTTTCTATGCGGGGTCCGCTTTGACCATGATCCAGGATTTGGCAAGTGTACTTGTAGTTCTTCACTGTAATAACCAGTTATTACAGTGAAGCGACTGCCATCAGACCTTCGTAACGTAACCCATAGAGGGGAACCAGACAGATTGAACCAATCAAACAAACTCTTCAGCTTTATTAATAGAGTGATAGATAAAACAGCGAGTACTCCGAATTATGATTCATGTGCCTAGAGGTCTCGGGGTCCTAGGATCGATTCTAGATCTAGAGTACGATAAAACTTTGTATGTTACCGTCTGCCTGAATACTGCCTGGATTCTTATTCATAAATAAGCCTCCTTGCCAAATGGCAAGCGGGTTAATTCTGCCAGTTTCTGTCACCGCAAAAATTAATAATTGTATTAAAATTATGTAAGCCCTTGTTTTTGTCCTGCAGTGGGACAATAATGGGCTAATACTTTACTTAAAGTATAACAAGCAGACATTCGGAATCTACTTGGCAACCTCATTCTGTTGGCTGAACTCCAAATGTGATGCACTGACAGACATCAAAACGTGATTAGGACTTACTTTAAAATGCGAATTTTTCGTGTCACTTATCGCCATGAGTTATGAGTTTTATAAAATATTCTACTAGAACCAAGAACACGAATAATAGTGTTTTTCAGTTGAGAATAATTCAATGAAATTATTTTAATAAAGCATGGATTTTTGGAATATTAATAATAGTCTCAAGTGACCTATTAAATTTCTATTTCAAAGAGCTGTATTCGCGAAGTAAACTACATGTAGCGCCATCTAGTTGTAGCACCTGGTACTAAGTTTCTCCTTTACGTTTATTTTAATCTGCTAACTACCGCGTCACAATATTTATAAACTTCCGGCCAAAAAGGGTTTGAAAATATGAAAATAGGTCATCATCGGTTATGCCTTCCAAAAACGAAGGTAATCAATTCCACTGGGGCCTCGTTAATAGGCGGCTCCATTAGCCAATTCGAACTTAAGTGCGTTTACCCTTAATTAAGCGTGTAAGGAGTGCCGATGCCGTGCGCAGTTCGGGGAAACGATTAATTAATGTTTGTGAAACCTTCCCTCAATCAAACATTCAGTGAACGCCGAAACCAGGCTATGGAATAACTGACACTTCGAGTATGTTACAGTGGTAGTGATCAAATTAATTAATTAATATATTAAGTGCTTTAGAGAGCTTTTGTAACAGGACCTAAAACTTACCTGCCAGTTACGCCCGAATGTGACTCTGAATTCCAGTTTATTGTATGTAATTTATCTTATATCATGTAAATAATAGCCTTTTTAATTTGCTTCTTTACATGCAATGCTACTGTGTCATAGAATACAATCTATAAGGGTTCCGTTTTTTTGCCATTTTGACTACGGAACCCTAAAAAAGCATGGCAGTTTAATTTAAGTCCTGATATAAAAGCTGATGGACTCGCATGATGTGTTGGTTTGCTTCTAGAATAAAAACGAAGTTTTTTTCATGGTAGCGCTCAAACCAACGACCTATGTTATCAACAATTACATTACTTTCGTGTGCATTAACGTGACTTTTGGTGCTTCAATGGCACCAGTTTGACTTTAACTAACTATAACTAGCTAATGTTAACCGTTATCTAGAATCTATGCATGCATACTTAATGCCTTCCTTGTTTTCAAGTAAATATTTAAAGGTTTTTTACGTCAGTGCGACGTAAAATAAACTAATTCGTGGAAATAAAACCATAATCCTGTGAATACCTCTCTCTTTTCCTGGAGATGAGGCCGACCTAATTCCATAAAAATCCATACGGTCGACGGTCCCCATCAAAAATATACACACTAAATTCATGGGTAGAGAAAAGAAAATTACTTTTGACCATAAAAGAAATCTTGTTACAGTGGCTTATTAGATTTTGTTGGCTGTATTTGGTATAATATGTTTGTACATAGTTCAATTTTAGTTTAAGCAACGTTGTTCGAAATTGTATGGTTTACTACCTTCAGATATACGTTATTTACTCAGTTAGAATTGAAATTCCATTTGTCAAAGAAGGCTTTAGGATACCTTATAACACAATGTGTCCGGAAACCGAAATCCACGGGGCCGAAGTCGCGAACTATTTAGTAGGGTTTATGTGAATTTTGCAAAAAAATAGTCGAGTGGTTTTTCATTTACCACACGTAGCGAAGCACGTACCAGGCCTTAGGTGCTTTATAAAAATAATACGAGTACATCAATCAAACTTTCCTACAATAGGTTCGAAACACTAAAACAAAGATAAATAAAAGGAAGCTATTATTGAGACATTTTTTATGTACTCTGATGACGTAATTAATGCATCGACTAAATAATTTTAAAACCTGCAGCGGCTGCAATGTGTTGACAATACTGTTCCCATTGGGTTAATAATTTATGCCCCTGTCAAATTCTTACAACATTTATTAATAGTGGCCGCACGCGACTACGTCCGCGTGGATTTCGGTTTCCGCACTCATAGTGTTGTACAATTGCTCAAAGCCTTCGTCGACATATAGACTATCCAACATTAAATTATGTTTTAGGTTTAGATTAAAACGTTCGAACAAACTCTAGTATATATTATCTGTAAAGCGTTCTGATTAATTAGAAGAAAGGTGCAATGCCCTGGTACATTTTCTAGGATAGGTTTTTATTCAGAGCCTTCTGGAAAAGTGCTGGAAAAATTGTTGATGACAGTTTGTAAGAAATAAATCTACGTTATATTAAGGGTAACAAAGTTTAAGATAATGCAAAATTATAAATTACTAGCGGCCGCCCGCGACTCCGTCCGTGTAGATTTCCAATAGCCTTCCTCGTCAAATGGACTATCCAACACAAAAATATTTTTTCAAATCGGTTCAGTAGTTCCTGAGATTAGCGCGTTCAAACAAACAAACAAACAAGCATACAAACAAACTCTTCAGCTTTATAATATATTCAGCTTGACATTAGTATTAGTATTAGTATAGATTGTACCTTACCTATACATGTATTTGGATAGTCCATTCGTCGAGGAAGGCTTTAAGCTATAGTATAACAATGTGTGCGGATTGAATCGCGGCCGGCTGCTAGTGATAAATAAAATAGCTAGAGATTTATATTGAAAACGATTTTAAGGTTACCTAAGGATATTCTGCAAGCAAACTGCTTCTTAAAGGAACTTAACTTTAAAAAAAGTGGAACTATTATCATAGTACCTACATATCTACTAGCTATCACACTGGACTTTCAAATTCGCATTAGCATAGCATGGACATTCTTATATTCCCCTTTTGTGCGGCCATCATTGAAACGTAATGACAAAATAGTCTGGCGCGGCACGCGAGCTCACAGCTCGCCTGGCACATTTGCATATCCAATAGCTTGCTGAAATGTGGATACCATAGCTTACTGAATGGATGGGACAACTCAGAGTTCAATAAATTGACCCGCTTGGTGTAATGGTATTCCCGATTCCCGCATAGGACAAACATTTGTGTGCATGAAAAATATGAATATGCCTGTTTGTCCTGGTCTGGGTGTTATATGTATCTATTTCAGTATATTTGTAATACCACTTTTGATTCTGATGTCTTTAACACAAGTGCTAAAGCTACTTAACACGGAGTCAGATCAATGTATGTGATTTTGTGAAGTGTTTATTTAATCACCTAAATGATACTAGGATCATGATCCTCCTAGCGTCTGTGCAGGGTCCGCTTTGACCATGAGCCAGGATTTTACGGGTCTGGTTATAACAGGCAGGGAAGCGACTGCCATCACACCTTCGTAACCCTTAGAGTGGAACCAGACAGAATGGATCATGGTTACAAATTCAGATCTAACTGAACTAAAGTCAGAAACTACTCGTATCTGAATGTGCAGGTTTCCTCACGGTGTTTTCCCTCACCGCCGAGCTGATGGTACAATTTCGAAAAATCCAGATTTGGGGCCTGGATTCCAACCACGGATGTCACTTATGTGAGTTTCAATTAATTGATACTAAGATGATAGGAAGAAAATGTATGCTCTTGGTATAACTAGGATCCTTCGTAACCCTTACAAGGGACTTGAAGGGCCTTATCAATCAGGTGAGTGAGTGAATAAGAAATGTCGTAACCAAACTGGAAAAACTAACACAAAGTGAATGTGATCCTCTCGGACCAACCCACAACCTCCGAGGTTTGGGCACAGTGTTCTTACTACTACACCACAAAGGGAGTTAACCTCTTTCTCGAATGTTCCATGCTAATAGTTAGTATTCTTATTTATTACTTTCAGGTAGTCGTTAACTTGTCTGTAAGCTATCTTAAAGGAAAGTTTTTATTGTGCAATGTATTTAAATGTTTATAGACGCCCAAATGCATCACAGCCGTTTGTTATTGAGCTAATAATAGGTATTTTTTCAAAAGAAATCAAACAAAAGACGTCATCTATTCCTTATTTCTGCAATTAACTTGTTGTAAAATGCATAATTTAGACATTAACAGACACGTTATTAGTAAAGTCATCGCTGATTTAGTAGGTACATGATTAAAATAATCATTAAGATTGTTAAGTATGTGTTTTTCGTTTGGAGGAATTAACAAAATTATTCTAAACTTTTTTCTTTCTTCTATCGGAAAATTGAAAATGCTATTTTTAAAATAGGTAATTGGTATTATCTGTCTTCTACCAGAGTAGCAAAAATTTATTTTCATTGGATTTTTAATTTTCTCATCTTTTCCAATCTGCCCTGATGAACGATTTTCCTAATTATAGTAATCTAAAGACACAGTACATTCCATTGCAGCTATGGCTTGTACTACATTTTGCTCACCTATAAAGTTTTCATGTCCAATGTCTATGCTTGCGCTTGTTATTTTTCCAAACAAAATTAACTTGGAGTCAACTTACTTACTAACTCCGTTGGCTCAGCGACCCAAACCGCGGAGTCAACTATGTATTTACTATCATAAGTCCTGAATTCGAAATAAGTATGTTAATATTTTATCAGTAAAGTGATCATTTTTGTTAACGTAATGATATTTCAATAATTTCAAGTGGTTATGTAAGTGAATAGGTATTGTATCTGCCTTCTTATCTTAAAATAAGTTTGTGAATTCACAACCAATAAACGAACTAATTTATATGCGTACTGAATTACTTTTATTTAAATTGATAAATGTTCGTATTGATCCTTTTATTGATTTCAATTCGCCAGTTTGTCTGTACGACGATATTTCTTTGACGGTAGATTTTTGCCAAATTTTGGCTAATCGAATTTAATTAACTAAGGAGACATCGTTATTACCTATGAATATTCAAAGTTTTTTGTTTGGTTTCTGAAAGACCAGCAGTAGACCATAAAGGCAGCATACCAAAACTTCAAGAGGCATTATCTATCGAAAGAAATATCATGAAAAATCTAGACCCGCCGAGAACCAAACAAATCCACAAAACAAAGTTAGCACCAAAACGAAATTCAGTATAAAAGGCACTCGAATCGCAAACCAAACCAAATAATACCAAAACACCGTTTTGGTACACAACAATTCCCAAAACGACATTGACCATGAAGCAATTAATACTGATATCACTGGCAATAGCTGTGTTTCTGAGTGCTTTGGTATCAGGAGGACCGGCAGATAGAAGTTCCATTCCAGCAAACAATGATGGAAGAGTACCAGATCCATTCCAGTCGGTAGACCCACCAGTGACTGGAGACGACACAGCTCACAGCAGACAGAAACGCTACTTCTGGTGGTGGAAGGGAGGTTGGTTCAAGAAATGGTGGTTCGGATAAATACGCTGTTTTGGTAAAACGTTGTTTTGAACCTAAATAAATGGAAGCAATAAATATGTCTTTGGAAATTTTCTGATGTTTTCTTTTCAAACTTTTGCTGGTGGGATACGATTAACTTTCGATATCAGTCCATTTTGTTTGAAATAGAAGCGACAAAACCCATTAGGACATACTGTACCATAACCGTTATTTCTAGAGTACGAAACTGGTCCTGTAATAAGAAGTGTCAGCAACTAGGAGCATTCCTTCTTCTTTTGAGTGCAGTGATTATCAAGGAGAATCTGGGTCGATCTATTTTAGAAATACTTAAGCCAGTAAGTAAGTTTATAAGCAGTAAATTTAAGGGCAGTAGACCCTTATTTCACAGACGATATCACAGGCCACAGAAACGGTAAAAAAAGATGCTGTGGATTATATTCATCCAGTTAAAAAACATCGCAAATAATAATTATGTATAAATTTCTCTTGATTGCAAATAGGTATCGCACAATCGTACCTGTCCTTACATAAGTAGTTAAACCGAAACCAAAAATAGAGTAAATTATTTAACATTTAATTACACTTAATTAAGATGATAGCATAGTCGTTTTCATACAGGTCGTTTTAACGAACTGAATTCGCATGTTTGTTTGTGTGTCCCTAATTTTTTGACGCTAGTTTTCGTCATTTATAACTAGTCTCAATAAGTCAACTAAACATAATATGATATAGAGTTATTATTCCACATATATACAGTTATTTAGACGCCGTCTAGTTCTAAACCCCATTAAAATCTAGATGAAACATACCCACAGAACAAAGCTAGCACAAAAACAAAATTTAGTATAAAAGGCACTCAAATCGTAAACCTAATCAAATAATACCAAAACATCGTTTTGGTAATAACAACAATACCAAAACATTGACAATGAAGCGACTTACTCTGATAGCATTGGCGATTGTGGTATTTCTGAATGCCTTCGTGTCAGCAGAAGGAGAAGGGGCTCCAAGTTCTCAACCAGCCAAGACTGAAGGGAGAGTGCCAGAGTCTTCCCAGGTAGACCCTCCCATGACAGGAGATGAACCCCACAGCAGACAAAAGAGAGGATTCTTCTGGTGGAAGAAGAAGTTCTTTGGGAAGAAATGGTGGTGTTTCGGATAAACGTTTTTTGTGAATTCTGACTGCTTTCGGAAAGTTTTTGGTCATTTTTGTTAAAGGTTGGAATTAATAAATATGTCCCTGGTTATTTTATGTTTTTTTTTCTGCTGTAATTTTTTTACATATACTTATTCGCACGGATCGTTTCATCGAACAGAATTCGCCAGTTTTTTTGGGTGTTTAGATTTATTGGCGGTCGTTCCTAACCAGATTACGCCCAATCCTAATTAGTCAACAAAACCTTATTATCTTGGGTGATCCCTACCTACTACTTATTTACCTCTTAACTCAAAACCCATTTAATACAATAGCTCAATAAAATTCAATATCTAGTTCAAGCATATCCCCGAAACAAAGCTAGCACCAAAACAAAATTCAGTATAAAAGGCGCTCGAATCGCGAAACTGCCAAATTAACATTGACAATGAAGCGACTTACACTGATAGCTTTGGCAATAGTGGTATTTCTAAATGCCTTCGTATCAGGAGAAGGAGAAGGGGTTCCAAGTTCTCAACCAGCCAAGACTGAAGGGAGAGCACCAGAGTCTTCCCAGGTTGACCCTCCCATGACAGGAGATGAACCGCACAGCAGACAAAAAAGAGGATTCTTCTGGTGGAAGAAGAAGTTCTTTGGGAAGAAATGGTGGTTCGGATAAACGATTTGGTAAATACTGACTGCACTCGAATAATTTTTTTGGTAGATTTGCGTATTTTGGTAAAATGTTGGAATAAATGAAAATATCCAATTGTGCCTTTGGTTTTTTTTTCTGAAACTTTTTTTTCATGAATTGATTACATTTCTTTGTTCTTTGATATGCCTCGCTATACTGTAGGAACCGTGCCTTAAAACAGGTGAGAGCCTTATAAGTGTTTTAAAAATGATAAGACATCCTTACTTATTATTTTAATAGCTAATTACAACTTAATTTTGTATATGTCAAACAATATAAGTTAGTTAACTTCGAAACTTCTTTTTGTAAATACCTTGAAAGTAGTTCTCTTTTGTACAGGTTTTAAGTCCCAAAGTATGGTTACCTTAGGAGTTAAAATTCAGCCGAATAAGTGATACAGCAGTACCTACGTAGTACTTACGAAACAGTTTTTAATACATAGTAGTTCAATCACCTGCCGCTATTATGCTACTCTTATGTAAAACTCGTAGATTTAAAATGTTAATGCCTCTCCATACTTCGAGACCGCTCAGTTGCTTCTTTTTTAAACAAACTGATATCACAGTTTTAGTTGTCGGGGTATATCTTATGATTTATATCTATGGTAATGCTAGATAATTTGAATCTAAGTCGGGGCAACGCCATAGCGTGCCGTCCAAAGCACGGAACCATCATTCTTATCGGAGAATCAGGTGATTCAAGCCCGAGAAATCCTTCAAACCTACACAAAGTGGTGTTTCCCGCGGGATTCGGACCCACAACCTCCTCAGTTTTCGAGCCCAGTGCACCACTACAACACGAAGGCAGTTTGGTAATTTTAAAATGAGAAAACCTTCAAACCTTCACAAAGTGGTGTTCCCGACGGGATTCAAACCCACGACCTCCGCGTTTTTTGAGCCTAGCGCACCACTACAACACGGAGGCAGTTTGGTAATTTTTGAGTACATGTAGTATTGTAATACTCATAGAGGTAGACTCTCGAATATTCGAGTTCAAAAACAGCTGCACTCTCCGAATGCCTATCATAACCTTACAATCTAAATGAAATCAGCTCCAAACATCACACACTCTGCAATCCAGCCATCTCAAGTCTCTTGACTCTTCGTCCGAGATGAAATCAAATTCCGTTTGTTTTACTATTCTTCAGAATTGGCAAAGTGCTAGCAAAACAACTGTGCTGAATGCATTTTTGTAAAATTGGAGTGAGTCCAATGCAAAGAATTGGCTGAGATTTTATGTGGGACTTCATTCTAAATGGACGGTTTGTGAGATATGGTAACGTCTGGTGTTACGTGACTGTCATACGGCGTCCCAGCGTCTCTAGGGTCTAACGTTATTTACTATTCACACATGAGTATATTCAAAATGTAAAATGTAGAGTATCCGCCTATTAATGTCTCACTGCATCATTTGAAATAATATTGTTATAGTTTTTACTCACGGCTTTGTTCGCTTTATTAAGAACAGTTTTAACCCGCGGCCCGCGTTATTAAAATTTTTGTTTAATTTCATGGGAGGATTTAATCGGCATAAAAAGTTTCTACGAATACTACTATCACCTAAGTCAGCCCATACCCTGCATGTGTGCCAAATTTAATAAAAAATTGGCCAAGTGCGAGTCGGACTCCCGCACTGAGGGTTCCGTACAAATTCTATTTTTGACGTATTAAAAAAACTACTGAATAGATTTCGTTCCAACCAATTTTCGTTGGTAGTTTTAATAGTTATGTACATTATATATTTATTTCAGCTTTATCATCCTCTTATTTTAGAAGCTAGAGGGGGGGGGACACACTTTTTTTTACTTTGGAAGGGTCTGTCACGCAAAGTATTCACTTTAGAAAAAAGTGATATTAGAAACCTTAATATAATTTTTAAAGACCTATCCATAGATACCCCACACGCATATGTTCAATGAAAAAAAATATTTTGAGTTTCAGTTCTGTCTATGGGGACCCCCCATTTTTTTTATTTTTTTTCTATTTTCGTGTAAAAACCTTGTTGCGGTTCACAGAATACATCCCTTCACTAAGTTTCAACAGTATAGTACATATAGTTTCGGAAAAAAGTGGCTGTGACAGACTGGCGGACAGACAGACAGACAGACAGACAGACAGACAGACAGACATGACGAATCTATAAGGGTTCCGTTTTTTTGCCATTTTGGCTACGGAACCCTAAAAATCCATTCAGTAGTTTCAGCGTGATTGACGGACAGACATCCAAACAAACAACTACAGAGATGGTTTTGGCTTAATTACCACGTTTGCCTAATTTTGGCGGACCACAAAAATGTATCATGGTACTTAAAGTGCTGGACTATTTAGGGGTTTATTAAAAACATATTTTTTAATGCAGATTTCATAGCTTTTTTTGCAGACTATTCCTGGAAGTTACCTAAGCCTGCAAATAAAAATGTTTTCGCGTTTGTACGATTAACAATCAACAGAGGTTAGAGAATGAGCGACCCGGTACGTCCTTATTTTCATTCATCTTAAACTGAAAATTGAATTGTTAATTAAAATTATACGCTCTCATTTCCATTACCACATTGTGATATCTAATTGTACATAATGTTATTGTAGTTTTATCAAAATGAATATGTTTTTCTGTTGCTTTGACATTACCTACTCTTAATGCTCGAATTTGGCAAGTAAATTAACGAGCTAATATGTAATACAAACATTAAATTTAGAATCAATCCTCAAAATGTAATGTTTGTATTTTTAGTACTCATTGTGAAGTGAGCACTTAAGTATACTTACTTAAGACGCAAGTATATTTAAGTATACTTACTTAATTAAGTGAGCACGATTCCAGGTTAACTGTAAATTATCCAAGCAGCGCAAATAAAGCGTTGCTAGAATTATCTTTGGAATAACCTCATTGAACTCTTGTTGAAGTCACCCGCAAATTGGATTGGTATTATAAAAGGTTCATTCACTTCCTTTCATCAAGTGATTAACCTCTTCATTCATCTGGAATCGGATTTCAAGCCAGACGGGTTGAAGAGTCAATAATATTTATTTGCTCTTTCTTAGTTGCCGTTTTCTTAGACTCGGATACTTCGGAGTTCACACTACTGTGAAATGCGTGTACAGTTTAAAATAAAACTTAGGAATTAGCTACATATTGCTTTGGTTTTTGTCTTTCACTTTTTTTTTTCTAATTAACAGTGACACTTAATTTACATAAACATAAAAACTGTTGACGCTTGTTTGCATTATCGCATTTTCTACTGAATTACCTAAACTGATAATAAAAAAAAAATTCAAATTAACAATCCTACTACTATTATAAAGGCGAAAATTTGTATATATGGATGTATGATGTATGGATTGTTACTCTTTCACGTATAAACTACTGAATGGATTTGAATGAAACTATACCACAATATAGCTTATATATCAGAATAACACATAGGATATTGGAAATCGAAATCCACGCGGACGGAGTCGCGGGCGGCCGCTAGTATAGAATAAAGAACTAAAACTATATTCCACTATCTAAAGGTCTATAAAAAATCACACAGAGTTCACAACACTTTCACGGAATCATAAAATCTATCCCAGCTCGCTTCAAAAGTTTCGGATACAGAAAACTTGGACTAGCGTCCCGTAACACCTCTTCATCTCCTAAATTATCTTCAATCGGTACGTACGGCGCCATTTTGTTTTCATTCAACACATTACGAAATACATCCTCCTTCGAATCTTCATTAGTAACCCTGTTATCGACGTTTTCTTCAGTATTTTCACCACTTTCGGTTTCGCCTAAGAATTTCGCCACTGCTGCTTTAACATTTGCTTTAGAAGACATTCGACCATTTGTGGAGAAAGTGAGATTCTTCAACCAGACTTCTTCGGCAAATATAGTGTTGCAAAACAGAATAGTCAGGCACGTTAATCGAATAGTTGATATCGCCATTGTCGAGTAACTGAGTTATTCCAGTGATGAAACACTAATGAAACACGTCTGCGAGTCAAATCGGTTTAGATTAGCAATCAGTGCATTACAGCGTATGTATTCGATTTGTTATTTGATGTGTTTCTTGTATTGGATGAAATAGGTTACATCAAAACGGGTTCGCTCAATTACAATGTGTGATTGAATGTAAACGATAGTATTAGATTAAATAATTGCACTAGCGAGTTGCGCACTTCTTTGCCTGTTGCTAGAAGTAAGGTTTTTGGTAAGGAATTTGGTAAAAGTATTTAAAGTTTTCTTCATCATCATCGTGTTATAAAACACTCCTGTACGTATACCTCTGATAAGGAATAATGCTTGTTTCCATTAAAAAAAGGCCAAATATCTGTTATCGTAATACACATCGCTTAATTGGATAAAAACATTGCTCTATATACTTTAGACGGGAAAATAACATGAATCGTTTGAAAATATGGGGAGCTATTTTTTCTTAAGAAATTAACCATACACGGTGAGGGTAACGTTGAATATGCTGGACCGTTTTGAGTGTATAAACGTTTCGTTTCGAGTGTACAAGTCTCACCCAGAACTGATTGCTGTCTGCGACATGAGTGACGTCACGTCTGACTGAACAGCGCTAACGAGCGCTGGGACTGATTACAGGTGGAGAGGAGATGACGTCATCAATGCGACGTGAGGACATTTTTTGGTACAGGCATAACGCATCGTGGGACATTTAGGTTATAAAAGTTTGTAAATATTTAGGTTAGCGCGACTGTACCTTTTGAAATGTGTAACTTATGGTTATGCCAGCTTCATAGGAGCATTTAATGAGGTTATTTTTATATGAAGAGGCTCACAAAGCGGTACAATGCCATTGCTCCACTGGAGATAGGTTCAGAATGTAATGCAATGTTTATAAATTTGGTCAAAGTATTTTAAAGTTTTCTTCCCCATCAGCCTATTGTAATACATTCCTGGACGGACATATACCTCTGATAGGGAAATACGCTTATAACCATTAAATAGGCAAATATAGAGTTATCCGAATGAACATCGCTCAATTCGAAAAAACATTAGTCTTTAGAGTTAAGATAGGAAAATAACATGATTTAACGTTTGAAAAAATTGGGTGCTATTTCTTTTTAAGCGAATTTAGCAAACATGCAAAGGTGCGGGCAACTTCGAGTATGCAAGACCGTTTTGAGTGTACAAACGTCTCGTTTCGAGTGTACAAGTCTCACCCAGAACTGATTGCTGTCTGCGACATGAGTGACGTCACGTCTGACTGAACAGCGCTAACGAGCGCTGGAACTGATTACAGGTGGAAAGAGGAGCTGACGTCATCAATGTGACGGGAGGACATTTTTCGGTAGAGGCATAACGCATCGTAGGGTATTCAGGTCATAAAAGTTTGTTATGTATTTAGGTTAACGCGACTGTTACTCATGAAAAAAAAATGGGGGTCCCCATAGTTAGAACTGAACTAACTATGACCCCCAAATTTTTTGTATTTTTTTTTTTCTATTTTCGTGTAAAAACCTTGTTGCAGTTTACAGAATACAGTACTCACCAAGTTTCAACAGTATAGTACTTATAGTTTCGGAAAAAAAGTGGCTGTGACAGACTGGCGGACAGACAGACAGACATGACGAATCTATGAGGGTTCCGTTTTTGCCATTTGGCTACAGAACCCTTAAAATCAGGCAAATATCTGGTATCGTAATAAACATCGCTTAATTGAATAAAACATTGCTCTATATATGTACTTAAGTCGGGAAAAGAACATGATTCGACGTTTGCAATATGGGTAGCTATTTCTTTTAAAGGAAATAATAACAAACGTACAAAGTTGCGGACAACTTTGAGTATGCAAGACCGTTATGAGTATGCAAACTATGCAACACCGGTTTGAGTATGCAACACCGTTTTGAGTGTATAAACGTCTCGTTTCGAGTGTACAAGTCTCCCCAGAACTGATTGCTGTCTGCGACATGAGTGACGTCACGTCTGACTGAACAGCGCTAACGAGCGCTGGGACTGATTACAGGTGGAGAGAGGAGATGACGTCATCAATGTGACGTGAGGATATTTTTCGGTAAAGGCATAACGCATCGTAGGGTATTCAGGTTATAAGATATAATATATTTAGGTTTACGCGACTGTTACTCATGAAAAAAAAATGGGGTTCCCCATAGTTAGAACTGAACTAACTATGACCCCCAAATTTTTTGTATTTTTTTTTCTATTTTCGTGTAAAAACCTTGTTGCAGTTTACAGAATACATTTACTCACCAAGTTTCAACAGTATATTACTTATAGTTTCGGAATAAAGTGGCTGTGACAGACTGGCGGACAGACAGACAGACATGACGAATCTATGACGGTTCCGTTTTTTGCCTTTTGGCTACGGAACCCTAAAAATCAGGCAAATATATTTTATCGCAATAAACATCGCTTAATTGAATAAACACATAACTCTTTAGAGTTAAGATAGGAAAATAACATGATTCAACGTTTGAAAAAATTGGGTGCTATTTCTTTTCAAGCGAATTTAGCAAACATGCAAAGTTGCGGGCAACTTTGAGTATGCAAGCCCGTTTCGAGTGTATAAACGTCTCGTTTCGAGTGTACAAGTCTCACCCAGAACTGATTGCTGTCTGCGACATGAGTGACGTCTGACTGAACAGCGCTAACGAGCGCTGGGTCTGATTACAGGTGCAGAGGAGAGATGACGTCATCAATGTGTCGTGGGGACATTTTTCGGTAGAGGCATAACGCATCATGGGGCATTTAGGTTATAAAAGTTTGTAATGTATTTAGGTTAACGCGACTGTTACTAACGAAATGTGTAGTTGAAAATTAAATATGTAGTTCAAATAATATTTTTCATGTTTAAAACTTTATCTTAAGGGGCTGATTTCTGCAACATTCATTTGAAAAGTGAAACGCCCCAAAACCATCTCTGAAACATCAATTACTAGACTTTTTAAGGAATAGAGTTTCTAATCTATGGGGATCCCCAATTTATTTTTCTATTTTCGTTTGTAAACTTTGTTGCGGTTCACAGAATACATCTACCCACCAAGTTTCAATAGAATAGTACTTATAGTTTCTGAAAATAGTGGATGTGACAGACTGGCGGACAGACAGACATGACGAATCTATGAGGGTTCCTAAAAATCAGGCAAATAATATCTGTTATCCTAATAAATATCGCTTAATTGGAAAAAAACATCGCTTTATAGACTTTAGACAGGAAAGGGACATAATTCGACGATTGCAAATAATGGGTGCTATTTCATCTTAAGAAATTAACCAAACAAGGTGCGGGCAACTTTGAGTATGCAACACCGTTTTGAGTGTACAAACGTCTCGTTTCGAGTGTACAAGTCTCACCCAGAACTGATTGCTGTCTGCGACATGAGTGACGTCTGACTGAACAGCGCTAACGAGCGCTGGGACTGATTACAGGTGGAGAGAGGAGATGACGTCATCAATGTGACGTGAGGGCATTTAGGTTATAAAAGTTTGTAATGTTTTTAGGTTAACGCGACTGTAACTTTTGAAATGTGTAACTTATGGTTATGCCAGCCTCATAGGAGCATTCAATGAGGTTATTTTTATATGAAGAGGCTCACAAAGCGGTACAATGGCATTGCTCAACTGGAGATAGGTTCAAAATGTAATGCAATGTTTATATTGGTCAAAGTGTTTTAAAGTCTTCTTCCCCATCAGCCTATTGCAATACACTCCTGGTCGGACATATACCTCTGATAGGGAAATAAGCTTACTACCATACAAAAACAGGCAAATATAGAGTTATCCTTATGACCATCGCTTTTGGATAAAAACATACATAGCTCTGAGTAAAGATAGGAAAAGAACATGATTGAACGCTGCCCAATGTGGGGCTATTTCTTTTTAAGTAAATATAACCAACATACAAAGTTGCGCGCAACTTTGAGTATGCAAGACCGTTTGGAGTGTATAAACGTCTCGTTTCGAGTGTACAAGTCTCACCCAGAACTGATTGCTGTCTGCGACATGAGTGACGTCACGTCTGACTGAACAGCGCTAACGAGCGCTGGGACTGATTACAGAGAAAGAGGAGAGATGACGTCATCAATGTGACGTGAGGACATTTTTCGGTAAGGCATAACGCATCGTGGGGCATTTAGGTTATAAAAGTTTGTAATATATTTAGGTTTACGCGACTGTTACTCATGAAAAAGATATTTCGAACTTTCGTTTTTTGCCATTTGGCTACGGAACCCTAAAAAACATTGCTCTATACTAACGGCTTCAGACAGGACAGAAACATGATTAGACGTTTGCAAATATGGGGAGCTATTTCTTTTTAAAGAAATATAACCAACATACAAACTTGCGGGCAACTTTGAGTATGCAGGACCGTTTTGAGTGTATAAACGTCTCGTTTTGAGTGTACAAGTCTCACCCAGAACTGATTGCTGTCTGCGACATGAGTGACGTCAGACTGAACAGCGCTAACGAGCGCTGGGACTGATTACAGGTGGAGAGAGAAGCTGACGTCATCAATGTGACGGGAGGACATTTTTCGGTGAAGGCATTAACGCATCGTGGGGCATTTAGGTTATAAAAGTTTGTAATGTATTTAGGTTAACGCGACTGTAACTTTTGAAATGTGTAACTTATGGTTATGCCAGCCTCATAGGAGCACTCAATGAGGTTATTTTTATATGAAGAGGCTCACAAAGCGGTACAATGCCATTGCTCCACTGGAGATAGGTTCAGAATGTAATGCAATGTTTATAAATTTGGTCAAAGTATTTTAAAGTTTTCTTCCCCATCAGCCTATTGTAATACACTCCTGGACATATACCTCTGATAGGGAAATACGCTTACAACCATACAAAAACAGGCAAATATAGAGTTATCCTTATGACCATCGCTTTTGGATAAAAACATAGCTCTGAGTAAAGATAGGAAAAGAACATGATTGAACGCTGCCCAATGTGGGGCTATTTCTTTTTAAGTAAATATAACCAACATACAAAGTTGCAGGCAACTTTGAGTATGCAAGACCGTTTGGAGTGTATAAACGTCTCATTTTGAGTGTACAAGTCTCGCCCAGAACTGATTGCTGTCTGCGACATGAGTGACGTCACGTCTGACTGAACAGCGCTAACGAGCGCTGGGACTGATTACAGGTGGAGAGGAGATGACGTCATCAATGTGACGTGAGGACATTTTTCGGTAGAGGCATAACGCATCGTGGGGCATTTAGGTTATAAAAGTTTGTAATGTATTTGGGTTTACGCGACTGTTACTCATGAAAAAGATATTTCGAACTTTCGTTTTTTGCCATTTGGCTACGGAACCCTAAAAAACATTGCTCTATACTAACGGCTTCAGACAGGACAGAAACATGATTAGACGTTTGCAAATATGGGGAGCTATTTCTTTTTAAAGAAATATAACCAACATACAAACTTGCGGGCAACTTTGAGTATGCAGGACCGTTTTGAGTTTATAAACGTCTCGTTTCGAGTGTACAAGTCTCACCCAGAACTGATTGCTGTCTGCGACATGAGTGACGTCAGACTGAACAGCGCTAACGAGCGCTGGGACTGATTACAGGTGGAGAGGAGATGACGTCATCAATGTGACGTGGGGACATTTTTTGGTAAAGGCATAACGCATCGTAGGGCATTTAGGTTATAAAAGTTTGTAATGTATTTAGGTTAACGCGACTGTTACACACGAAAAAATATATTTCGAGTTTCAGTTCCAACTATGGGGAACCCCAAATTTTTTTTTTCTAATTTCGTGTAAAAACCTTGTTGCGGTTTACAGAATACATTTACTCACCAAGTTTCAACAGTATAGTACTTATTGTTTCGGAAAAAAGTGGCTTTGACAGACTGGCGGACAGACAGATAGACATGACGAATTTATGAGGGTTCCGTTTTTTGCCTTTTGGCTACGGAACCCTAAAAATCAGGCAAATATATTTTATCGAAATAAACATCCCTTAATTGAATAAAACATTGCTCTATAGGCTTTAGACAGGATAGAAACATGATTCAACGTTTGCAAATATGGAGAGCTATTTCTTCTCAAGAAATCAACCATACAAGGTGCGGGCAACTTTGAGTATGCAAGACCGTTTTGAGTGTATAAACGTCTCGTTTCGAGTGTACAAGTCTCACCCAGAACTGATTGCTGTCTGCGACATGAGTGACGTCACGTCTGACTGAGCAGCGCTAACGAGCGCTGCGACTGATTACAGGTGGAGAGGAGAGATGACGTCATCAATGCGACGTGAGGACATTTTTCGGTAAGGCATAACGCATCGTGGGGCATTCACGTTATAAAAGTTTGTAAATATTTAGTTGACGTGACTGTTACTCATGAAATGTGTAGTTGTAAATTAAATGTGCAGTTTAAAAATAAATACATGATGAAATTTAAAATGATACCACGATTCTATCCGTTTAAAAGTAGTTTTATATTATTTTTATTATAAGGTTTTTTTTGCGTTCAGTTTCGCAACATTAATTGCATGAATGAAACGCTTCAAAACCATCTCTAAAACATTAATTAGACTTTCTAAGGTATAGGTCCGTTTGTCACGTTTTTGGTGTGGGTAATATAGGGAAGTTATAAAACGTTAACTCTTTGCCGCCGAACCTGGGAAAGAAATTCAATAATTTTAGTTCTTTTTTTTTATGTCATAGGTGGCAAACGAGCTAGCGGGTCGCCTGATGGTAAGCAATCACCGCCGCCCATGGACATCCGCGACACCAGAGGTATCGTTGATGTGTTGCCGGCCTTAACCCCATACCCTCCCCAACTGAGCTCTGGCAACACTGACCAGCAGAAACATAGCACAACAGTTACGAAGTGCTACTTCACTGCGGTCTTGAAGTTCGACTCTCCAACCATCGATTTTAATGATAGGTAGGTATGTATTGCTACGAGTTTTTAGATAACTTTGCCACGTGCTTCTAGTATCTTCCGAAAAGGCGAGAACCCCTAACTCAAGAGACCTTTCTGTCCGAAGCGCGCTAATAATTTCCGCTCTTTGAGACAAAGACGAAAGCCGTTTGTCACCTGTTTAATTCCACCAGACATGCTAGTCCGCTCCGGTGATCTCGAGCCAAAGGGGATACCTTAACACCTGTGAAATAAGGTTCTGTTTTATTTTGTTACTAGCGGCCGCTCGCGACTCCGTCCGCGTGTTTTTCGGTAAGGACATATAGGTACATACTATCGCCTAAAACCTTCTTCGTCAAATGGACTCTTCAACACAAAAATATTTTTTTCAAATCGCACTAGTAGTTTCTGAGATTAGCGCGTTCAAACAAACAAACAAACAAACAAACAAACTGACAAATAAACAAAAAACAAACATACAAACAAACAAATTCTTCAGCTTTATATATTAGTTTAGATAAGGATTTCGGTTTCATTAAAACTTTTATCCCCTTATTAATCTCCTTGGGGCCAGAATTGACCATAATCCTTTCTTAGCGAATGCCTACGTTATTTATTCTGCCTGCATGCCAAGTTTCAGACCGATCCCTCCAGTGGTTTGGGCTGATCACTATGTTAATCAGTCGCCTTTGAGCTTCAAACATTTAGATTATTTGAAGAAGTGTGAAAGTTTTTTAACATATTTGCGGTGTTGCTTGTTGCTTTGGTCTACTCCTTTACTAGAAATAATGTGTTTGATTCCCTTAGTGTTTTGGTGTTTTCTGTGTATTTGGGTGTCTGTGTGTTTCCTAGGTCATGTTTTTAAAATAACTAGACAGGTATCATCAAGTAGATAATACTTAAAAACTACGTTTATTCTTTGACGTTTAGGACGTCAGCTAAACATATTTTTGAACTAAATGACTCGACTGAAACTGAAGACTGACGGATATTGCTTGTTTGCATCTCCCTTGCAAAATTAAATAATTTAAATTGTTATTAATTTAAATTTTGTTAATATATACAATCCACCATTCTTTACGGAACTCCGGAAACTTCTCAAGAAAGGACGCTTGATTAGAGTATCAAGTAGACATAATTTGTTTCAAGCACGGACTTAATTAAACGCTCCGTTTGACATATTTTTAACGAGCAAAGAATGAGAAAGAAGGAACAAGACTCTGCCAATTACACTGTTGACAATTAATTTAATGTGATTTGTTCAAAGTTGAAATCGTTAAATATGGCCCTGACACTAGAAAACTGTGGCATTATTTTGTTTGACATAACGTACGTTCCAATAGTTGTTGCTGCGATAAGAAACGACCATCGCTTCAAATTTGGTGCTAATTTCAGAGCGAGTTGCGTATTGCGAAGTGGAAAAATGTGTACCCCCCCCCTCTAACTTCTAAAATAAGGGGATGATAAAACTGAAGTAAATATAATGTACATTACAATAAAAACGGACTAACGGAAATTGGTTTGAACGAAATCGAGTAAGTAGTTTTTTAATACGTCAAAAATGTAATTTGTTCGGAACCCTCAGTGCGTGAGTCCGACTCTCACTTGGCCGATTTTTTTAATTATTTTCTCGTAGGAGTTAGCATTTTCTTGCAATAGCAAACAGCCTCTAAGCCTGCAACTTTGTGTGGCTAGGAACTAAAGGTGTTTGTCCCTCTACCCAAACTAAACTCCTGCGGTTTCCTTCGCACCCTAACAAAGGATCTAAACCTATCTAAGGATCGGCGGCCGCCCCATTGGGCAATAGACCGATTATATGTTTATCTGTCCTACACCAGTGTTGATGTCAAGAGTTTAAATCTCGGTGCACACTTCGAAGTTTGTACAAGAACGCTAGGGAACAGAGAGACATATGTACTTTTATACTTTCGATAAACATCCGTGACTCGAGTACAAATGCCGATGTTCATTACACAAACATTTGCTCTTCCAGCAGGCTTCGAACCCGCGATTCTTGGATTTGTAGCCAGGACCTATTGGTCCTGGCTGGTTGGTCTAGTGACCAACAGGCCTGTTTAGATTAGGGGATATGACCATAGTCACTTTGTTTGTACCAATATTATTTGAGTACCCTGAGGGTCACTGACTATCCGACGCTGACTGTATGACTTTGTTTCAGCCATCATCTTACTTATCTTTTCGGTAAAATCAGTAAGTCTTGGCCGTAAAGAAAGACCGTATTGTTGTTACAATACAGTTACAGGAGTCTGGTTATCCCACGATATACCGAAAGGGCATAAACGTGCCCTATTTTCCTCTGGTTATTCACGAAAATAATGTCTTTCCTAACAAGACCTTGTCAAGGGCTTATCTTGATCCGGCTTCATCCGGATATCTCTCTTCATAAATAAAATTGTTTTTTCTATCAAGCTCCTTATTCTTTTGAAAACTTGACACTCGCTCATAATAAAGAAGACGCTTAATTGTTTACATTTAGAGTTTTAATAAAAGATTGGAATGTAAATTAAACTTTCGATCGATATTTTCGTCAAAGGGAGACTGAAGTTCAAAGGCCACTTAAGAGTATCTTATTAAAATAATGTTAAACAACTTCACTGGAATATAAGGTAGGCATCTTTTGAACTTGTAAAGTATTAAGTTAATAAATAAAGCTTAATTTAAATAATTATGAATCTCTCTATCTGAAGTTACCCGTTTGTACCTATGTAAAATAAATATAAATAAATGAATTCCTTAGAACGCCGCGATGGTCTATTGGTTTAGTACCGGGTCGTGATTTCGAGGTCCGGGGTTCATTCCCCGGGTCAGGCAAATTTATATCGGTTTTTTGAACACAGCCCGGGTTTGTGATCACCAATCCGCGTTTGGCATATGTGATGATTAAGCCAAAACCCATCTTTGTAACATGATTTCAAATGATGGAGGCCTTTGCCTCGCAGTGGGACATTAAAAAGCTGACTGGATACTTAATTCCTTGGACTAACACACCAATTGCCTAGCTCCAATTAAGCTCGAAACTTGGCTTTGGGTACTAGGGAACAGAAATAAACAAATACTAAAATAATTCTAAAAACATCTATGACTCGAGTACAAATGCCGTTTATCACTCAAACATTTACGCCTACTGGGATTCGTACCCGCGACCTTCATTCAAATCAAATCAAATCAAATCAAAATATACTTTATTTATGTAGGCCTCAGTGAGACACTTATAAATCGTCAATGATATCACAATATAATGAATCTACCACCGACATCGGAACGCAGTCATCTACCGAGAAGAAGCGGGAAGAAACTCGATAGTTGCTCTTTTATACTCTCATTTTATAGCCAGTGTCTCTGACCACTAGTGGTCAGAGTTGAAATTAACATCACTTTTTATCAGGCTTAGCCTAGACCAAGCCTGATAAAAATTGATGTTAATTTTTCAATTAATAATTTTGCACTTAAAGGAATCTCAGGTCTAATCTACAGACCCTTACCAAGTGATTATGAACGCGACCCCTGAATGGGACGAAGTGGCCGTTAGTCGCTTGATGATCACGGTTCAAGTGTAATTATCTGGGTCACCTTATCTAGTGAATACAGTAAAGGGGGATAGCAGTGAGGCAATGTGGGCCTTCCTATAGTCCTCCTACCCGTATTCAGCGATGGCGACCCCTTCTGGTTACGAGCATGACTGTGCTCTTTTAATATTATGACTTGCGATATGAGTCCGAACTTGGTCCTTAATTCAATAGCCGCTTCATGTCATTGCCAATAAGTTGCCTTATAGACCAAGAGGTGACGGGTTCGAACTTTACAGAAGAATTTAATTTATGTAGATTTAGGTTTTTTATTTATAGTAAAGGTTCACCAAAAATATAATATTTATATATTTTGACGTAGTTATTATTGATTTTGACTGAAGATATTATTTCTAACTGAAACACTTTTTGTGTGGCCAGTACTTACTGGGCTTAAATGTGCTTAACAAAATAAGATATAAAATGTTAAAACAAAATAATAAACACCTAGATTTTTTGATATGCTTGTTTCATTCATACCATTTATTATTTTCTATTTTAACTACACCATCGAAAAAAAACGTGACGACGTGCTGTGAATCATACATTAGAAGGCTTTTATTTGAAGTGTTGCTTTACTGTTATAATTATTTGCACTATGGTTTTCACGATTAATTAGGGCAAAGGGATAAATTAATTAGATTACTGGGTGAAATGGCCCGTGGGATATCGGACTTAAAGTGCTTTGACGGGCCTTAAATTTAACCACCAACATAAACGCTGAGTGATCTGTGTTAACCGACTCGTTATTAACATACATACATAGTTTCTTTCATAGGTCGCTGGTTCGAATCTAAGCGCGTATTTTTGCCTTTTGTGGACGAGTTGGAAAGTTTTTAGTTTAAATTGATCTTCAGTATCGAAAAATCATTTCAAATTGACAAATTAACTTTAAGTTAGTCATAAAAAATATATTATAAATAAATAATTAAAAAGAATGGATTAACACACCAATTGCCTAACCCCCACTTAGTTTGGAACTAGGCAATAGTTCTGTTAGTCCAAGGAATTTATATATTAAGGAATAATTTATTCCTTATCGGTAAACTTGGTTGCCCCATGTACATTTATTTGCAGTTATGTACAATGTTTGTTTACTACCCTTCCTCGAATGACAGCCCAGCAAATGTACTGAGAAATCGGTATTACTTATTCATGAGTCGGTTTCCAAATAACGTTTTTGGTTACTGACACGGAATATTCGCTCGTTACACCTTTTCAAGATTGCTTGGTTTCTTGTGGAAAGATTTCCCACGGATTATATTGGCTGTTGTTTTGTTGATTCATCATTTGACATGATTTGTTTGGTATTAAGAAGTTAAACTTAGAGAAACTAGACGCGGAACATACACGAATGTATACCTTAGGACTTTTAGTATAAAAACACACTATGCCAAAAAAACGCGTCCAAAATTTGGCGGTATTACACTGAGCTGAAATTACGTAGCGTAATAATGTATGGAAAATGAACTTCGGCCGAACGACGATCGCGTTTTTTCCGCTAAGTGTGTTTGCTCATGAAACGCCAGTGATCAGTCAGAATCGGAAGCGAGTACAAAATCATCTTATCTTGTATCAAAAAAAGTCTTCATTTCTTTTTGCACACAGTATGTTCGTCAAAGACTAAAATGTATGTGTTTAGGTATTTGCATATGCGTTTGACGTTCGAGCTTCGCAAGTTGCCGATAAGTTCTCAGGTTCGCTTCACTTCAGCTCCGGAAATTGACTCTGCACAAGATCGCTCGGAGTTTCTCGGAAGATTATTAAATAAGATTAAATAAAATATTGTGTTAGTTTAATTAGATACCGACTGGCTGGAAGTTTGACCACACAGGTGTGAAATGAGAAAAAAGAGCTCTTATTGCGCGGCGGGGCCTCGCCTAAGATCAGATGAAATTTTGAGTGTTTATAAATTATAAAACGAATATTTAGAGGTAATTAATACTTAGCATGTTCATTACATGCTAAAAACTATACGACATTGCACTGGTGAAACGTATTCGACAACCTGCATCTTAGTAAGCAAATCACTATTTATGAGATAAACCGATTGCTCCCAACCCCCTATCATGAAAACACGGTTTCCCCTGATTTCAGTTTGGAAAAAACTGAATAGAATAACATAATGCTATTCCGGAAAGATCTCGAAACCCCTACATTATGGATGCTTGCAAGAAAAATGTAAAAGACACTCTGATTTCTCTCGCTTTACGACTCGGCGATAAAATGTAGCAGGCTAAATGCTGAGCCGCGGTTTATTGCAGGCTAATGCTTAACATAAGTTTATGTGGACGACTTGGGAAGATGGATTGCCAGAAGGTTAATTCAATTTTTGTGGTATTGTAGGATATTGATTGGGTACTGCACTTGAAAATAAGAACTATGCCTAAGTAAAGTGGTAGCACAGAGGTTCACGCGCTCGGTTTGTTATTGTTGAAGCAATGTTCGCAAGAGTCGAGTCGGCTGCTTACGACACATCTCCGCTCCGCTCGCACATAAATAAATAATTAAATTAGATTAATGCCTTGGACTAACACTCCAATTGCCTAGCCTCAAACTAAGCTTATACTATGGATGTTAGGGAACGGATAGAAATACTTAAATACTTATATTAACATCCATGACTCCAGTACAAATGCCGATGTTCATCACACAAACAATTGCCCCTAGCGGGATTCGAACCCGCGACCCTTGGTTTTGTAGCCAGGGTCTCTGACCACTAGACCAACGGGCCCGTAAACATCTCCACTTTGGTGGAGTCTCACGTATAAATGGATTATGATTTTATTAACAAGAGAAGCATACACTTTGGACAAGAGTGGAATTGCATATACTTCAGTAAAAACATACAAACACCTAGACTAGTACAAAACGATCTAAGGAGGAGGATATATCAATGAAATAAGCACGGATGTTAGAAATCAAACCGTAATCCCGTATTACGAGAACTCAATTTCCGAGATCTGTATCGATGCCGGCGCCCTGCAGCCTTTGTGCCTTCGACCTGATAAGCATCGGGGTTCAATTATACTGGACGTAATTCCCTTATTGGGTAGGTCTGGTTTATAGGGACGAAACGTTTAAAGGAGAATAGTAGTGATGATGTAATAGTAATTAAAGGGTTTTGAGGAATATAAGGATAAATACATAAATGATAATACATACTAACACACCAATTGCCTAGCCCCAAACTAAGCTCGGAGCTCGTACTATGTTAGATAGGGAACGGATAGATATATGTACTTAAATACATTGATTAACATCCATTACTCGAGTCGTCAAAGAAACAGTCCACATCTATTACTTTATAACAAAGCTAAAGTTTGTATGTTTGTTTGAGCGTGCTAATTAATACCAGAGAATACCGGTCTGAATTGAAAAAATAATGCGTTACAGTCTCTTTGACGAGGAAGGCTTATAATATAACTAACTATAGGTGCAGACACTAAAATCCACGCGGACGGGCGCTAGTTATTTATTTATCACAAAGCCCACATAGTTACAATAAACTGTTTATAAAACATTAAAAATCATTGCACCGCATCACGTTTACTCACGCACCAAGGGAAAATATTGTTATTTCCCTAAATACACATAAATAGAGCCAGCTCTCATTTGATTGCGCAAACAGGACCCCATTTACAGACCTTGTACTGTGAAATAATGCCGGTCTTTGCCTTGATTTATGACGCGAAGGCAAAAAACCAAGGCAACAATGGAGCGGTTTTGGCCACCCTTATCAAAAGTGAGTTTGTCAATGTTATGAGGACGTTTTGTAAATGACTTTAAAACTATACTAATATGATAAATCTGAAGAGTTTGTTTGTTTGACGCACTAACCTCAGAGACTACTGGTTTGAATGGAAAAATGCCGAAATCCACGGGAATGAAGTCGCGGGCGGCCGCTAGTAAGAGTAGTAAGAGCTAGTACCTAATCTATACTTATAATAAATCTGTAGAGAGGTCAATTCTGTACATTAGATATTTTTCCAAAATAACTATCAGGGGGTGTTAAGTGATCGATACTGATACCAAAAATGCAATCAGTAAAATTTTTGTCTGTCTGTCTGTCTGTCTGTCTGTCTGTATGTTCCTTATAGAAACAAAAACTACTGGACGGATTTTGACGAAACTTGGTACCATTATTCTTCATACTCCTGGGCATATTATAGGATACTTTTCATCACGCTACAATCAACAGGAGAAGCGTAGTGAAGGGAAATGTGGGGAAAACGGGAGAATTTACTCCATTTCTTAAGCTTCAGTCGCGTGCGCAGCCTTCATGGTTAAACTCACATAGAAATCATGTATGACGGAAATATTCTACATAAAATTGCCTAAAAAATATCCCCCAACAGCATATGTCTATCTTTTATGGTTGACTCACAATAACACGTGCAACTCAAGATCCAAATTGGTTTGAACGCGCTAAGCTCAGGAACTACTGGCTCGAATTGACATAACATTTTGTGTTGGATAGTCCACTTACCACTTACCATTTCTCGAGGTAGGCTTTAAGCTATTGTATATTCCTTTATTTTATCATTGTAAAATTGTGCTAGCGAACTATTTAGTTCTAAAATGTGCCGATAGATGGCGCTAGAGGCGCGGCCGCGGATCTGAATCGCGGTGAACAGATGATTTCTCAAATGTATAAGGTCTCCAGATTATTGTTACTAATTATATGCGTTTTCCGTCACTTAATTTGACTATTATTTTTATCCAGAGTAATTAGACCCATAAAAGTGTGCAAGTTGACTGCATGCATAATTGCATATAGACAGTTGTTTTATTCAGCTATTTTTAGTAAGAAAGACTGTGTGCGGAAATCGTAACCCACGCGGACGGAGTCGCTGGCGGCCGCTAGTATGACAATATGAGACGAGATTTTCCCACTCAGAGACGGATAAAATTAACGGAATTTAAATGATTTGTGAAAGTTTTCTGTGTCCGTAAATACCTCTAAAGCTGTCAACCAGGTAAGAAAGAGTATCAATAAAATGCTTTCTTAGGTGTTGTAATTTTGTAGAAAGAGTAGAAATTTATTCTTTTACCGTATTTATTTGAAAACTGACAATTTAAGGCCATTCATTTTCACTCAGATTTCAGTACTAAAGCTAAATGTGGGCAATATCAATATTGCAGCTCCCTATGTACATTTAAATATGCATTACCTACGTGCAAAAATACTGATAAACATGCCCCCAGCGTTCCAGTTCACTTATCTCGATTTCGTGTTTCCAAAAGCATTTTAAACGTCAGCTAAAATAATAGACTTTTTATTTTAACCGCCGCTGTTTTAACTTTAAAATAACGTTATTAACCAAGCGATAACGGTTCGTGGCTGTGTTTTTAGCAACGACAACAGAATGGCGGCTTATTCCAAATTTAAATTGCGCTGTTTAAAATGTAAGGACCATTGCCTAGACAGTGCTGTTCATAATTCGAACATAATTGCACAGCATTTAAGGCCAGTTGGTAAAAAAAAATGCAGAATATGATATTAAGTGAAAACCTTAATTATTATAGTAATACAGTTCGTTGTACAATTTGTTAAAGACTATTTCATTTCAAAAACTTATTAGAAAGGATTAATTACTTTCGGCTTAAAACAGCTCTATATTTCTTCATTTAAGAGGTCTTATTAAGATATAAATATTTGTTGAAAACTAAACTACACTAAAACTTTATTCAATTAAGTGTAATTAGTCATCACTTATTTTAAGTAAATTTAATATTTACAAAGTATGAAGCGAAATATCTAATTAATCAAATAAACTTGGTTTTATTAATGATTTTATTATTACAAAGTAAATTAAATTTCTTCGTCATAATTTCAACACAAATTAAATTTTTTGCGTGATTTTTTAGGAAATGACGTCTTACGCCAGAAATTGTAATTGGATTTTTTATGCTTATAAAGATAAAGTACACAGTAAAACTCAGCACGAAAATTGTCTGTCATTTCCTTTCATAAATACCTCGTTACGATTTATACGAATAAGTACATTCCTATTAAATACATAAATATTGTTTGTATACGTTAATATACGTTCGATAAAGTTCACCTTATAACGTCATTATAATAATTGCTTAAGATATTAAAAGCTATATTTTTAACCTTTTCCAACGGACAATGCGGCTTTAACCGCAACAATATTCAGGGTTATTCTGAAATTCAAATCACCAACAACGAAAGTCGATTATGTTAAGCGTGTGACCGAAAAAGACCCTGTTTAACAATAAGCCAATTTCATTCAAAGTTAAAGATTTCAAAGTAATTTTGTTAAGTGTTTTGGAAAATGGGACGGCCAGGACACGGCGTGTCGTGAATGACTTGTTTGCGAAGTTAAAATGGGAAAATGTGCCTTCTTTTACGGGATAATATCTCTTACATTGCCGACGTAATTTATAGGTAAAACGACCCCAGATTTCTCGCCATTACTTCGCAAAGTGATGTTCAGTGTTTATCTACTATATTGTGCATTTGTTAACTTGTCAATTCGAATTAAATAAAAATCTATAAAAAACCATCTCATCAGCAAGACTCAAGCTAACTCAAGTATATATGGGAAGTTAATTTTTTTATATATTTAAGAACGTGGTGTTGAAATATCCCTAATTTTTTGTTATATAAAGAAAATACAAATGAATGTTTTTTATCTATTACATTACTTCGTATATTATTATAATCCTACCACTATTATAAAGGCGAAAGTTTGTATGTGTGGATGTATGGATGTATGGATGTATGGATGTTTGTTACTCTTTCACGTAAAAACTTCTGAATGGATTTGAATGAAACTTTACCACAATATAGCTTATACATCAGAATAACACATAGGATATTGGGAATCGAAATCCCCGCGGACGGAGTCGCGGGCGGCCGCTAGTAAGTAATAAATCTTCGGCAGTATTCTTAAAAAATACACGAAATTGGTCGTCAAATAAAATGTACATAGTTCGATATTCACACTCGAATGGTTCTCAAAACGTCCTCCGAAGAATCCACTAAAGATGTTGCGTTACATAACAGATCGATACAGTTTGGATGTATGCCAGTGGGCTCCTTAATGCAGGGAGTGAATAGGGCTCCCGTCCCGTCCTTGTAGCGACCTTGTCTAGTTTGATTTATGGAAACATTCGAGGTGACGAATGTTTATAGGGAAGTAGGGTGGTCTTTTTTGAAAGTTCGGAAGAAGTAGGGTTTGAGGTGTCATGATTTGAGTAAGCAGAGAATCAGGTTTCTGTGTCATCTAAATGTAAGTTAAGTACTAAAGATTAAGGGTGCTGAGTCTAAAAATCGGTACAAATATTGCCATGGAATTTTTTTAAGGGACAAGAACGCAGTGCACCGAGATCGAGAAGTTGTTTTATATCTCTGTTATATTGATTATTTTTTTGCTTATAACACGATCTAAACCCATTTCCCCTCTCATCATCATGGACATCTCTTCTGCCCAGATTGGGCTCCCTGGACCCCCAGGCAACCCCCTAGGCAGAAGAGAGTTGGTGATCGTAGTTGGTAAACAGTTATGACAAATGGAAGCGTTGAGCTTCCTCCATTTTTTTCATACCCGTTGCTTGCCGTTACCCTTAAAAACCCCCTGCGGAGCACCCCAAGGAGCGCCTTCATCGTCCATAATTGGGAGGAATGAAGATAAGTAGCACAAAGCCTTCTACGCGATCTTACCGGAGAAAAAACCCTTAGTCGCGTCTTACTACACCCACAAGAAGACATGGTTAATTACTTTTTAATTCAACTCTGAAACTACACGACCCTAAAATCCTAACAAGATTAATTACCGCCTCACTTCCAGCTTTTAGGTGATTAAATATTCTCCATCAGTTTCCGATATAACAAGGCGGGCGGGGCGCTGTCGGTGCACCGTATCGATGCGAGGCCGTTAACCCCGGAACTGACGTAAACAATACCTGTACCTGCTATGGCTAGGATGGTTCTAGAATATTTAGAATGTCTAGAATCAAGGTATATTTTAAAAAAGGTTGGTTAAACTTAGTTTATGCCTAGAATCTATGAGAAGTTATAGTTTGAAAAGGGTGGTAAAACTTTTCGCGAGTGCGTAGGCGGACTGAATAGTTTAAGATATTGGAAGAGATTGGAAAAGGAAATGAAAAGGCCCTAATTTAAATAAAGAAAATGAGCAGACTTAAAACTTCAGCTCTGCATGAAAAAAGAGATGCATCTATGAATGTTGAGTTTACTAAAAAATACAACGCGTCTCCGGATTTGGAAAGCAGCTTTCGTACGTTCTTTAATAGGCATTTCCTACCATTTCTTAATTATTGAAATGTGTCATCTCGCTCGATTAAGCGAGCAAGTTGATTAATAAATCATTACTTGAGTTAATCAATAATAATGAATTTTCGAGGCAAAGAATCGCAAACATTGGAAAAAACATTTTTTTTTCAAATGCTACTAAGACCGAGTTACTTCCAGAAATTTTGATCAAAATAGTTCTCGTTCCAATATCTTAACTGGGGCATTTCTTTCGTGAAGTTATAAAAGTGTAAGTTGTAAATTTTCTCCAAAGCCAGTTTTAAATGTGTTACTGTATAAATCCACCGACAGACGAAAGTTTTTTACTGTGACGAGATAGAATTTTGTGAAACTTTGTCCTTCGTTAATAGAGTTGGAAATGATAGAATTGTTATATTATATCTTTTATTACAGATCGCGGTCAAATACAATTAGACAAGCCAGGCCGATAAATATAGATATTAAAATTAATTGAATATGGAACATATTCGATTAGTTTTGATATATGTTTTGTCGAAAAGATTCTTTTTCCGAACTATTAACCGTACTCCGCGTTACCAGTGTGCATGCGTGGTTATAGGAAGGAGAAAACCTGGATACCTTAAAGATAAACCTGTAGTAGTATCTTGCGGGCCGGTATGGCGATACCAACGGAGAGGATACCATTTTGGTTTCACAGTTTGGGCTCCACTTTTGCTTATCAACAGGCAGAGAGGAGCCAATGTACGACAAAGGTGACAATCGTTTTTGTATGGAGAGTTAGGCCCACTTAAAATTTTAGCGTTTATTTACGTAATGGGTATCAATTTATTCCTTATAATCTCCAGATTATAGTGGTCACATTACTTTTTCATATTTTAACCGGAAACGTTAGAAATAAGATGTGAAAATATATATTAACCTCATAAACTAATCTGCCATTTTGCTTTCCTGACCTTCAACGCCTGAACCGTAAAGCTTTACACATAAGGGCGATTTTCCATTATGATTTTCTATGTATCTGAAGTAAAAGCAAATTATTATGACTAGTGGCCACCTGTGACTCTGTCCGCGTGAAATAAGGTTTTCGCACACATAGTCTTAAACTATAGCTTAACATTTTTTAGTTTAAGCCTGCCTTGACTAATGGATTATCCAAAGCAAAAATATTTTTTTAATTCGATTCAGCTGTTACTGATAGAAGCGTGTTCAGACAAACAAACAAACTACAGCTTCTTATATTATATAGAATAACCATTAATGACAGTTGACAGGCGGGAGGTTTCTGACATTTGTATTTTTTGTATTGTTTATTCGATTTTTTTTATTTCATTAATTAAATGATTAAAAGTCACTACCAATCACCGCCTAAGATAAGAATAGGCCTGAAAACCGTTTCAAAAGTAAATTGCGTCTCCTTTATGTTTGATTTCAAGTGTTTTATTTTAATTCTATTGATAAAAACCTTTTTTCCTTCAGTTATCTGTATGTCAGCCATTGTTTACTAATCTTTGGAAAGATATTTCACGGATATAATCAAAATAAGGCTTTTTATTTTGGTTTTATAACTCCGGTTTCGTTTGAGATTCACTTCAATTGCAAAATTCATAAAAAATCATGTACATTTTTAACGTAGTTCTCTTTCTCCTAAACGTTACCGATTGTTGGTGGGCCCAAAAAAAACTGTGTCCTTTCCTATTGCAGGCCCTTTCTATCAAGTGAACTGCATAACGTCAGCTCCGTATCTCAAGAAAATAAAATAAACATGATACACCCATGCACAGCAAAGGTCCTTCACATTAAATATAGTAAAAAGAAATAGAAACACTAAGTAGAATGAATAAATAATCGCTCTCAAGACAATACAGTTGATTGACTGATGTAAAATTCTCTGTAGCGTTTCAAAGACGTTTCAAAGGCTGACGATGTTTCAGATATTATTAAATACACGATAAAAATAACATTTACCAATGTTATTCTTATACTAGCGGCCGCCCGCGACTCCGTCCGCGTGGATTTCAATTTCCAATAGCCTAAAGCCTTCCTCGTCAAATGGACTATCCAAAACAAAATAATTTTTTCAAATCGGACCAGTAGTTCCTGAGATTAGCGTGATAGGATGGGTACAATTATACTGAATTATTTAACTGTTATTTATGCTTTTAACAATATTAAAGCTTATTTTGTATAATTTATGGATTCAAACATTGTTTGCAAATACTTTTACCAATGACAGCTTACTTTCTGAACGATGTTATCAAGGTCTATAATTTTATGATAACTTGCAATTTTAGAACCAAAGTATGGTTCTAAAATAAAGTTAATAATCAATTTAATTATTTCAGTAATTTATTATAACAATCAAAACATAATTTAAACAAAGTATTCAATCAATACAAGATTTCCGAACATAACTTGCGTTGTAGTTGCTTAAAGACTGTGCTGTGATTGGTGGACGTTGTTTTTAGATATAATTCTATAATAATTAATTTATACTGTTAACCAATGGTTCTTAAAAGATCTTATATTATGTAAAAGTATTATTGTGATGTTAAAATAAGTTATAGTTTGCTATGTGATGTAAAATGGATTGAGAATTCTTTGGTGCTCTGTGATTGGCCGAATGTGGCGTGATTACATCGTATAAAACAGGGAACCATCTGGCACAAAGCCTGATTGATTTTAAAACTTGTTGGTGCAACGGTCACACTGCTACTTCACGTAAGTTAAGTAATTTGTTGTTTCATTTAATCTGTTGCCTTGTTGCTTTAGTGTTATTTGTTATATCTGTGCAATTACTAGTGAGATATTAGTATGAAAGGCAGGTCAGTTTATGTGCTGGGATTATAATTGATTGGTGTTAAATAAGGTTAATTACTTTTGTGAGTAACGTTATGATGAAAGTAATACCGTGTCTATTGTAAATAATATAACCTATTTAAAAAAAGCTACTGTCCGAGTTTCTTGCCGATTCTTCTCGGCAGTAACGGCCTTCCGAATCGGTGGTAGACTCATCATCGTAATTTAAAAGGATCCTAAGTGAATAAAGGATATTTTGTATTTGAGTTTGGGTTTCATTAAATACATTTAAGAGAATATGGCTTTAATAATTTAATAGTATCAAATAAGGCTTGTTTAGTATTGCTTCTTTTATAAACAGCTTACTTTAGTTAAATATGTTCATAAATGACTACCCTCTCTTCTGATACATTTGTTAAAGATACATTGCTAATAAGCGATGATTCCTTTTGCTTAAACTATATTTATGAATCTTGTGTTTCTTTTAAAATATATGCAACGCCTATATAACCAGCTTATTATTTACTACTTCCTATAGCTACTCCCATAAAGTACATAACAGAATTTGTGGAATTGCTTACCTACTCGACTAATCGAGTAGCATAGAAATAGCTTAGTCTTCCTGATAAAAACTTCTATTTATATTTGAGTGTCGATTTAACAATTAATATATAGTTTGGCGTCTCTATCATCATACTAAATCTAACATCAGAAGTGGGATATTTCTCAAGCTCACACCATGGAATAATGAATCTCGTCTCTAATACTTGCTAGTATAAGTTTCAGAATGGATGCTGCCTTCCTGTCAGACCTTTTGAAAGCCATACGAGGTGCTGTCTCATCGAATCGGTGTCAGATGAAGACGTGGTGCTTCTGTCATCCGACCTGGTGGCAGCGACAATGGCGCAAAGAAACGGGGCGATGTGGCGCGGCGCGTCGACAGTACGGCGCCAGCGTGGCGCGTAGGTACTGCGCGGCGGCACGGCGGCGCCAGCTCGGCGCGTACTGCGCGGTGGCGCCAGCGCAGTGGTTACGGCGCGATGACTATGGCGCGGCGGCGAAGGCGCGAAGGCGCGGCAGCGAAGGCGCGGCGACGAAGGCGCGGTGGCTACGGCGCGTCGCCGAAGGCGCGGGGCCAGCGAAGGGCCGGGGCGGGTGCAGACAAAACCGAGCGGCGCGAGGGTTCGTGCGGGTACCTAGCGGTACACTCATTACAATCCGGTGAGCTGTTTTGTTTTCATTATTTTGGTGCCGAGATAAAATAAACAATCTTGCAATGTTGTTACTATAACTGATATTGAGTAGACACAATTAAGTACTTAGTACCTAAATAATTGAATTAGAATTGCACTAACTGAATCAAGATATTGTGTGACTGACGATTAGGTATCAAATTCAAAATGCAAACCCAATGCAATGCTATTAAATGAACTACGAATTAAAAGGATTTATCCCCTCGTATACCAGATGGTAGTCATTATCTTCAAGACTTAACTTTGTATAGAAATGGTAAATTCATTAGCTACCTATGTTGATTTTTTTTTTCTGAGCCGCATTTCGGTTCTAAAATTTCGGTTTGTGATTAAATAGATAACTCCACTAATTTGAATAAATCCATTTTGATCCAACATCTGATAGTGTATCTAAACGTACTAATAAGGAATAATAATCTTATTAACTAAGAACAGTCTCGGTTAGAAATTGCACAAAACGATGATCTCGAAACACAAGACTCTGATAGGAAGATAATTAGATTCAAATCAATATTTAATAAACAATAATAATCTTCATGTTACAAAAATCAAAGCTCAGACAGATTCTAAAAATTTTTCATTCCCGTAAGTTACCTAAAAGGGAAACCTATGTATCTTACTTTGGATACTTTAATGTTTCGAATAAAAATAAAAAGTTAAAACGTTATGACGAATTTTGAATTGCAGGTAAATTCTTTGACATAATCTTGTTTGTAATAAATTGATGTCGCATAGGTTTCATTTTCCAGAAAAACTAATAGCCACCTTTGCTGAAAATATCAATTTTTCGGTTGACAGTTGCTTTACTTCCAATAAAAGTAAAAGTAAAAGTAAAAGTAAAAGTAAAAGTAAAAGTAAAAGTAAAAGTAAAAGTAAAAGTAAAAGTAAAAGTAAAAGTAAAAGTAAAAGTAAAAGTAAAAGTAAAAGTAAAAGTAAAAGTAAAAGTAAAAGTAAAAGTAAAAGTAAAAGTAAAAGTAAATATAAAAGAAAATATAAAAGTCAAAGTCAAAGTCAAAGTCAAAATCGAAGTCAAAGTCACATTCAAAGTCAAAGTCAAAGTCACATTCAAAGTCAAAGTTGTTTATTTTGCAATTGATTTACATAGAAATTCTTTTCCACGTCATATCTTTTGTTTACCTACCAGAACTGTTGGACATTGTAGATGTATTAAATAATATCTTAAAGGGCTTAAAAACAAACTTTACTTAACTTCAAACTTTAGGACATTGGAAGACTAACTTGATAGAAAAAAAAAAAATAAGTTAGGTTTATTTTATTTGCGAACGAATTTAAATTACGTTTATAAAATTTAAATCTATTTTTTTTGTTACGGAACTAACATGCCTCACGTTCACTTTTACTAACTAGCTTTGTGGTTCCTTCCAAGCTATTGGGACTTTCATGAACTAGCAGATATTTACATGTACCTAAATTGTTATTTCGGTAATATGAAAATACAAAAAAAAAAAAAAAAACAGCAAAACATTTTCGATGTAATTAAATTAGTTTTTTTTATTAGATTAAGTATTCCCGCCTGAGCCACGAGATAAGATGAATTTTTCTTTGTTTCTAATTTCAACGCAATGAAATTAGTTAAAAAAAAAAAAAAAAACAAAGATTTCATCATATAAAACCATTCTTGAAAAATTCTTGTTTCGCCGCATAGAACTTATGGATTGATATTGAAATAAAAAATAAAAAATAGTTTTCCCAGTGTCCAATTTGTATTACTAAAAAAAAATCTCATTCCAGTCTTGAAAAAGCCATTTATATTGTACAGGTTCATTCTCTGAGTCAAATAAAGAATAACAATATCAGTAACTAATATAAATAATCTAAGACGTGGTGGATGGATTTATAAATTTTGCCTTTAAAAGCCTTAAAATGCTTAGTGCTGATTAACAGATGCCTTAATTCGTGGCATGATTATTCTATTTCTAACCCCGTCTTTTGTGGTCACAGACAAAGAAACTAATTCAAATTCTAATCAAGTTCATTTTTGTTTCATACACGTTGAGTATCATGGACACCTTGCACCAGAGTGGTCAAGAAGAAAGAAATGTGTCAAAAGTATGTCTGATTTGTAAAATACATTTTGTTATGTTACAGTATGTATGGTTTGGTAAATACAGCTTGTAACGGTAGGTCAGTTTGGCCGAGCAGCTCATTCAATGTTCAATAATCAATAAATACAACAGTTCATTTCATCATATTCTATATCATATGTATCTATCTATTTTGTACCAGTCTGGTTGATTTATATAGATTAGTGTGAGCTTAGGTAAATTGGTTGAAGTATTATTATTTTAGTAGAAGTCTTAATGTTTCTTGGATTTAATAATATGTAAACGTGTAAATAAAATATAGTCCTATGTTTGTGTAATAAGTGTAATAAGTAGAAAACATAAATAGGGCAGTATCAGAAAGATACTATAGGTTAAGGAAAATACCAGAAAGACATTAGGATAGTATTAGAAAGATACTTAGATTTAGGAAAATGTCAGAATGACATACATAAATAGGATAGTATCAGAGAGATACTTAGGTTTAGGAAAATGTCACAATGATATAAATAGGATAGTATCAGAGAGATACTTAGGTTTAGGAAAATGTCACAATGATATAAATATGATAGTATCAGAGAGATACTTAGGTATAGGAAAATGTCACAATGATATAAATAGGATAGTATCAGAGAGATACTTAGGTTTAGGAAAATGTCAGAATGACATACCTAAATAGGACAGTATCAGGAAGATACTTTTGGAGTAGGAAACGTCAGAAGACATTCTTGGTTCAATATCAGAAATACACTGAAGGATTAATTTTTTTTTTAGTATCAAAATAATAATTCAAGTTTGTAATGTCTTGTAACTAAGTGTATGATAATGGTATTGTCAGAATGACACTGAAAGTGTAATGATTAAATTGAAATTGTAATGTTTCTTTCTAAGAATGAAAGTGTAATTTGTTATAATAATAATAATATTGTTTTGTTTTATAGAGTGAATTTAACAGGCCCGTTGGTCGAGTGGCTAGAGACTCTGGCTACGAAACCAAAGGTCGCGGGTTCGAATCCCGCTAGGGGCAAATGTTTGTGTGATGAACATCGGCATTTGTACTCGAGTCATGGATGTTTATAAATGTATTTAAGTATGTCTACCGTTCCCTAGCATCCATAGTACAAGCTTCGAGCTTTGTTTGGGTAGCCCCAATTAGGCTAGGCAATTGGTGTGTAGTCCAATGCATTTATTTATTTATTTAATTTGTGTGGTTAGTACTTCGAGAGCGAAGTACTAGTCAGTATGGCCGTGATAGGATGGGTACAATTATACTGAATTATTTAACTGTTATTTATGCTTTTAACAATATTAAAGCTTATTTTGTATAATTTATGGATTCAAACATTGTTTGCAAATACTTTTACCAATGACAGCTTACTTTCTGAACGATGTTATCAAGGTCTATAATTTTATGATAACTTGCAATTTTAGAACCAAAGTATGGTTCTAAAATAAAGTTAATAATCAATTTAATTATTTCAGTAATTTATTATAACAATCAAAACATAATTTAAACAAAGTATTCAATCAATACAAGATTTCCGAACATAACTTGCGTTGTAGTTGCTTAAAGACTGTGCTGTGATTGGTGGACGTTGTTTTTAGATATAATTCTATAATAATTAATTTATACTGTTAACCAATGGTTCTTAAAAGATCTTATATTATGTAAAAGTATTATTGTGATGTTAAAATAAGTTATAGTTTGCTATGTGATGTAAAATGGATTGAGAATTCTTTGGTGCTCTGTGATTGGCCGAATGTGGCGTGATTACATCGTATAAAACAGGGAACCATCTGGCACAAAGCCTGATTGATTTTAAAACTTGTTGGTGCAACGGTCACACTGCTACTTCACGTAAGTTAAGTAATTTGTTGTTTCATTTAATCTGTTGCCTTGTTGCTTTAGTGTTATTTGTTATATCTGTGCAATTACTAGTGAGATATTAGTATGAAAGGCAGGTCAGTTTATGTGCTGGGATTATAATTGATTGGTGTTAAATAAGGTTAATTACTTTTGTGAGTAACGTTATGATGAAAGTAATACCGTGTCTATTGTAAATAATATAACCTATTTAAAAAAAGCTACTGTCCGAGTTTCTTGCCGATTCTTCTCGGCAGTAACGGCCTTCCGAATCGGTGGTAGACTCATCATCGTAATTTAAAAGGATCCTAAGTGAATAAAGGATATTTTGTATTTGAGTTTGGGTTTCATTAAATACATTTTAGAGAATATGGCTTTAATAATTTAATAGTATCAAATAAGGCTTGTTTAGTATTGCTTCTTTTATAAACAGCTTACTTTAGTTAAATATGTTCATAAATGACTACCCTCTCTTCTGATACATTTGTTAAAGATACATTGCTAATAAGCGATGATTCCTTTTGCTTAAACTATATTTATGAATCTTGTGTTTCTTTTAAAATATATGCAACGCCTATATAACCAGCTTATTATTTACTACTTCCTATAGCTACTCCCATAAAGTACATAACAGAATTTGTGGAATTGCTTACCTACTCGACTAATCGAGTAGCATAGAAATAGCTTAGTCTTCCTGATAAAAACTTCTATTTATATTTGAGTGTCGATTTAACAATTAATATATAGTTTGGCGTCTCTATCATCATACTAAATCTAACAAGCGCGTTCAAGCAAACAAACATACAAACAAACAAACAAACATACAAACAAACAAACAAACATACAAACAAACTCTTCAGCTTTATTATTAGTATAGATTAAAGGTTTTGTTTTTATATTCAGAAAAAATGAAGAAAGCCTTTTTAAAAGCTTAGAGTTTCATGTATGGGGCAAAAATGTAGCTGACTTACAGCAGTATTCATGTTGAAGTCAGTTAATTTAAAATCTTTAACTATAATAAAGCTGAATAGTTTGAATGTTTGTTGGTTGTTTGTTTGAACATTCTAATTACAGGAACAACTTATTCGAATTGTTTTTTTTTTGCTTTGGATAATCTATTAGTTGAAGACGCTTTAAGCTATGAATGACAATATGACACTATGTGTGCGGAAACCGATTCACTTACTATACGGTGATGTCTAATTTCGGGCTTACAAACGCAACAATTTGCAATTTGAACCACCCTTATATCAGGAGCATAAGCTCTGCTTTCCCACATGCAAGGGTTCACCATGAGAAGTTACGGTCTGTACATCTGATGTTGCATAATATAAGAAGCAGCTCATCAAAGTCGCTGCGACGTGCTCTTGCTTTTATCTTGTACTAAGTTGTACAAGTTATTTGCATAGACAAGCAACTGACGCCGCTCCAGGGCGGATCTCACTGAAACGCTTTTCTCCCTTTTAACGTGATTTTTATTATACTACGTACTATATAAGAATACGATAGCGTTTGTATGTCGCAGAATTAACGTAAGAATCATAATAAATTTATTAAATGAAAAGGTTATAATTTAAAAACATAAATTTATCAGCGGCCTCCCGTGAATTTATCCCCGTTAATTTCGGTATCGGTATACACATAGTGTAATATTATAGGTTAAAGCCTTTCACGACCAATATACTATATAACACAAAAATATATTTTCAATTCAACAGTAGTAGTTCCTGACATTAGCGTGTTCAAACAAACAAACAAACTTTCCAGCTTTCATATACATATTAGTATAGATATACACATGCCAAATATTCTTGTCTCAGATGCACCTAAACATCTCCTGCGCAACTGACTGCATCATCATTGATGATCTATTCTTATCGATAGCAAACGCCTGAAACGTTATGGAAGGCAACATCGGTGGCGCTATCTAGGCGAAGAAACTATGAAAATCTGATCTTGTGAAGTATTATCAAATACATCATCATCATCAGCCTATCGCAGCCCACTGCTGGACATAGGCCTCTCCTAGGGCTCTCCATTTAGACCTTATTATGTCTATTTAGCAGTTTTAGTTACATTTAAATTACTCATTAGTCTTTATTGACTAGATTGTAATAAAATTGATATGCCCACTGTATAGTGGAATATCTAACAAAAAAAAAACAATTTTGACCGATCCTCGGCTACCCGCATCCAGCCCCTGTCAGCCATCTTGCGCAAATCAAATACAATTATAACAAAATCTAATCCATTTGCAAATTACTTTTTCATCTGCAATCAGGCGTCTTAGTGAGACAGGTCCGCAAGTTGTTGCGACAACTCATTCCAACTCCGACTGAAACTCGACTCAGTTCAAGAGGTCAGCGACCCGGGTCACGCGATGCAAAACACAGTTATAACTCGCCGGCCATTCCACTATTGGAAAATCATCTATACTAATGTTATAAAGAAGAAAGATTTGTATTTTTGTATGTAAAGAATCAACTCAAAAACGATTGAAGCTTTTTTTTCCATGAGAGAGCTACATTATCACTGAGTAACATTACAAAGGCTGATTTTATCAGTAGCAGCAGCCCGCGACTCCGTCCTACGTGGTTTTCGGTTTCCGCACAAATAGGTATATACTAAAACCTACATCCTTCCTCGTTAAATGGACTATCCAACACAAAAATAATTATATTTGAAAAATTATCATTTTTTAAATCGAAGCAGTACCTAGTTTTTGACTTAGGCGCGTTCAAAGAAACAAAAAACTCTTCAGCTTTAATATGTACTAGCGGTCGCCCGCGACTCCGTCCGCGTGGTTTCCGGTTTCCGCAAACATACACTATACCTATAAAGTTCCATACAAACATTAATCCCCTTTTTCATCCCCTTGGGGTGGAACATATAAAAATCCTTTCTAAGGGAATCTTTATGTCATAGTAACTTTATGCATGGCAAGTCCCAGCCCGATCGGTTTAAAATTGACAAAGTTTCATACAAACATTAATCTCCTTTTTCATCCACTTGGGGTGGATGGAACATATAAAAATCCTTTCTAAGGGGATCTTTATGTAATAGTAGCTTTATGCATGGCAAGTCCCAGCCCGATCGGTTTAAAATTGACAAAGTTTCATACAAAAATTAATCCCCTTTTTCATCCCCTTGGGGTGGAACATATAAAATCCTTTCTAAGGGGATCTTTTTGTCATAGTAGCTTTATGCATGGCAAGTCTCAGCCCGATCGGTTTAAAATTGACAAAGTGTCATACAAACATTAATCCCCTTTTTCATCCCCTTGTGGTGGAACATATAAAAATCCTTTCTAAGGGAATCTTTATGTCATAGTAGCTTTATGCATGGCAAGTCCCAGCCTGATCGGTTTAAAATTGACAAAGTTTCATACAAACATTAATCCTCTTTTTCATCCCCTTGGGGTGGAGCATATAAAAATCCTTTCTAAGGGGATCTTTATGTCATAGTAGCTTTATGCATGCAAAGTCCCAGCCCGATCGGTTCAAATTGACAAAGTTTCATACAAACATTAATCCCCTTTTTCATCCCCTTGGGGTGGACCATATAAAAAACCTTTCTGAGGGGATCTTTATGTTATAGTAGCTTTATGCATGGCAAGTCCCAGCCCGATCGGTTTAAAATTGACAAAGTTTCATACAAAAATTAATCCCCTTTTTCATCCCCTTGGGGTGGAACATATAAAATCCTTTCTAAGGGGATCTTTATGTCATAGTAGCTTTATGCATGCAAAGTCCCAGCCCGATCGGTTTAAAATTGACAATGTTTCATACAAACATTAATCCCCTTTTTCGTCCCCTTGGGGTGGAACATATAAAAATCCTTTTTAAAGGGATCTTTATGTCATAGTAGCTTTATGCATGCAAAGTCCCAGCCCGATCGGTTTAAAATTGACAAAGTTTCATACAAACATTAATCCCCTTTTTCATCCCCTTGGGGTGGAACATATAAAAATCCTTTCTAAGGGAATCTTTATGTCATAGGTAGAAGCTTTATGCATGGCAAGTCCCAGCCTGATCGGTTTAAAATTGACAAAGTTTCATACAAACATTAATCCCCTTTTTCATCCCCTTGGGGTGGAGCATATAAAAATCCTTTCTAAGGGGATCTTTATGTCATAGTAGCTTTATGCATGGCAAGTCCCAGCCCGATCGGTTTAAAATTGACAAAGTTTCATATAAACATTAATCTCCTTTTTCATCCACTTGGGGTGGATGGAACATATAAAAATCCTTTCTAAGGGGATCTTTATGTAATAGTAGCTTTATGCATGGCAAGTCCCAGCCGGATCGGTTTAAAAGTGACAAAGATTCATACAAAAATTAATCCCCTTTTTCATCCCCTTGGGGTGGAACATATAAAATCCTTTCTAAGGGGATCTTTATGTCATAGTAGCTTTATGCATGGCAAGTCCCAGCCCGATCGGTTTAAAATTGACAAAGTGTCATACAAACATTAATCCCCTTTTTCATCCCCTTGGGGTGAACCATATAAAAAACCTTTCTGAGGGGATCTTTATGTCATAGTAGCTTTATGCATGGCAAGTCCCTGCCCGATCGGTTTAAAATTGACAAAGTTTCATACAAAAATTAATCCCCTTTTTCATCCTCTTGGGGTGGAACATATAAAATCCTTTCTAAGGGGATCTTTATGTCATAGTAGCTTTATGCATGCAAAGTCCCAGCCCGATCGGTTTAAAATTGACAAAGTTTCATACATACATTAATCCCCTTTTTCATCCCCTTGGGGTGGAACATATAAAAATCCTTTCTAAGGGAATCTTTATGTCATAGGTAGTAGCTTTATGCATGGCAAGTCCCAGCCCGATCGGCTTAAAATTGACAAAGTTTCATATTAACATTAATCCCCTTTTTCATCCCCTTGGGGTAAAATAATAGTTATATACTTTAGCCTATAACCTTCCTCGTCAAATAGGCTATCCAACACAAAAATAATTTTTCAAATCGGACCAGTAGTTCCTGAGATTAGCACGTTCAAACAAACAAACAAACAAACTCTTCAGCTTTATATATTAGTATAGATATTACGTGCGATTAGTATCGAATATTTTGTCAAACTCGTTTTATTTTTGCACAATCAACTTTGTTGTATTCAAATGCTATTTCAATTGTTAACTTTGTAACTTTTAATGGTATTGGTAAGTTAAGTTTTAAGAGTGCTTCGGCTAAGTGGTGGTTGGGAAATAGCTTTATTTTTAACCGGTCTTTTCCTAGAAACCTTAAGAATTTATAACTATAAACTTTCGCGTTGCATTATAATTATTTAACATTACAACGGGACCAAACGCAATATAATTTTTATAAGTACCTAAGTACTTACTGCTTACCTTACCTTAAGAAGTTACCGGAAACCGTACGTATTGTATTTTACTGTAACTGCAGTCGATATCATTAGTTTTTTATTAGTATTTATTTAATGTATTGGAATAATTTTGTAGCAAAACATTAGCGGTTTAGAAATGTTTATTAGAAAAAATTGACTTTCAAGACTTGAAAAAGGATGTTCTTAACTGTAGTATACTACGGTTGAGATATTTGACTGTGTATTGTAATGGTGCCGTTTCCTTTCAGCCCTCATGGATGTTCAGACTTCAATGATGGCTGGAACTTCCAATCAGCGCACTGGCCGCTTGCAATATTTTGTTATTCTACTTTCAAACTTCAAAATTCCTCTTGAAACCAGCGTACTGTCAAGATATTTGCTTTAAACATGCCTATAATAACTCTGGTCAATAGCCATTGCCAGAGGTGCAATTCACTTAGCGCAAATGTCAAAATATCACGGCTGAGAAATCGGTGACAGTACTAAATTAGTCAATTAGTACTAAATAACTACTGTCACCGATTACACAGCCGTGAGATTATGACATTCGCTCTTAGTGAATCGCACCTCTGTAAAGTTTTGTTGCGTGTAAAATCACACACCTTCATAACGAGCACTATCACGTCACCGTGAACTATTCACTCGTGATCTCGACGGGACAAACGCAAATTTAATTAAGCACTGACCAAGATACATACGGATTATCATACATTTACATAAACAACGAAAACATCATTTGAATGCCGTGGAAATTATCTGAGCAGTTTCACACTAAATTCGAGCGTGGGATTCGTGAAAATGTGTAGTGATTTGAGTTTATATGAGCTAGGCTAGGCTAAATGACGGGACCATCGGTATATTAGAATGCCAAAATGACTGTACTAAATTGGGCTGTATGTGGAGCGGCTAAAAGCAGATCATATGTTAAAGGGACTGGTGTGCTAATTTAAGCCATTGGTTTTCGGACAAAGTACTGGATTTAAGTACATAGGACGTCTAAATTAGCGAAAGATTGCGTAGAAGGGTTCGTGCTATACTCCAATATGGACGAAGAGGCCGTGTCGCCTAATCTTATAATTAGTCAAAACAAATGGCGAGCGGACTTCAGAACATGACATGGTATGGGCAACACAAAATGGAAGAAATTTTATGAGAGCTGGGATCATCTAATCGGGTACTGAAGGCGCTACCATATTTTAAATTAACTCTTTTCATCATTACGTCAAGGTGGTTGTAGCATGTTTACCCAGAAAATTTATACGTATCTCTCGAGTCATACAAATAAGTATTTCACCCAAAAGACACATTCACAAATACGTCAGAAATAACATAATCTGCATAACGACCGCGGCTATCTCGACGATCTGTGATATAACTAGAGTTGTCTCATTGAAGTAAAGGGATAGGTCTCGTTTGGGTCAATTTTTCAATCACTAATTTCAACAAAATTTTCCTGACTTTTAAAAATAATATGACGTGGCAGTGATTAGAAACACTGAACATAAAATTAAGATAAGAATGTGTTCAGGTATATTCAGAACTTGTAGTTATAAAAGGGTAAAAAAGAGCATCAAACTAATTACGTTCAAATAAGTAAAAATTTGGAAACCAAAAATGTTTATTCTTCTTAGAGTCAACCACATAATATTATCGCAACCAAAATCTTCTGCTGTGTTTGAATTATTTAATCAAATTTTCTTGTCACACGAAAAATACCGAAATTTAATTCCAACTTCCAAAATATCACAGCCATATTCTTGGTACTTACTTAAAGCACAGACTCAGTTTAATCTTATCCCTGATACGCTTCGTTCTTGTCAAGCGCTACGGAACATCTCTATTCTGGAAATAGGGTCGTTTGAGCTTCGAGACAACATCGCCGGCTTGAACAAGATGATACGAAGATGATGTTATTTCCACGTGCTCATAGCAAGCCGAGTTATTTCACAAAAATATTGTGAAGCATTTTATATTTAACAAAATTTTCTGTAAACTTGATGGAGTATGGAACAAAATAATATGCAAAACGGATGTTTGTTTAAGTAGAGCCGTGCCATTTTTGCACTTTAAGGCTTGTTTTTAATGTAGATTTTTAAATAGTTTATACTGGGAAGCTTTTGCAAACTTTAAACAAAGACACACTTGTCCATTCTTCTTTAAAATAAATAAAAATATACGCCACTTAAGCACTTGTGTTACAGTTCATATGTAGATATTACAAAATGTACCTAAAATATACAAATAACACCCGGGAATCAAACACGCGCCCTCTTGGTCTAATAGTCAATTTCTTGACCACAAGTCCAAGCGGGTCGAAAAGCGATCATTTATTTTTCCTTGTTCGCTAAAGGCATAATTTTTGTGACTTTTTCTTATACGCAAACAAAAGCAGACTACCAAAATCAAGTTCATTTAAACCACAATAAAAAATATGATAATTGACGAGCAGAGCTGCATTTAATATCACTCCCTAATATCACGGTCGGACTGCAAACCCATTCAGCCTAAAAAGATGAACTTCACTTCGGCAAAGTTTTCGCCATTGACTCAGTCCCTCACTTCGGGAACTCAACCCAAGTCCTTAGTATTGGAAGTTGGAAGCATCAATTTACCGCTTGCAAACTTTCCCGATCAATATCGTGAAGTTTTGACTTCTTTTCGGATTTACGTTTTGTTGACAACTTATTTGGTGTTAACTCTGACGGCAACCGGGGAATGGGACTCTAGTATAACGCGTTTATATCAGGAATCAGTAGAAACAAACACTTCAATAGGAGTGCAACTGTGCTTGCGCACTCACATGTGCACTATAATATATCCTGCGTATCTGGCTGATCGAAAGATCGGCCGCCATGGCCGAATACGGCCGGAGGTGTATTATTATTATTATGAAAGGTTCATAAGTGCATCTCTGAAGAAAATTTTCTACATTTCTTTCTTAAGGAGTTTTTGTGGAACTATTCTTTTCATGACTTTAGGAACCATCTTTCCGGCACAGACATGACCAATAAAAGCACATTTGTACATAAAAATACATGAACCTACTTCTTTATCAGAATACATGTGCTTAATTAAAATATATGCCACCACATTGACGGGAGATAGATTATACTCAAAGTATTTGTTTGTGTCCTAAACCCTCGAGCTAAATGAGACTTGCTATCTGATTTTATTTGAGAAACATTTGCAAAGCCGAGATTCGATGTAAAGATAACGAGAGATTAATTAAATTAGTTAATGAATGGATCGGATCAAACGACATACTACGAATTTTCCACATCACAATTTCCAAAATAGATCTGATTTTGATGAGTTAACAAATCCTTTATTAGTTTACATGAAAAGTGTGATTGAACAGCAAAATGTACCAAAGTCAGTTTGCTCGTTAAATCTGTGGAGAGATTAATAGAATACTAGCGACCCGCCCCGACTTCGCACGGGCGCAACTTAGTTTATTAGTGTTTCTCTACTATATTATGCATGTATTATACATAAAAACCTACCTCTTGAATCACTCTATCTATTAAAAAAAACTGCATCAAAATCCGTTGCGTAGTTTCAAAGATTTAAGCATACAAAGGGACATAGGGACAGAGAAAGCGACTTTGTTTTATACTATGTAGTGATGACACAATATTCGCACACAAAAAGTTGGAATGTAATCGATCGAAAATATTCAATACACCCTTTTTAATATTAGTCCCCGATTAAAACTATCCTGTTCGCGGTAACCACATTAGAATGATAAAAATAGATAGATCTAGCAAATGTATCTAGTACAGCCTCCTCAATTTTTTTAGTCGATAAAAATATCTACCTACTCAAAAAGCTTTAACGTAATTAAATAAATCCACAATAAGAATACCCAGAGGCGACTTCAAACCGAATGTTGTATTCGAGTTAATCCACGTTCAAAGAAATAAAAAAACTCTCACACAACGAGCTTACATGTTTCCGAACGCTAATTCACTTTGAAATTTCAACGTTACCGACCGATTGTTATCTGACAGTACATGAGTGATAAAGGCTTGGAGCTTGTAACCACTGGAGGAGAATTGTCACATCTGTTGGAGAACAACTCAAATATACTAATATATGTATTATACATTAGCTTTTACTCGTGGCTTCGCTCGCGTTAATTTGGGGTAGCACGTTATCCGAAGTTGGGAGCAGTATTAAAAAAAATTGGCCAAGTGCGAGTCGGACTCCCGCACTGAGGGTTCCGTACAAATACTATTTTTGACGTATTAAAAAAACTACTGATTAGATTTCGTTCGAACCAATTTTCGTTGGTAGTTTTTATGGTAATGTACATTATATATTTATTTCAGATTTATCATCCTCTTACTTTAGAAGTTAGAGGGGGGGGGACACACTTTTTTCCACTTTGGAAGGGTCTGTCACGCAAAGTATTCACTTTAGAAAAAAGTGACATTAGAAACCTTAATATAATTTTTAAAGACCTATCCATAGATACCCCACACGTATATGTTCAATGAAAAAAAATATTTCGAGTTTCAGTTCTGACTATGGGGACCCCCCACATTTTTTATTTTTTTTCTATTTTCATGTGAAAACCTTGTTGCGGTTTAAAGAATACATACTCACTAAGTTTCAACAGTATTGTTCCGGACGACGCCCCTGTTCCAGACGACGCCCTCTAAAAACTATTGAATTGTATAACTTATAGCGATAATATAGAATAAGACTTATAGTAAATAAAGATAAGCATAAGCATTAAATATAAGAAATAGCTAAGATAATTATGTAATAGATAGACATGTAAATAGTGAATAGACAAAGTTGTAATGTATAATACATAGAGAGTTAATAGATACATATGTAATTCCAATTAGAGTCTAATTAGAATATAGTTTTAAATAGAAAATAAGATAAATTATTGTAAAATGATAAATAAACTATTTGAAATAAAGGTCTTTCAAAGAGAGAGAAAGCGAGGAGGAAAAAGGAGAGCGATAGGAAAAATAGGCAAAATAGGCGAATAAATGCTCAACAAACAGGCCGCTAGTTGCGGACCCATAGCGATAGGATAAATATGAGCGCAAAATTAGTTAGACAACCACTACTGATCCAGCCACATTAGAAGCAAGAAGCTCTCACTCTCTCTCTCTGAAGATCGACATCAACAACAACAAAAGTCTTTTATTCAAGATCATCTCAAGCGTTAAAGCCGGCAAATAATTACAAGCGGGTCTGGCAATCCAGCGAATAGGTGCATCTCGCACATTGTGGTCCTTCGAAACGAATCACCAGGCCCGCATCATGCCGGTCACCCGCTCGAGAGGAACACCAGCCTCCATTCCCAGAGAAGAAAGAAGAGACGACACAACGGGCGGCGCACCGGGCTCGCCGAACAACACAGCGGGCGGCGCACCGGACGGCGCTCCAGGCGGCGATCCGGGCGGCGCTCCGGGCGGCGCTCCGGGTGGCGCTCCGGGCGGCACAGCGGGCGACGCACCGGGCAGCGCTCCAGGCAGAGCATCAGGCGGCTCATCGGGCGACACATCGGGCAACACGTCGGAATACACGGCGAGCACAGCGGCTACGGACACGTCGGCCACATCGACAACGCTGACGGCATCAACGGCGCGGACGAGGGAGCCGACGGAGACGCCGGCATCACCGGCGGGAGAGGAACCCCTGCGGCAAGTGCGGGGGGGCCTCGCACATCCGGATAAAACCATAAAGGTAAGACGGGCAAAAGAAGACCGCCCGCCACGTGCAACCACCTCGAAGGCTTCCACGACAACGTCACGACGCACCGCCAAACTACTAAAGGCGAAAGAAGAGCTGCTGCGATTGAAAATCGAACTCGCAGCCACACGCGTGGCGAACATCGAACAAGAATCCGACACGGAAGAGGAGCTCGACCCGGCGGAGGAAAGGGAACAAAATTTAAAGGTAGGAAAGTGGCTTGACAATAACCCTCCACCACTAGCGATAGCAAACGAGCCCCATAATGCGCCCGAGCCGCCACCACCGCCGCCCAAGGAGTTGGAATCAGGAAAGTGTCACGCGGCATCGATAGATTTAAGTGAATTAGCAGCCGCGATAGCGCAAGCGGCTCGCGCCGGCCAACCGAGACACACAGTGGACCTACCCATCTTCACGGGAGCGCACCAGGAGTGGCTTTCCTTTAAGGCCACCTACATAGAATCGAAGAGCGGCTACACCGCTCAAGAAAACCTGGCGCGCCTCAGGAGAAGCCTCAAAGGTAAGGCGAGAGAAGCAGTGGAAAGTTTACTTATATACGGTTCAAGTGCAGACGAGGTCATGAAGACACTAGAATCAAGGTTTGGCCGGCCGGACGCGATAGCCATAGCTGAAACAGAGAAAATAAGAAGCCTGCCACGCCTCACAGACGCGCCACGAGAATTGTGCGTATTTGCGAGCCGCATAACAAACGCGGTCTCGATATTAGGCGCAATAGGTAAGCAACAGTACTTATACAACCCGGAGATAACTAAGTTATCAATAGAGAAGTTGACACCTACGCTTCGGTATCGATGGTACGACTTCGCTGCAGCACAAACAATAGAAGAACCGGAGATCGCAAGGCTGGCCAGATTCTTAAATAGAGAAGCGGAACTGTGCAGCCCCTATGCTCAACCGGAACAAGTGACGGAAGCCGTCCCATATAGAAAAACACAGAAGGCTTTCATCACACAGGAAACAGTGCGGCGCGAAGAGAGATCAGCGAAGCAGAACCAACATAGAGTGAACAACTGTCCGGTATGTAATAAGGAACATAGTATAGTGAAGTGCGAAGAATTTGAAAAGGCGGAGGTGGCGGCAAGGTGGGACATGGCGAAGGAAAAGAGACTATGTTTTCGCTGCCTACGATATAGAAATAGAACGCACAGCTGTAAAGGTAACAAGTGCAATATAGACGAGTGCATTAAAATGCATCACCCTCTGTTACATCACAAGATAGAACAGAAAAGTGAAATAGTGAGCTCCACTTGGACCGAGAGAGGAACACAGGCGTTCCTAAAGATAGTACCGGTCAAAATCATCGGTCCCAAGAGGAAAATAGACACCTACGCGTTATTAGACGACGGATCGACGGTCACACTCATAGATGAAGACCTGGCGCAGCGAGCAGGCCTACGGGGGCCGAGGGAGCCCATACGTATAGAAGCCATCGGGGAGACCAACGTGGACACCTCCAATTCGAGAAGGCTCTCTTTCCTCGTCGGCAACACCGGTAAGCAACATAGAATAGTGGCTCGCTCGATCAAGGGACTAAAACTGTCACCACAGACAGTCAGGAACGAGGACATAGTGGGGTGCCGACATCTGGAAGATATCGCCGGGACAATCAAGTACAGTGGAGCGCGACCACAACTGCTCATAGGCCAGGACAACTGGCACCTGCTGCTGGCTGAAGATAGAAGAATAGGTAACAAACAACAGCCGATAGCATCACTTACCGCCCTGGGATGGGTACTACATGGAGCCTGCGCACGCACCACGGGACATCGAGTGCATTTTATCTGCGATAATAAGGAAGAACGGGAACACCTGGATGTCGAACTCAAGAACTTCTTCTCATTAGAGGCCCTCACTATAGTACCTAAACAACCCCGCAACGACCCGGAGGTAAAAGCATTAAAGTTACTAGAAGAAAAAACGACCAAACTAGAAGATGGGCGTTTTCAATGCAGCCTGCTGTGGAAAAGTGAAGATATTAAGATGCCTAATAACCGTGAGTACGCGCTCAGAAGATTGGAGTCCACCGAACGAAAAATAGACAAGGACCCGAAGTTGAAGAGCCGAGTGATAGAAGAAATGAATAAATTAATTGAAAAGGGATACGCCGAACCTGCACCATCACAAAGTAAGGTAAATAAAACTTGGTACTTACCGTGCTTTCCAGTATTCAACCCGGAAAAACCGAACAAACTACGGATGGTGCACGACGCGGCGGCCACCCATCAAGGAATGTCACTCAACAGCGCTCTCCTCACGGGACCCGACCTGCTCCAGTCCCTTCCCGGCGTACTGATGAGAATGCGGCAACATAAGATAGCGGTCTCGGCAGACATAGCTGAAATGTTCCTCCAGGTAAAGATAGCCCCAGAAGATAGAGATGCCATACGCTACCTCTGGCGAGACGGAGAGAGATCAGCACCGCCGAAGGAATACAGGATGACGTCACTCATCTTTGGCGCGACGTCCTCACCCGCCACAGCGATATATGTGAAGAATAGAAATGCTAAAGACCACCAGGAACAATACCCAGCCGCCGCCACCGCAATAGAAAGGAACCACTACGTCGACGATTACATTCAAAGTTTCGAAAATGAGGAAACGGCTATCGAAACAGCGAAACAGGTACGTGAGGTTCACAACAAGGCGCACTTCCAACTACGCAAGTGGGCATCCAACTCAATGAAAGTCCTGACGGAGTTACAAGAAAACATAGAAGAAAAGGAACTCTCCATCGGACCAGATACAGCTGAAAAGGTACTCGGCATGATATGGCAGACATCTACGGACTCCTTGAAATATAACCTAGGTCTAACTAGGCTACCTAATGACATACTACAGCGCACGCCGACTAAACGACAGGCCCTGCGTATAATAATGTCGCTTTATGATCCATTAGGACTCGTTTCACCTGTAACATCTAAAGCGAAACAAATCCTACAAGAAATATGGAAAAGGAGCACCGACTGGGACGCCGAGCTGGAGGAGGACCTGGCCGAGCAGTGGACGACTTGGACTGCGCACCTGCAAGCGTTGAAAAACATATCGATTCCACGTAGCTACTCATACTACAGTCAAGGCAAGAATTTACAATTACATATATTTGTCGACGCTAGCGAGACGGCTTACACTGCGGCGCTGTATTGGCGAGTCGAAGATGACGAGGGACATCCCCACGTCTCCCTGGTGCTGGCTAAAACCAGAGTGGCACCGTTGAAGACCACTTCAATACCGCGACTAGAATTACAGGCGGCGGTGATGGGCAGCAGGATGGCGAGCAGCGTGATAGAAGAACACGACAGGAAGCCCGAGTCTAGAATATTCTGGACTGACAGCAGGACGGTCTTGACATGGCTAAGGACCGGGGCGCGCTCGTACAAACCATTCGTCGCACATAGAATCGCCGAGTTGGAAGAGAACACGAAGATAGAAGAATGGCGCTGGGTACCAACCAAGCTGAACGTAGCCGACGACGGGACCAGGGAGGTTCCTAAGGATTTTAATAGTACACATAGATGGTTCACAGGTCCGCCGTTCCTGAGCGAGGTCCCAGCATTGTGGCCGAGAGAGACCACGAAGTCTGCTCAACCCACCGGCGAAGAGAGAACGTTGAAAATAGAAAACAAGAAACCGTCAGTGATGGCGGCCATTCCCGACTTCAACCGTTTCTCCAGCTGGGAAAGGTACATCCGGTCGACCGCTCGAGTTCTACAATTTATAGATGAATGTAAGTACAAAATAGTAAAAACTACATACGCCAGGACCCGAGCGAACAAAAAAACCGACCCGACCTGGGGTAAGCGCGAACATACTAAAAAGGAACCCGTACGCGTCAAGAAGGAAGAGAAGATAGACAAGTACAAGAAAGTATCAACCGAGCTGCTCCTCCGGGCCGAAGACATCGTCATCAGAGCAATACAAGAAGACAGCTTCGCAGGAGAGGTACATGATCTCTCTAACAATAGACGCGTCGGCAGTAGCAGCAAACTAAGAAAAATTGCTGTAGAATTAATTAATGGAATCATTGTAGTCAAATCCAGAATAGCGGCGGCAACGGGCGTCCCGGAGGAAACGAAGCGCCCACCCATCATCGACGGGAGACATCACGTCGCGCGGCTGTACATCGAGCACATCCATCGCGCATATCATCACCAAGGCGTGGAGGCGACGATAAATCATTGTCGTCAACGCTACCACGTCCTGGGGCTTCGCACCACGGCGCGCAGCATCATCCACCGGTGTACATCGTGCCGAAGAAGAAGATGGGCGCCTCCGGAGCCACCGACGGGTGACCACCCGGCCAGTCGGTTAGCTCATCACCACAGACCTTTCTCTTGTACAGGCCTAGACTACTTCGGGCCATTTCAAGTCGTCGTGGGGAGAGCAACAAAGAAGGTCTACGGGGCCCTGTTCACCTGCCTGACAACGCGGGCAATACATCTGGAGATAGCGGGGTCACTCACTACCGACTCCGCTATCATGGCGCTACGAAGATTCATCGCTCGTCGCGGTTGTCCTGACACCATCTGGTCAGACAACGGCACCAATCTGCACGGCGCGGCGAAGGAACTCAGACAAACAATAGACAACGCTACAGAACTCGAGGCGTCGAAGAAGAGGATCCGGTGGCGCTTCATCCCTCCCGGCGCTCCGTTCATGGGCGGAGCCTGGGAACGAATGGTGAAGGCGGTGAAGACAGCACTAGCAGCCGTGATGGACAACCGAGCAACGACGGAGGAGGTCCTCTCTACCCTCTTCGCGGAGGTGGAGATGACCGTCAACAGCCGACCACTCACCCACGTGTCGGTCGACCCCGAGGACCCCGTCGCGCTGACGCCCAATCACTTCCTACTGTTGGGCCCAGCGCACGCGCCATCAATGGGCGAGTCATCACCGAGCGATCTCCACGGCAGAAGTCACTGGCGGAAGGCACAACAACTGGCTGACATGTACTGGGCGCGATGGCTGAAGGAGTACCTACCCGAACTTCAGAACCGGCGGGAGCCCCGTGGACGAGGGCTCTCACTGCAGCTGGGCGACATCGTGCTGGTGGCAGACAACACCCTGCCACGCAACACCTGGCCCCTGGGGAAGATAGTCGCAGTGAACCCGGGGCCCGACAACATCGTGCGCACGGCCGACATCAAAACCAAGGGAGGAACACTACGGCGGCCAGTCAAGAAGCTGGTGATCCTGCAGCAGGCGGAGACAACGGTCGTCCTTCACCCAGAAGATACGTCGAGACACCGGCATCACGACGTACGGCGGGAGAATGTTCCGGACGACGCCCCTGTTCCAGACGACGCCCTCTAAAAACTATTGAATTGTATAACTTATAGCGATAATATAGAATAAGACTTATAGTAAATAAAGATAAGCATAAGCATTAAATATAAGAAATAGCTAAGATAATTATGTAATAGATAGACATGTAAATAGTGAATAGACAAAGTTGTAATGTATAATACATAGAGAGTTAATAGATACATATGTAATTCCAATTAGAGTCTAATTAGAATATAGTTTTAAATAGAAAATAAGATAAATTATTGTAAAATGATAAATAAACTATTTGAAATAAAGGTCTTTCAAAGAGAGAGAAAGCGAGGAGGAAAAAGGAGAGCGATAGGAAAAATAGGCAAAATAGGCGAATAAATGCTCAACAAACAGGCCGCTAGTTGCGGACCCATAGCGATAGGATAAATATGAGCGCAAAATTAGTTAGACAACCACTACTGATCCAGCCACATTAGAAGCAAGAAGCTCTCACTCTCTCTCTCTGAAGATCGACATCAACAACAACAAAAGTCTTTTATTCAAGATCATCTCAAGCGTTAAAGCCGGCAAATAATTACAAGCGGGTCTGGCAATCCAGCGAATAGGTGCATCTCGCACAAGTATAGTACTTATAGTTTAGGAAAAAAGTGGCTGTGACAGACTGGCGGACAGACAGACAGACAGACAGACAGACAGACATGACGAATCTATAAGGGTTCCGTTTTTTTGCCATTTTGGCTACGGAACCCTAAAAAATAGCCTATGTTACTCTCCATCCCTTCAAGAATCTCCACTTAAAAAGTCACGTCACTCCGCTTTGCCGTGAAAGAAAGACAAACAGACAGACACAGTTTCCTATTTATAATATTAGTATGGATAAATGTGAAAGTTTGCTTGGTTAAATGTTTGTCCATTAGTCATGCTGAAAGTACTGAACGGATTTTTATGAATTTAGGTATACACTATACAGGCATGATAAAGGCTTAATTAAGTGATAGGATACTTTGATAAGCCAAATGTATAACACTATGTGTGCGGAAACAGAATTCTACGTGGAAGGTCTCTTGGGCGGCCGCTAGGGGTTAATAATATTAAGGTCGGTTTAAAATACAGGCCGGTATGTTGCTACTGGTTGATTAATTTTCAAGCTGTGGTTCTGATGGAAGCATTATATAAGGTATTTTGCTGTTGAACGTCGTGCGACGTAAGACCTACGTGTTATAAACATAAGTCGTAAAAATTATCACTCCTGTGGATATTGCCACTTTGGATAAAAGTAGCTTTCGAAACGCGCCGCTCGAAAATAACTCAATTTGTCATTTCGACGCCGCTGAAGTTTCAGTCTGCGAATTGGTATGTTTGTATGTAGGTACTTATGATATGTTCGGAACGAAAGCTTTTTATTATACTACAGTTTTCTTTAGAAAAAGGGAGAAAAACCAGTAAACGGATTACGTAGTACCACCCCATTTCTAAGTGTTATATAAAACTAGCGACCCGCCCCGGCTTCGCACGGGTGCAATGCTGATACTAAATACATTATAAACCTTCCTCTTGAATCACTCTATCTATTGAAAAAACCGCATCAAAATCCGTTGCGTAGTTTCAAAGATTTAAGCATACAAAGGGACAGAGAGAGTTACTTTGTTTTGTGAGATTTGAGAGTTACTATGTAGTGATACTGCAACTACATCTGCTGCATTGTTTTACAGATAACAGCAAAAATACGTAGGGACAGAAGCGGTGACTTTATTTTACAGCGTGTGGGACGCCCTTTGTCCCATCTAGAGGACAAAGGATTTAAGTCAAGTGTTAAACATAGGTTATATGCATTTCGAACACAAAACCCAAGGGGTAAACATATGAGAAACAATAAGATTTTAACATAGATCTAGCGCATTTCGGAAACAAAACCCAAAAGGTAAACATTTCAGGAACAAGGAAACTCGCAAATCCTTTATCTGTAAAGGGTTATCAGAGCTAAAATGTATGTATGTCTGATGTTCAAAGCAGGTGACAAGCGTGCCTTTGCCTTTGTTTCGGAGATAGCCGTTATTAACTGAATGCACAAAGAGCTGTCTCGCTCCATAAGTGCGCTTAGTGGACTACCCAAAAGGTATATGCCTGTAATGCTATTGAAATTATTATGGGACAAAGGGCATTGCCTGAAATTGGTGTCTTTTTTTTCTGTCAAAAACCAATCAATGTTACATAATATTCTTGAGCTCATTACAAATGATAATATTTGCTCAGGCAGTATAGCTGTAAACTCAGTCTGAATTGAGTAGGTTGGTGACCGAAGGTAAACGATAAAACACAAAGAAAACCTGGGAATTTAGGACTATATAATTATGTAGTATAAAAACGCGACCCGTCTGAGTTTTTAAACACAATCTGAAATCATAATTATGAATAATTATACCACAGGCACAAAAGAAATTACCTCTCACCCTCAGATAGTGAAACGGCGAAATAAAAAAATATAAAATGTACGCAAAAGAGCGGGAACAAAAGTCCCACTCAATCATAAGCGTCTATTCACGATCACCGCCACGGAGCCGCAACAATGGATTCAATTTGCGGCCCATCCCTAAACAAGGCTTTGTTTGATTCGCGATAGATCACCGTCGTGGAATATAATAAATACTATTATAAATCCTACTACTATTATAAAGGCGAAAGTTTGTATGTGTGGATGTATGGATGTATGGATGTTTGTTACTCTTTCACGTAAAAACTACTGAATGGATTTGAATGAAACTTTACCACAATATAGCTTATACATCAGAATAACACATAGGATACTGGAAATCGAAATCCACGCGGACGGAGTCGCGGGCGGCCGCTAGTAATAAATAGAGAAGGGGCCTGGCTTAACACGGGAATTATCAAGGTTTCTCCACAATAGTCATTTATTTCTGTAATGTAAAAAATTAGGACTCATTTATTATCAAACTAGTTTTACCCGCGGCTTTGTCCTCGTTAACAAGACTCCTGTTTATCCCATGGAAGCATTTTATCCGGATAAGAAGTATCCTATCATCTAAGCCAACCCATACCCCGCCTGTATACCAAAGTGCTGCTGAATAATGCTGCGGAGTTTAAATAAAAAAAAAAAATAAAATAAAAAAACATTTATTTCAGATAACCAGGATCCATAAGATGTTAGTAAAAACTTAATTTTTATGTAAGTATTCTATTTTAAAATAGAGGCCTTGTCCTACTCAACATTTGGCCGATCAGTGGACAGTCCCAACTATCAGCTATCACCCTCAAAAGAAAATTAAAAAAGATTAAAAAAATACTTACCGATGAGGATTTTTGTTCACAAGTCCCAGTGTACCTTTTTAAAGTGGAAAAGTCTTTATTGTTTATTTCGAGTGCTTATTTATAAAACAAGCCTCTTCATGGAATAGATTAAAACTGTTTTACTCGCGTTTTCCTTGATTCGGATTTCGCACGGGAAAATTCATAGAGCAAATTCTAGGTATTACAAATGAATATTTATTTCAATTGAGATGTAGTGCTAATTCGCTGTCCGTATTTTTGATATCTGGCTGAATGTCGCACATACTAACTTATTTTAAAACGTGTTCAAAATGCTTTTTAACCCTTTTTATTTTTGTTGTGTCCTAGTTTTTTTCCACAAAAAATGATCGAGATGCGAATAAAATTGTAAGTTATGTAGATCCGTTCAGTAATTTTTGCGTCATATAAAACAGCATACATAATATATGTATTCTAACTAGCATTGATTAAAATTCATATAGCAAGCTTTTGAGTCTTTCTTATTAATTTTTTTTATTATGTAAAACTACCAACAAAATGAATATTTCAATTATAATTACTGCCTCAAATAACTCACAGGCCCTTACGATACATCAACCCTCCATATTCAATCATAACAAGATAAGTGTGTGTGTTTGTTTGTTCTCGTGGCACTGTGCAAACATCCCCGTACCCTTAGAGGAAATATTGTATTATTTTACAAAATAACTTCCCTTGAGGGTATTATTTGCTTTAGTAAGATAACAACCACGACTGCAAAGAAAATACTGAGTTCAGTGGATGCAACGTTCAGGTTCTCTTAGTTGTAACGATTTGTGGAGTTTTTTTTATTGTATTGAGTTTCTACTGCATTTATTTATCAAAGCGCACAGGATTGTTTTCATAAAGTTTTTAACCGACTTCAAAAAAGGAGGAGGTTCTCAATTCGTCTGTATGTATAATATATTTTTTTTTTTTGACAGGCCCGTTGGTCGAGTGGCTAGAGACCCTGGCTACTAAACCAAGGGTCGCGGGTTCGAATCCCGCTAGGGGCAAATGTTTGTGTGATGAACATCGGCATTTGTACTCGAGTCATGGATGTTTATAAAAGTATTTAAGTATGTCTATCCGTTCCTTAGCTTCCATAGTACAAGCTTCGAGCTTAGTTTGGGGCTAGGCAATTGGTGTGTTAGTCCAAGGCATTTATTTATTTATTATAAGGTCGGGGAAAAAGTCTTTTCGTATTTTATATGAAAAATCAAAACAATTTTTTTTTAACTTTATTTATATTCCATTATAGTATATATGTACCATTTTGTTCAACAACTTGTTGCCATCTTACAGGCAGAGACATGACCCCGTTGCTATAGAAATTTTGGGACTTTTGAGCAAAAAACTGCGACAAGTAGTTTTGACAATCCTCTCTTGATGTTAACCTGACACTACCTAGAGAGTTCTGAAGAGACCGAAACAGGTGGAAATCTGAGGGTGCGAGGTCAGGGCTATACGGCGGATGGATCAAAACTTCCCAGCCAAACTCTTTCAACTTTTGCAAAGTGGCTGAAGATGTGTGTGGTCTAGCATTATCATGATGAAAGACCACACCTCTTCGGTTGATCAATTCCGGCCGTTTTAATTGAATTTGTTGCTTTAGTCTCGTTAGCTGTTGGCAGTAGAGCTCTGAATCGATGGTTTTGCCCGTTGGCAAGAGCTCATGATGCACAATACCCTTCCAATCCCACCATACACAGAGCATTACCTTATTGCGCGTTAATCCGGGTTTTACAACAGTTTGCGGAGCCTGGCCGGTCTTTTTCCACGACCTCTTTCGCACGTTTTTGTCGTACGTGATCCACTTTTCATCACCAGTGATCAACCTTTTCAAAAATGGTTCGGTTACGTTACGTCTTAACAGAGAATCGCAAATGAATACGCGGTTCATTAAGTTTCTTTCAGTAAGCTCATGTGGGACCCAAATATCGAGATTCTTTTTGTACCCAGCCTTTTTCAAATGGGTCAAAACGGTTTTATGGTCAATCATTAGTTCTTCAGCTATATCATAACTGCTAATATGGCGATCTTGCTCCCCTTTTTCAAGAATGGCGTCCACTTGATCCGTAACAGGGCGACCAGAGCGAGCTGCATCTTTGACATCAAAATTCCCAGACTGAAATCGTTTAAACCAATTCTGTGCTACTCGGACTGATACTGCATTAGGTCCATAAACGGCACAATTTTTTTTTGCGGCTTGCGTTGCATTCTTTCCTTTTTTGTTATAAAATTTCAAAATATACCGAATTTCTTCATTAGATTCACTCATTTTGAGGTCATGAAAAACAAATGAAAAATGGCGGGAAGCATACTTCTTAAATTTTTTTTCTTTTTTTAAAATGTTACCTTTTTAATGGAACCAAAACCAGCCAGCTACAATTAATACAGCCAAAGAGATTTTATTACAAATTTGTACATACTAATTGCGAAAAGACTTTTTCCCCGACCTATTATTTTATTTATTTTTTTTTTTTTTTATGTATGTTCACCGATAATTTCGTCAATTATGGACGGATTTCAATTTTTTTTTTGTTGGATAGAGTTCAGTTCGGAGGTGGTCCCATTTTCACCAGTCCAGGATCTGATCATGGAATCCAGGAGAAATCGAGGGCAACCACCGAAAATTGTATGCTCGTATGGTGTTTTTGTTACGTAATCATGTCTTACTAAGGTATATGCTTCAGGGTGTCAACATTTGATGCTGCTGTCCTGATGATGATGCTACAGTACTCCTTAGCGGTTAGGAGTTGGAAGGCAGAACTGCAATTGGTCGATGGAAACTATTTAGTAGTATGTAGGGCTTAAATGTTGCTTGTGAGGAATGCTTGAATCAACATCTGATGCTACTGTGCTGATGATGAAGCTACAGTACTCCTTAACGGTTAGGAGTTGGAATGCAGAACTGCAATTGGTCGATCGAATGTATGTAGGCCCGTAGGGCTAACGTGATACTTGTGTATATTACATCCAGACCCACGGCGAGAAATCTCGCCGAGAAGTCTCGCTGGGCCTTCTCGCGAGAACAAGTAATTTATCCACACTCTCATTTACTTTTAACAACAACTAAGTTCCTATTAATAATTAAGTTCACAACGCTTTAACACAACTAAAAATCATGAAATAAACTGACTTTTAAAAAAAAAATTAAACCGACTTCAAAAAAATCGTGAACACAAAAATAAACTAAAAATTAAAAAATAATTCCTAACATCTATTACCTAATACTATAATTTTCCTAAACTATGTCAAAGTAATCTTAAACAAACTAACTGAAGTCGGTGCCTGCCCAAAAAAGCAGAAGAGAAAAAGCACCGACTTCAGTTAGTTTGTTTAAGATTACTTTGACATAGTTTAGGAAAATTATAGTATTAGGTAATAGATGTTAGGAATTATTTTTTAATTTTTAGTTTATTTTTCGATAAGTAATATTTTTATTGGGATAATGGCGGATGCCGATCAGTGTTTTAATCGTCCGGTTAAATTAATTGAGCATTCCACTGTAGTAAAGGAGGAAGAGTTTTAATTCCTTCGGAAGAAGAGGAAACAAAAATGTTCATTATTAATGGAGGCTTCTGAGATGACAACAGATGAGAAGATAACAGAAAACTTTCGAACATAAGCGCGAAAAAATTAGACAGTTGCTCTTTTTAAAATTGCTTAGTAATTTACAACATTTGTCAGAACCATTTCATGCCATCAGTCATGGGCAGACATGACTTACGGTCAAGCAAAAAATGTATCTAACATATAAATAGAGTCACACATCTGGAACAGACTTAAAACATAGGGACAGGCAGCGAGAAACGACATCTACACTAGATACATCTACACTAATATTAAAGAGGAAAGTTTTGTATTTTTGTATGTAACGAATAAACTCAAAAACTACTGGACCGGTTTGAATAATTCTTTAACTGTTGGCTAGCTACACTGTACCCCACGAACATACAAAGGTTGCTTTTGATCCCGGAAATGTAGGGGAAAGGGGGGATATATGAGAAAAGAAATTACGCGCGGGTGAAATCGCGACGGAAGGCTAGTTATTTTATATAGTGAAGACGTTAAAAATAGCAGGTGAGGTAGACAGTAAGAAAACAGGAAACCTTCCGCCATTGACAAACAACATCAGCACTCGGGCTCGCGGCAATCAATCTTCGAAAACAAACCCGTGGCGCCTTCCTGCTTCCTGGGGGAACGTTACATTTTAAACTAAATACCGATATGTACTACACTGCGGAACTCTATTGCGCAGTGGTTAGCGCGCTCGGTCTGCGATTGCTAAGTTAAGCTACTTCCGCAGAGGCCAGTCATCGGATGAGTGACCGAATTTTTGTATCTCGAGCTCCTCCGTGCTCTGGGAGGCATATTAAGCCGTTGGTTTTGCACCTGATATATCTACAGTCGTGTTAGATTGCTGTCCCATCGAACTATTAGAATGAGGGAATAGAAAGTGCACCAGCTACAGGCTGGTTTGACAATAAGAGTTTGTTACCTATGATATCCCACAAATAAAAGAAGTCGAGCTCCATGCTTCGGAAGGCACGTTGAGCCATTGGTCCTGCGCCTGGTATCTCTACGGTCGTATCAGATTGCTATCCACCGAACAATGAGAGTGAGGGAATAAGGACTGCACCAGCTACAGGCTGGTGATTACGATAAGAGGTTGTCACTCATGGTATTCCCATAAATCAAAGAAGTCGAGCTCCTCCATGCTCCGGGAGGCATGTTAAGCCGTTGGTCCTGCGCCTGATCTCTCTACGGTCGTGTCAGATTGCTGTCCCACCGAACTGTGAGAGTGAGGTTATAGGGAGTTCACCAGCTTCAGGCTGGCTTGACAATAAGAGGTTGTCACTCATGGTATTCCCACAAATCAAAGAAGTAGAGCTCCTCCATGCTCCGGAAGGCATGCTAAGCCGTTAGTCCTGCGCCTGATCTCTCTACGGTCGTGTCAGATTGCTGTCCCACCGAAATTTGAGAGTGACAGACTGCACCAGCTACAGACTTGTGATAATGACATTTAGGTTTGAGCTCGATCTTGAGTGCGAACTAGATATGTCATTCTCATACAAAACAGCATCTCAAGATCGCTCAAGATCGAGCTCAGATTTGAGTGCGATTTATTAATACAAGCCTAAGACTTTGTCACCGATGGTTTCCAACAAATCAAAGTAGTCAAAGTATTCAAAGCCTGCCTTGATAAACCCATAATGCCATCGCGTGTATAAAAAGTCTTTTTTTAATTCAGACACGAAAATAATAATGTCGGCTGTTGGAGTTTCCTGATGCCAATTTGTGTCAAGATTAATAATCTCTTTTGTTTTTAGTTCCGAAACAATGTCGTCGGTCGAGCGTGACTCGGGAAATACAGTCAGCAGTATTCATTCTACGAATAAATAAATCAAGACTGGCTTTATTTCCTGGTATTATCTACATCGAGTGCAAAGGTAAGCTTTACTATGAAACTGGGGCAATAGAAGTATATACGTGAAACGCTTGTTTATTTATTTAACTTATTAGTTCTATTTTATCGAAAATAGTCACAAATGAGATTTCAGTTGGTTTCACAACCTATTAGAATTGAGAATATATTAAATATACATATGTTTAATGTAACTTTAAACTTTTGCGTTGCATTATAATTATTTACATTACAACGGGACTAAACGCGATAGGACTCAGGTACTTATAAAAATAATATCGCGTTTAGTCCCGTTGTAATGTTAAATAATTATATGTACATATGTTTAGTCAAGAAAGGTATGGAAAACCATGTGAAATATCCTATTTCTGTGTAATAAAACAATTGTAGTTCGGTTTGATTATTATAATTTTTAAAAGTAAAGTAAAGGAACGTTAGGCCTTATTTTAACGTTCTAAACGGCTACGGCTGTTTGAATCAACGACAAAAATTAACAGCGGAGCACGCATGAATTTAATTTCCCGACTGTACTGCAAATGGAAGGCTGACATTCTGGCCGTTTGGGAAAAAATGTCACGGTATTCTCATTAAATACCGGACTAAAGCACGCTTTCCATCGCGCAACGGGAATTGGCACGGAATTTTGTTTTTCACAACGCGCAGGGATGGCAGTAAATTATGTCGCTTACGAAATTTGATGAGGATTTTTTCGGTCTGACTGTATGACGACTGTATGAGACTATATAGATGTTTTTTTCATTAAATATGCTACTAATATGAATAGGGATATTATTATCTATTAAGCTTAAATACGACCAGTATTACTTTAAAAAAGCGGAGTGCTCCCACTAAACATATTAATTAAACTACTAGTAGAAATGAACATTATAATATTGATTACCTTAAAAAACTGTTTTTATCAGTTCAAATTTTCATTTATAAGTATAAGATTAGTAAAATAATCGACATAATGTATATTCTGATATTACAAAACCATGCATTTTCATTTAATAAAATCCCCATTCGAATAACGAGTCATTCTTACTCAAATCCATTATTTACTTCCCAAGAAGAAATTAGTAAATCCATCGGAAACCCTCTCTAACGATTCGCTTCATCAAGCCGCTCGAATTCTAATCTTCATTGAAGCCAGCCAAACGAGTTGGCTGCGAAACTAATTTCAGATTAATGCCGCCTGCTCGGAAGGAACCACGTTATGCAAACTTCGGATTATTACCTATGAACAAGATATTTTGGTGGAAGAGAAGATCAGCCATGCCCAGTAAGTCTTATAATTTCGATTAGTGTACGAAATCCGAATCTATACTAATATAATAAAGCTGAAGAGTTTGTTTGTTTGAACGCACTTATTCTCAGGTACAACTGGTCCGATTTGAAAAATATGTTTGTGTTGTATTGACGATGGACGCCTATCGTCAAATGGACGATAGCCTAAAGCCTATCGTCCATTTGACGATAGGCTTTAGGCTATAGTATAACCTATGTTTGCGGAAAACGAAAACCACGCGGATTTTACAATTTTTAAACCGATAGAATTGCAATATCATTTTAAACTACGTGTTTACAGGAAATCCGACGTTTCGGCTTATATTTTAACAGCCGTGATCAGGATTAGGAATCAGGAATGACACGGCTGCTATAACTACTATATTTTTATCTACAAGAAAATTCGCTTCTTCCTATTTACTCGTTTGTAAGGGTTTTCCTTATTATTCATCTTGAATTCATCCCACTTTATATTGATAACCTAACCGAATTTATATCTTTCAACTTAACCGAACAAGTAATTCGAATATGCTTTAATTCTAAGCAATTAGTCGAATGAGCTGAGCGTGTAAAATAACATAGATACTCTAAATCACTTTAAAATGTAAGCCTATAAAGAGCCAATAAGTGTTCTAATTGCTGACTAATTGCTTATTTAAATTAATTTGGTATCTGATATAAGCTAATGCTTGCGTAAATATCGGAGAATTTCTTACAAACTCAAAATAGCATTATGAGTGCCTGAGATGGCACAGATGCGAACGGTCGGATTCTAAAAGATGTTTAAGATCGTGGAAAGTGGAGTCCGAAATGCAGAAAAGCGTACTTGGGGCTCCAATGCAATGGTTAAGAAAGCAACCTTTCTAACCAAGATGATGATAATTCTATCTATTCTTCTCTCCTTCATTTCGTTTTTTTTAGGGTTCCGTAGCCAAATGGCAAAAAACGGAACCCTTATAGTTTCGTCATGTCTGTCTGTCTGTCTGTCTGTCTGTCCTGGCTCGTTCTCCGCCGTTTCTGAACCGATTGCCACGAAAATTGGTGGAGAGATGTATAATGAAAAATAATCATTTTTACCCCCCCTCCCATACATCGAAAAGAAAATTCGAAAAAAAAATTCGACTTACTCCATCGTGTGGGGTATCGTTAAAAAGGTATTTTAAATACAATAAAACTTGCCTTGAAAACATATGGATCAAACAGCCCAGTCTCGAGATATATTATTACAAAGTTAAAATTAGAGCATCCCCCCCCCTTAACTTTTTAAATACTATTACAATAATTCTGAAAAAAATGTCCTGTATGTCCAATGTCCTAATGTCCAAGTAAGTACTTTCAACGCTTTCAAAACTATAGCGAACTCTGTATCATACATAGTTATTTTTATACAACTCGACCAACTTATGACGTGCAGTTGCCCTTTCCAAATGGTGTCTTAAGCGGTCGGGCCATCTTTTAGCTACGGAACCCTTTCATGGGCGTGCGTGTCCGACACGCTCTTGGCCGGTTTTTTTTCAATACTATTGGTAGTTAACTTGATCACTACACCAAACTGGGCATCGATGTTTATGATGAAACCATAGCAATACTTCATATCTTGATCCTAGTTTCCCTCAAGAAATTTACATCCAATCCCCTCTCTACTTAACAGTCTCTTAGTCACCCTAAACCCACATTAAATATTAAGTAAATAAATATTAAATGTCGCGTCAATTCTTAAAGCGCTCCGAATATTTCACATCTATTTGTATAAAGCATCAGCTAGTAATGTCCCACTCCTTGGCAAAGGCCTCCATCATTTTGGGATCATGTTTTTGTTACAAAGATGGGTTTTTGGCTTAATCACCATGCTTGCCAAATGCGTTGGTGATCACATAACCGGGCTGTATTTGGAAAAACCGACAAAAATTTGCCCGACTCAGGAATCGAACTCAGGACCTCGAGACGACGGTCCGGTACTTAAACCACTAGACCATCGGCGTTTCTATTTGTGTATGTAGGTGGATAATTTTCCAACCTAATACAACCTTGTCACGAATTCCCTTTGACGTCCAAATATGGGTAATTTATGCGTGTGTACGTGCGAACTTTTTCCACGGGAAACGACGTGGAATTAGAGTGGTTCATGGAAAACATCGCGTGTTAGGGGATCGATCTTGATGACGGGCTGGTGCACTAGTCATTGCAAGGGCTTTCACGAATTTTGTTATGCAAATAGTTATTATTAGCTTCTCAATTATTTATAATAAATAATAAATAATTGAGGAGCTCGATGGCGCAGTGGTTAGCGCGATTGCTAAATTAAGCATCTCGAGCTCCTCCGTGCTTCGGAAGGCACGTTAAGCCTTTGGTCCTGCGCCTGATCTCTCCATGGTCAGATTGCTGTCTCACGGGACTATGAGAGTGAGGGAATAGGGAATGCACCGCACTATAATATATCCTGCGTACCTGCGCCATGGTATTTTTAATGCAAATATAAAAATAATAAAAACATACTACCTAAGAAAGGCTTATAAATAAATAATTTATGTTAATATAATAAAAATAATATGCGTAATTCATTACGAGGTTACGCAAAAAAAAAGTAGTTTGGGTCATAGGGCAAAAAAAAATAGTGTGAAAAGAAAACCTTTTTATTCACCATATTATGATAGTGTCACGAAATCACACTCAATAGTGTGATTTCGTGACGGGGCGTCGCGTGCGGACCGCTATCGATTCGACCCGGGCTTTCAATGTTTATAGCTAAATGATTTAAGTTTTTTACTCTACTCATACATCAATAAACGTGCGACTACAAAATAATATAATAGAGACTATAAAATAACGATTAATAATTCCGTTAACGGAAGCCGTGGTACAATCGTCACATAGTAGTTTTATTGTTATTAAATGGTCCCACATTTAATTATTTTTTTCTGTTATTTTGAACAGAAAGAAAAAATAGCTCCAACTAGATCACTAAAGCTTAAGGGTGCAATCTCCGCAAAATTCGGCAGATTATATAACTGTTCAGTTGAGGAATTATAATAAATGTGCCTCCCAGAAGACCACAAGCCGTTATCCGACACCAAAGAAAAATATTATGCTTCAAAAGCCTATCGCAGTTCACTACTAAGCATATGCCTCATGAAAGACAGATATATGTAAGAAAGTATGTCTAATACTTCGTTTTACTACCAAATGTCTTTCATCACATTGAAATCATTTAAAACAAAATTGAAAAGTTATTTAATCAGTGAACAAAATTAAAAATAGAATTTTATTGTCATCTCCATAATTATTTTATTTTAAGTATGTATGTATTCATGTTAATATCAAATTATCCATAATAATAAATTAATAGTATTCATATATTATATTTGATTATTCATCCATACACACTTTCGCCCGCACACAACACACATTGTGGTCAAACACCAGCCTAATATTATTGCTGTTTTTTATTGTATTTGATTATTTTTACTTTTTATGATACCTATGTTTATATAATTTTGTAATTTTGAGATAACATTTTATCTATAGGTAGCTCCCTCTTCTTCATCAATGGTTACCACAGAAAACCAGCGTCATGTCTTTTAAGACATGACAAAACAGCTGAGTGGTATCCACTTCGGAGACTCTCACACATATTTTATAAGTAATGTTTTGTTTGTTTTCTGTTTTTATTTTATTAGAAGTTCGTTTTGTTTATTTTTGTTTTGCTTGTATGATGATTTTCTTTGTTTATGTTTTATTTTATAATTGTATGTAGGCACGCGGTACATATTAGAGTTTTACGTCTATGTTCAAGGATGGCTTGGATTAACACGGAGATATAATTGCACAACGGATTGTAAAATAACTAGACATTCCTCAGAACGCGTGGTATATGCGCAAGATGCCAACCCATTATTCCATTGGATCTTATCCCGCACGATACAACCAACGATCTGAGTTACGTCAAGCGAGATGTCACTTTTCCCGCCAACCTTCGTGGCCAACCAGCCAGTGACATTCGCTTCCCTCCAAAGAGTTCGGTATTCAAAATTCTAACCACAGAGTTTGGTATCGATTATTAATGTTCACAATTACAACTGCGCCGGCATGTATATGTGTGATTTGTTTCTGAAATAAATGTTTTTATTATTATTTTTATTATTAAATTTTTGTCTAAGTTCCAAATATGCCATTTTTTTCCTTATTTCTTCCTTAAATGTTTTATTGAATTAAAATCCGTTGGCGTAATGAGGTTGCTTTGAGAGTTTAGCTTACCCATATTAAATCTCATGTACCTACTCATAACTTATAGGTAGAGGGCGATTGAATATTCAATCCAAAATTCTATTGTCAAGGCAGAGTCACGGTTGCCTTGACATAGCCTCCCTCGAAGCCTTGAAACGTAATGGATATGAATACTCGTAATTTAGCGATGTTATTAAGTAGTAAGTTAGTAATAAACAATAGTTATAATCATAACCAATTTTTAAAGATAGAAAAAACATGTACTACACCCAAAATGTTTTCTACACGAAAACATGAAACAATTATGGTATTGATTCTAAATAAATCACTATAACTGATCGTACTTTAAGTAATGGTATAAAGGAGATGTCCCAGAAATGTATGAAGCCTCGGCCTGGTCCATGTACGCTATACCTAAATATAGGCGAATAAGTGTACTACAGTTTTAATCACTCCAATTCTTATGGAAAACCTTAATTTTTTGGCTGAAACAATAAATTATACCACAATATTGCAACTCAGTACAATATGGCGGAGGACGCATTTATAAAGTAAAGTAAATATACCAAGACGCATCTTTGAAACTTGAATGACGTTTATGTCGTTTATCCGTCAGTTTATTTTTGTTTTTTGACAGTATGCAGTTTATTTCACAAAGTATTTATATTTTTAGGTTACAAACGACCTAAAAAGGCTGGGGCTAAGGACCTAAAAGCTGTAAATCCCAGTAAAGAAAAAAATACAGTTGCCATCTTTACGAAGTAAAGTGAACAATTATGTATTTGATTTTATTTTAAGCCACTAAACTACGGACCAAAAACGTTTTATTGTATTTCTAATGGAAATAGCAATATTTTATCGATTTTTTGGTACCACGTACGTACATGGTGCGGGCCTGGGATGGGACATCTCATTTACCCATAATCTGTATTTATTTTTTTTCAAAAAATATTTTTCTTTGTGATACAAATTGCTTAACAAATCCCACATGGCTCTTGGGATAAGTCGTTTTTGTTATTTATCTATATTTATATTAAAATTATGTGTTGTACTTCACTTAGTAACAAATAAGAAACATAACCTAAAAATCACTTGGTTTAAGATAATTTTGGGATGAAATTCAACCAAAATTCTGTACAAAGCAAAATAACCTTTACAATTCTGCGTTTACATCCTATTCTCGTTTATAAAGTGATAAATGATGAAACATCATCAATTACGCTCAGTTTCAGCGCAGATATTCTTTTGAATTTATTACTGTTTTCTCGGATAGCACTTTATCTCGCCTTTATTTGTGTCTTCTTGTTTGATTTACGCATTATTTTCTTCTTTTTCTGAGCTTTATTCTGTGTTAAAGTGTCTTACATTCAAATTTGCGTTTTGTTTGTAGGATTTTTGTCATTGCAGTAGGCAGATAGGCTTAAGTAGACTAAACGACCATATTGTCTGGAATAATTTTAATATGTGCGGACTAGAACATATTTTATGTACAATGTAGGATTCCTAATTATTGACACATTTCACCCGCGTCCCGGGGGAACTACTTCCCGTACCGGGATAAAATATAGCCTATGTTACTCTGGGTAAATGTAGCTTTCCAACAGTGAAAGATTTTTTCAAATCTGCCAAGTAGTTTCGGAGCCTATTCAATTCATACAAACAAACAAACAAACAAAAAATCAAACCTTTCCTCTTTATAATATTTGTATAGATTACACCACATTTAACACCACAGGTGATTAAATACATGAATCTGTAAAAAATACAGCTGTATTTATTCAGTTATGGGGTGGTGATTTACTCGTACCTACTTGAAATCAAAGAACTAATGATACTCTTACATTTAAGTGAACAGCACCTCTGTGCGAAAAGAAATTACATAAAACATTTTTAGGACTGAGTCCCCAAAGTTTTAAGTGGCGTAGAAACTGCTTTACATGATTTCCGGATATTAACACCGGCAATATTAAAACTTTGGGGCGAGTGAATAATTAACAAAAATATTCAATCACAAATTCGGTCCAACCAACGTTTCATGCCGACCTTCCAAAGAAATGTAATCACACTTCAACACCATAAAATACCACAAGTAATTGGAAAATTATAAGAAAGGCAAATGTATTTACACTTCTCTGAACAACTTGTAGGTATGTAGTAGTAAAAGATTTAGTAGTATCTTCACTTTCGGCATTTTTTTTTTCATCCCAAGTCTATGAATACGTTGCAGTAATAAGTATTTAAATACCACGTCTTAACGTCATTTTTAACACATTTCATTTAACCGTAATATTAAACTTATTTTATGAGCAGTTTTAAGTCTATTTAATAGGGATCCAGATATGTATTATGTTTCAGAAAAGGCTTTTTTTATAATAGCGTGGTATATTGGCTTGACTTTCCTAATTGTAAGCACAAGAAGAGCCCTAATCGCCATGACAACGGATGTGGTACAAAAGTGGTATCATGACATGTCTCCTGGTATTTTAACTCCCAAATCGATGCAACCTAATCACGATTGAAGTTATTATAGGTAAGGGGACTTAAAATTCATTCAATTTTTTTAATTTTTTAAGTTAAAAAATCTTTTTTAATTTTACCTACCAAAGTTTTGAAATAAATGTAGAAGAATTAAGGTTAAGTGCCAAAATACGTGTATTTTATACGGGGAATTACAGATTACATAATTGAAAAGTGAGTCATTGAGTACCTGCTAATTCTAGGTTAGGTACGTACTGGAATCTATATTTATATTAGCGCCTGGTAAGTAACCTTTTTGAAGCAGATGGCGAAATATTAAAGACAATAGACATATGTTACCAAAGATCAAATGGATCAAACATTTCTGAGAACGTATTTTGTTACAAATTAATACCACGTCTCGTCGACCTAAATAATAAATCTTATTGTGAATGAATATTACTTCAAATCGTAGGTATCTAGCTACCTAGGTCAATGGGTTTAAAAATTGGAGGTAAGATTTATTAATATTATTAAGCTGTTTGATTTTGTTTTTATAACAAAGTTTTATTCATGATTTAAGTTTACTCAACTTTATTGATACAGCAGAATATTAAGAAAAAGTAGGTGGACTCTATGATAATGATAAAAACTTACAAATATGTAGAACATGGTTAAATGCAAAACATTTGAATTTATGCTTCCGATAGACATGCTCAAATAAAAAATTAACAATATAAAAAAAATGAATTTGACTGATCATATATGAACATTAGATTATGTTAATAGCCTAAAATAAAATAGCATAAAATATGACTGGTTCGGAAGGTATTCTTTTATCGTAATATTTTCAAGAAGCCACATTTATTACCCCATGAAAGCATGCTAAGGTTTCTATTGTTGTTATTACTAAGAAAGAACTGAAATCACAATCACGGCTACATCCCATTTGGTAAACTTCCCATTTGGTAAACCTCAAACTGTACCTACCAAAAAGTTGCGTTTCGTAAACATTTTGTTACTTCATACATTTTGTCCCATTTCGTAAATATTTCAGAAATTATATGTATTATTTCCCGTTTGGTAAACTTTGAGTTGGTATGGGTACAGTGAAGTAGAAAATAAAACACGAAATTGATAACATATATTTTTTTAAATATTTTAAGTACTATTAATACTGTTATCTTAATTATTTTATTGAATTTTACTGTGATTTTTGTATAACTTTACGTATAGAATTTTTCAAAAACGTTATTAATATAGGTACAGATTCTTTTATCTAGTATGAAAAATTCGTTTCAGAATGTCGCACTAAAGAGAACAGCGTCGTCTTGAAGCTCTTTTTTAAATCAAGTTTTATCTGTCGACGAAGCCCACAGCAATCATCGGATAGCAAAACGGAGAACGATGTAGAAGCAGAAAATCTTGTAGACCGTTTATGTGCAAACTACAACTGTGCCAGAGCGACTAAAAGATGGCCTATGGTTGTATTTTACGCTATGCTCAAATAGTCAGGTGATAAATACAGCTAACAATCAAAACTCAAAACTACAACGCCGTCACTTTATTGAGAATTTAGCCAAGAAACTTATTGAACCTCATCTGAGAGAAAGACGTACACAACTTAACTTACTTAGACTGACGAGAGAAAAGATTTTAAAGATTGATGATGAACGCGGTTCTGAGGTCCTTTACGTAAATGTAGTTGCCATGAATGTGGGAGGTAAAAGACAGAAAAACTAAATACTTTTGACAAAAATGCGAGAAATACCTGTGCCTTAAGCATGAAGTACCTTATTTCAGAAGCTATTTTATCTCCCAAGAAGAGTGAATTTTGAGAATGCTTTTCTTTGTTTTTTTTTTTTTGTTAATAGGATATATTTTTTTGTTTAATTTCTAAGAGTATGCAATGTCATAAGACTGACAAAGGCAGATATGAGTACAAAAAGTTAAATACTGTTACTAATTTCGGAATTTTTAAAATATATGCGTAAAACCATAGTGTTTTTAGTGTTACAATTGTTTAATTCGTAATAAACAAGATGTGATTTAATTATTTTTTTGTGTTTTCTTGCCAAACATATGTTTATAATTAATTATTAATTAAACCTAAACTAACTAAAAGTAGGATAACTAGTTAATGGTTGGCCAAATCATGGGTCTGTGAGACCGGCGTCACCAATGTTGTAAGTGAAACTGACGTCACCAATGGCGGGATTGACTATGAAGCTTTTAAAAAACCAATAATATAAATTTAATATTAATTTGGCACTGACTGTACTGTACTAGAATAACAATACAAACTATAGTTTACCAAATGGGATTAAATGTATGAAATAACAAAATGTTTACGAAACGCAACTTTTTGGTAGGTACAGATTAAGGTTTACCAAATGGGAAGTTTACCAAATGGGATGTAGCCCAACTATCACTACTCAGGAAAGCCGCGTATGACAACCGCTCTATTATATCGATCCTCTCTTTCTAACTATCAGTCATTTCACTCACTCTCGCTTACCCCCACCCTAATTTTACCCTTTGTATAAAAGCGGAAAAGCGCATTTAGTCTGTTAGAGTCGTTCAAGGTTTCGAGTTTTGCAAACGTGCAGTAGTAAGAAAGTATCTGTACTTACATAAATTCGCACTATAAAAAATACGAGTAATATGGTTTATAATATTATAAAGCGGAATGTTGTTGTTATAATTTTGTACTCAGTGCTGTTGAACATTGTGTCAGTATAAGTTGTATCTGTAGGTAATGTATTTGCAAAATGTTGAATTTTCCTCTTAAATCTACATATTGTACTTAAAATGTCGTGTGTCTGTAAAGCGGTTCTTGGGTTTCATTGAGAGTTTTAGCAATGTTCGGCAAGAAATTAAATAATTTATTCGTTAACAAATATGGTAAAGGTGATTGAAGCTTATTTGAATTTTGATATACCTATTATCAAAATTCAAATAAGCTTCAATCACCACGCGTTCTAAAAATATGTATTATGAATTCCTCCAGAAAAATTAAACCGCTTTTTTATTGAATGGAAATCTTCCAGAAAGAGTCGGTGTTGTCTATGGGTGTCGTGTTATAGTTTGACATAGATTTTTTTCTGAGATGGTATTTTTGTAATTCCTAAAAATCAATATTTACCTCTTTATTATTTTGTTTCGATCATGCGTTATCTTTGTTGTTCTTCATCTTGTCTTAGCCACTGCCGTACAAGTTCCTATATAAGCAATGTACGAGCATCCCCCAATTCTCAAATCTTTGTGTCAACTAAACTATATAATTCACAATTAAACCGGCGTTTGAGGGTTGACCTCATTGATTAGCATTCCGAATTTCAAAAAGTTTTTTACTTCTTTTAAACATAATGTAACAATTAGATAAGTGTTCTTTTTCTTATTCTCATTTTGTTTTGATCACGTGTGCTTTGTTGCTGGGCAACTTGTCAGTATCTACATCTCCCGGGTCTTTGTGCCCGCGAAATTTGTAATTCACAAGTGAACCCGTTTCCTTGTCGCGGTATGTCAAACACGCGCTTGCGTTTTATCCGCGGCGTTTGAGGGTTGACCGCCATGATTAACATTCCTACTTGCAATGGGTTGATGACGTCACGGGACTTTGTGACTGGCATGCCACTGTCAAATAAAACCTTCTTGTGAAAATGAATAAAAATAAAAACACCATTCCATTTTCAATTATCGTGCGTCATCCCCTATTATTTTTCCTGTGAGAATGTTTCATGTCTAAATTGTTTGCTTCCCTCCCGAATATTATTAGATAAGTTATTTTCGTATAAAGACTACTGTTCATTTAAAATTCATAAAATGAAATCGGATGAACTTTGGCTGTGTTCGATAATGTACATATGTATGTATATACCTTCTTATCCTCGCCAATCGATTAAATTCAGAAGGATCAGATACGTGATTGTCAGATATTTTATTTGCAGGACGTTAAAGTGATGATAGAAGTCTAAAAATAGAAATATAAAGTAGTTACTATACGGTAATGTTCAAAGAGGGACGTCTTCTGTGGCCGAATTGTGAAGGCCTTTCGAATACAGTTCGAATTTAGTCAGACGTACTCAGGTTATCAAATAAACTTTCAAAGGATGGAAAAGGGATTGTCGTTAAAAGCTTCGATCTAGGCTACCTTTAGCTATAAAAATACTTTATGTGATGTAGTTTGTTCTGCAATTGGATTTAATATTTTTGTGTGTTGATTCTATTAAGCTTGCTGTTTGTTGAATTGCAATTATTATTTATTTATACATAGTATTTTGTTTTTATTGTAAGTCCCAAAATATGAAATCCAAACATTTTTCTTTTTATTTTGTGTCATATGGTAATTGTATTACTCCCCTCTGTCTTCATAATTGCTATAAATAACGTACGTAAGTAAACTCGATAATTTCACCAAACAACACCTATTAGCATCTCCAATAGCGTTAACAACTGGTAAATTGATTCGAATTTAACAGAAGCATTTAATTTTGTCAAATTGCTCTGCTGGTATTTTATTTCCGGGGTGATGTTAAGAAACGTAATATGTGTTTACCATTTCTGAATGAACTGCACAATATCACTGCAGGTGTTAGTTTTGTTTGACAATTAAATATGAGCTCATAAAACAAAAGAGTTAGCGTTATCATCAGGTATAATTCACACAATTGCTCGCTTTATTTAATTTCTCAAATATTTACAACCAGTCAAATATTTGCTACTTCACTGAAGATTGTTTACAGGATGTGTGATTGGCTAAAAGTGTCTTCTAAAAATAAGTTGTATTACGTATTAGAATTATTTGCTTCCTCTGATAAAAAAATATTCAAATAATTTTCCCCAAAAATATTTAAATTGCCGCCAATTAACAGTCTTACTATGATTATATGTAGTACAGTTTGGTCTTCAGTTTATTCCTTTCTTGTTGTGACCTCTTATTGCTATTGTGTGGGATGTTAAAGAATCGACATTCAATAATTAAAACTTCATTCTGTATGATGGGCTGTCAAAGTTTGAATCATTTCAAAGTCAACAAAATCAGTAAAATTACGAGCTACAACTTACCATCATAGACGACTCCCCTGACTAGCTCCTCCGCTTCAAAAACAGGATGGCTGACTGTCAAATTAACATCACTATCACGGACGTCAACGGTAACCACCTCCTCACTATCGCTTGGAGTCCTTGCGAAGGCACAAGCATCACCCACAGGCTTCTCACTAACACTCACATCACTGACCGACGTCGCTTCTACTTCCTCAGTTGTGATCTCATAGTCTACTGGTTCATCTGTCGGTAGAACTGTCCCTTCTATTTTAGCTTCTTCTATAGTAGGGGGCCCGGGCGACCTCCCTGGCGCAGGGTCTCCACTAGGCAGGCTTAGCGTGGAACTATAAGGCAGTAGAACTAAAATAACTACTGCTATGATGCTCAAATGAGTCTGCACTTTGATTTTCATCTTTTTCGATTTGGGTCTGTCTAAAGCCTTTGAATGCCATCGCGTGGGATCTATGGGTTTTGCGTCAGCCATTTTAAATCCAGTTTGTAAGACTGTTTTCTTTTCTGGTAGAGAATTTGCGCATGTTTGTGTTGGGGTACCTGGAAAAAGTAAACAAACAGTTTAATGAAAGCAATAAAACAAGCAAGCAATTATGAAACATCTGGAATGGTAATGAATAAGGAGTTATATTAGATTATTAAATACTTATGGATGCATAATGATCTCAAAGTGTTACACGTATTTAATAGTTTGGGAATAACTTATCAAAATACTTTCGTTTAATACTTATTTATTGTTTTTTGTCTTTGTTCATACAATAGAAAAAATCATTTCACCGTGTCTTAAAATAATTTATCACATAACTAGGCTATCAAAAATTACGCATTGAAAAACTGACATACGCCGCTCTCATACTGAAATACTCTAATCCTTGGAGTTACCCCAAAAACATTTTGTGTGGGTTTTTCAGCATTTTCCTCGACAAAAGGTATGGGTAATTTCGTTTCCTCACCTTCCGGCGGGTTCCTTACAAAAACAGATTTCAATTGAGGGAAAACTCTCACACTAAAAGTATTTTTAACCTTCCCCTCGGCCAAACTAATATCCCCGATGAATTCCTTGTATAATCAGGGGAGCCCACTCTAATCCGGGTCTTTGAATAGCAATAACATCAATCAAAAGTGTTTGTGCCGGCATGTTTTCAAGGGTTTCTCACAAAATCCTACATTCGGCTGGCAGAGGAAGTATTCTCCTAACATATTTGTGAGGTTTCCGGCATGCAGGAATCCTCGAGGTGATAACATTTTGTTATTTTCAAAAATTGTTTGTAATTCTGTGCACTTCGTATCACCAACTGTCAGTGTCATAACGTTTGCCAGGTAAGAATCGTTTAAATGGTAAAAAATATATTTGTTCTTTTAATTTTTTAACCAACGGACGGAAAGTTATTTTAATTTATTAAGATTTGATAAATTGTGTGTTGTTTACCGTAATTCTAAATATTATACTGGTAGAACATTCATTTTTATTTTAAACTATTAATATGCGCCAGGCAAAGTTTTCATCAAAATTAAATTGCCATTGTTCAATAAATAGGCGCTATTATAAAATGTGTATGATTTGATTTAGGATCCAAAAAAAGCCAGTATTAAAATGAGTCTTCCCCAAAACTTATCTCTATAATCAAATTTAAAAAAAAGCTTTCACGAACAGTAGGAGAAAGGATGCATTAGGAATGAAAGTGGAGATAAAAATATATTCTCCTCGGGGTGTTGAAAACCATTTTATCTGGCTATTGTTTATGCTTTGTTTGACGTTTATTCAATTTTCGCATTCAACGTTTCAAATGGGAAACAAGGGTAAGTATGATAAGACGATATCCGATTCGTGACTGAGCTAAGCTATTTGCTGTCGATCTCAGGAATATTTAAATGTTCTTCACTGGATCTGGCTCCCGTATTGACAAACAAATTCTTATATTTTTTCTGTCAGAAATTTTATAATCCACCTTGTTTTGTAGTTTAAATGTTAAAATACATTGGAAAACAGATTTGTGCCAACGATTTAATTGTGTTCAATTTATATATTATGTTTTATGAATAAGATATTATATTTCATTTTATACAAACAATAATGTCGTTGAAGAACGTCTTCAGATTAAAATAAATTTGTTACAAATATCCCCATTTAATAAAATCATCTACTATTCCACGCACGCGACCCTTGACTGTATCGTTTATGTTAAAATTTACTTCGTTGAGGTCCACCTTAGTCACATCGGGAATCTCTCCTTCATCCGCCAGGATAACAGGAACCAACCACAAGGATATCATCAGACCATAGTCCAATCTTTCCTTGTACAATCGCTCAAATTCTTTCCTAGAATAGACTTCCTCAGCGTCTAAATTAAAATAGGCAAGAAATTCAGTTACAGTGTTGTGGTAAAGGTTTTTGAGGTGCTGCAAGTGTTGTCTCCTGAATTCCTGATCAGTTCCACTGAAGATGAAGTAGAGGAAGTCGACGATCGGGCAGCCGTAAAATGTCTGCTGGAAGTCTAATATGATGGCATCAGTAATTTCGTTATTCTGAAAAGGACGTGAAATAACGTAGATTAGAAAAATATATTAATACAACAATTAACTTGATGCCATTTTAAGACAATCATTGTGTGAACAAAATTACTTACAACTAATTTCACCATGACATTGTTAGCCCTAAAATCGTTATGGACCAACGTTCTCACCGAGTTGGGTTCGGTGGTATACTTGTAATATTTCTCGAATGTAGTAGGCAGGTATGCTTCTGCCTTCTTTCTTGCTTCTGGTTCTAGAATTGTAAGTGCCATACGACTTACATTACCCACAAAATTGTCCCAGTCTGGGGTATTATAACGATATGGTTGCTTTAAACTTTTCAATTTTGCTTCAAAAAATGCCGGTCTTTTCGATTCGAGTACAAAAGATATACTGTGAAACTTAGCCAATTGTCGGATAGCGGCTTCTGCAAATTTCAAAGGCAGTACTTCCAGCCTTTTGCACATAGCGTAACCCTTCTTCGATAAGTCTTCCATTATTATAGATTCACTATCGACTCCTTCATAAGGCCTAGCTGAGAAGAACCTATTTTCAAAAGGTACTTTAGTTTCATTTTGTATTTCATTGAAGGCTTTGAAAATGTCCAAGTATATTGAGGTCTCTGTTTCATATACACCAGGTACTGAGTAAATAGTTAGCTCTGCTTCTGGTATCATTGTTTTAACGTACAAGTTTAGTTCTTTATCATCATTTTCTGTTTTTCCTTTAATGCTGATTGCACGGCGTATTGCCATGAAACTGCCGCCATCTGGCGGAATGATCCTGGTTTCAATCGTATGCTTTTTGAAGTGTTCGTCACCAATAATTTTATTGAGTGATTTTTGAAGTTTTAAAGGTAGTATTTCTTCGTCCTTCGTCATGTCGATCTGTACAAAGAAAAAAACATATAGGTTCCTTAAGACTGAGAATACAATTTTGTGAAAAAAAGAATTGAACGTACATTACTGATATCTTTCTTTCTTTTGTATCTTATCTAAATACAAGTGCTTGTTTCAACAAAATAACACTCCTTTCATTCAAGGTCGTTACTTCTGGTTTACGAAAATTTAAATTTGTATTTTTTTAATTTTGACATTGATGTAAACAGTATGAAAAATCGTTATATTTAAAATTTAGCAGCATTTTGTATTTTAATCATAGCAGTTAAAGCAAATTTGCTTTTATACTCATTTCACATTCTAGTTAACTAGAATTTACCTGCTTCCTCAAAACAACTACACTAACAAATCGTGGTATTATGCGATTGCTTATTAACACGATTCAAGGTCATCGACACTACGCACATTGCTATGAACAAAGTTAATTCAAATAGGTTAGATAGTCACTTACATGTTCCAATCAATGCTTTTGTCAAAATGTAATGTTACTTCATTCAAAATACGCACATTAATATTATTTGAAATACATGAATGCCAAGGAAATCTAATCTGAATCTACCTTGAACTATAAAGATACGGACGTGTTCTTGTGCGACTGGACAAATTGTTAATTTTACTATAATCACTCGTGCTCGCGGTGCTTTTAGTTATATCTTCTGCGGTAAAAAAAGCCATAAAATAATTGCAAGTTTGATCATGTCGAAATTGATAAAGAACAGGATAAATAATTTGAATGGTTATCTTTTTTATTTTCTACGTGAATATTACAACATACTACAATAATGGAACACGACCAAATAATTATTGCGATTGAATTAAAGCGTCTGCAAACTACCGCCACAGTATGGAATAAAAAATATGTAGGTATTACGACTTGTTTCGACAAAAAATTACATTCAGGATTTGGCGTATTTGTTTAATTTTAATGCATTGACCTATTACGTTATTACTTTGTAAATAAATATACTTAAATATTTGTTACTAGCGGCCGCCCGCGACTCCGTCCGCGTAGATTTCGATTTCCAATAGCCTAAAGCCTTCCTTGTCAAATGGACTATCCAACACAAAAATAATTTTTCAAATCGGTCCAGTAGTTCCTGAGATTAGCGCGTTCAAACAAACAAAACAAACATACAAACAAACTCTTCAGCTTTATATATTAGTATAGATTTACATAATAATATAACAATTATGTTGTTCGTATTAAATTTTGGTCGTTGTCTACTTATGTCATTCTGTGAAATGTAGCCATTTGCTGAATAGCCATCTTAGTGAAACTCGGAGGCATTCGCTATCATTATTTCACACTCATTGTGTTTTTATTCTTTGTTACTACAGATACACTTTATAACGCCACTATTTGCTTGTCGTGTGGCACATACCCTTATTTATTATGAAACTTTGTACCTTACTTACTTACTCCGATGGCTCAGCGGACTTATCTAGTTTAATAACTGGTCAAAAACATTAAGTTATTTTTTAGTATTTTTTACGTTAATGTTATATGCGTGGTTTTACTAAGATTATCATTTTAATCATTGCGCAGAAACGATGTTCAGTTATCATTAGAAATTATTTCACCCAACCGTCGTCATTGATACCAATAGAAGGTTCGCTTTCAAATAAAACGAAAAAGTAAATTAAATAGCAAACACTTTTTTATTATCAATTAACGCACAGCACTCTTTCAATTGTATATTGTCGAATTAAATTTAATACTTACTTAACTACTTTAAAATTCCTTAATACAATTTAAACTTAAATACTTTCAAGCAATATTGAAGTTTAATGTAACAATTTCAATCAATAATAAATTTAATAATATATCAGTTAAAATTACATTATCATGTCAGAATAATGAATAGATACATGTCATAGTTCTTTATTGTTATTTTATTACTTAATGCATTATATCATTCAAAGAACTTTTTCTGTCACAAACAACTTTTGACTTGTTAGAAGTTGATTGAAGAGAAAGTTTAAATGCATTATTCAACATACTATGACAGCTCTTTTATAATCTCATTAGAGTTTAATAGTTGTGATATAAAAAGTTCAATAAATGCGTATATTATTTAATTAGATGGACGGACAATTTCGGAAATGTATCTTTTGTTCTCAAAACTTATTCGTCTTAAAGCTTCAATGTTTCGACTCCTATTTTAGATCAAATGTTTAACCAGGTTTTCAACGTACAATTTATGAAGGATAAGACATAACTTTAAAACGAACACAAAGTGAGAACATCATTGTCAAATAGTCACCATAACACAAAACAAAATAACAATTCATTATCAATTATAAATATTGCAAATTCTACTAATACTATGTCACTTGATACTTCTTATAATAAATTATTTACTAAATTAAAAATTGGTTAAAGTGTGGTGCATACATAACGGATTTTTCAAAATATTTATAAGTACCCCATTTTAATAAATTCCTCAACAGCGCCCTTAACTCTGTTTTTAACTGTATCATTCATTTTGAAGTTGTATCTATTGAGATCAACTTTAGTTACATCGGGCATTGAACCTTTATCCGCTAGTATGATGGGGACTAACCACAACGATACCATGAGTCCATAGTCCATCCTCTCCTTGTACAAGCGATCAAATTCTTTCCTCGAGAAGTACGAATCGACATTTAGGCCGAAATACTTCAGATACTGCGCCATAGATCCGTGATATACATCTTTGAGGTGTTCCATGTTCTTTGCCCTGAAGTCTCGGTCAGTTCCACTGTATATGAAGTAGAGGAAGTCGACGATTGGGTTCCCGAAGAATGTCTGCTGGTAGTCAATGACGATTGCGTCGCTGAAATCGTTGCCCTGAAAGTAACATATATTTTTAGACAAAAAGTCACAAAAAAATTCATTGACATTTTTTTTCTTATTTTGGTTTGAAGGTAGTATCTCAAAAAAAAAACTATTTTTGAAGACGTATTTCCAAAGTGTGCCTTTAAATAAATTATTTTATTTTACTTACGTTTCTTTTCACCATGACATTGTTAGCCCTGAAGTCGTTATGAACCATGGTCTTCACTGATGGATCACTCGTGTATACGCTGTATTTGTCATAGATTGTAGGTATGTATGCTGACACCTTTTGCCTCGCCTCTTTATCAAGGATTGTCGCAGCCATACGACTTACATTACCCACAAACATGTTCCAATTTGTCGTATTATATCGGAACGGCTGGTATAAGGTCATAACTTTTTCTTCGTAGAATTCTGGCCGCCTCGCTTCCAACGCAAACGTCACTCCGTGAAACTTAGCCATTTGCATGATAGCCATCTCGGCAAACTTCAATGGCATCACTTTCATCCTTTCACACATGGTGAAACCTTTTTTTGACAAATCTTCCATCAGAATGGATTCCGTATCGACGCCTTTATAAGTTTTTGCCGCGTAGAATCTGTCATGATGTGGCACTTTTGCTTCGTCTTGCAGTTCGTTGACGACTTTGAAAATGTCTAAATATACTGTTGTCTCCCTCTCGTATAGTTCAGGCATTGAATAGATGTTCATTTCAGCGCCGGGCAGCATTGTTTTGACAAACAGGTTAATTTCCTTTCGTCCATTCTCTGTTTCTCCTTTGATAATGATTTCACGGCGCACGGCCATGAAACTACCGCCATCTGGCGGAATTGTTCGCGTCTCAATTGAATGGTTTCTTAGTTTTTCATCACGTATGATTTTGTTCAGAGATTTTTGGAGCTTGCGAGGCAATATTTCTTCGTCTTCTTTATAGTCCACTTTCTGAATAAGAAAAAATTAAGAGAGTGATTAATATTTTATTTAATAATAATGACATCGTATTAAAAAAACTACATAATTGCATTGTTGTCGACTAAATTTCCGGTTTCCAAAGTAGCTAGAAAGGAATTTATGAGTATTTAGCGTTACGGCTTATAATAAATAAAATGTTATAAGTACCCGCATTAAAAAAATGTTTTTTTTATTGTTTTATCGAAACATGTTTTGTAAAGTTGTAAAGTACGTACAGTGCTCATAGAAATAGCTGGCGCCCACATGTTTGGCGATTGTGTTGGCCAAACTCCTTTGGCGGTTTGGCCACGTTTGGCAATTCCGCCAAACTTGGACACTGAGGAAGTTCTGAAGAAAGACGCCAAGCTCCTTGGCACGACTTGACGCGCCAACATGGACCTATGAGTTTATTCAGTTATGGTTATGATATTGTTATTGCTTAGTTATTTTTTTTACTAAATTAAGGTTAACGATATTAAATTATTTTTCTTTCAATGTGGCTTGTTGTGATATTCTATCATCTGTAGAAAAAGTTTTATTCTTTATTTCGTCACATGTAAACTTTATTAACTACAGATCTAGTGAAAATGAGGCTTAAAAATCATTACCGATTACGAAAAAAATGGACTCAAAAAATAAAATATGTGGGTAGGTCTAACATTTGCTATAAAACTATTTTCAATAAAATTAATAAGGTATACTTGTTGGTTCATAGTTGTATTCTATATAAATGATTTAAAAATGATTTCAGTGTCATTTGATTTCAGCAAACCACGTCATTTCAGAATAAAATCCGTTAGTTTTTCAATTACTAGGTACCTACGTTAAAGAAATTAACGCTTATTTAATAATGAAAAAGCTACTTACATGTTTGTTTGATATATTTTGTCTGCCTTCTTAATAAATTTAAAATATTTTGAGAATTTATTGTATTATTTCACTTGTATTTTCTTAATTTGACCTGCTTGGAGGTCACGGACTAACTGGACATGAAATCCGTTACAACCTCAGGTTACAATATGGGCATGTTCCTTGCTTCTTTGCAATATTTCTAATTTTCTCAGCTTTGCTACTGACAGCGCCCTCTAACATTTCTTTTTTACCATCAAAATATTGAATTTTAATTCGTTGCTTCTTTATTTTCTTTGATGTTTTGAAATTGATTGGTTTTTATTTTAATGCCGGCGATATCAATAATTGCAATTAAGATTAATCAATCTAGATTAATAAATCCATAACATAGTTGGCGCAATCGCGCCAACTATGTTATGGATTTATTTTTAACAGTGCGCAATTTAGATACTTTCTTTTTAAAAACCTTTTGAAATTAAGATTGAAGGGATATAAAAAATGGGATGGAGGAATGGAAGAGGAGAGCTGGTTATTCAAACTTTACAATAATATGTATAATTATTATGTTCGTTAGTGGTCAAAAGTATGAAGAAACGATGAAGAGTGTCACCTTGTAAATCTTCTGGTGTGTTTGTAGGGCATAGTATAATTAAAAGGAACATAGACAAGGACAAAATGATGACTTGCACTATGTGAAATTACACAGAAAGTAAATAATTCCAAAACTATTTTTTGGCACTGTCTCAACTTTTGATTTGTTTGATGTTAATTGTCTATAATGAGATTTTGTTTAATTGCTTACATTTTTCTTTTAAAACGAAATAGAATAAGGTTATTAAAAAATCTTGTAACTTGAACCATCGTTCACTATGTTCATATTTGTATTACTTAAATTCTTTCATTTGCACAATATAATCTAAATATATAAAAGGAGAAACTGACTGATTATGCGAGCGAAGCGGGCAAAAGCTAGTTTAATTATATAAAATAAATAAGAAAATTATGGTCTTGACACAACACTTACAGTCATAGGGACGTATTCTGTATAGTTTTTAGAAATCAATACCATATTCTTAATGTTTGTTGTCAAAATTATCTACAATTAAAACTATTGGTATCATTCATAAAGTCAGAATACATTTTGTCATTAAAAGACGATATGTTTTATAATTTATTTTATTACATAACAACATTCCGTTGCCTAGGCAAAGAGGATTCTCCATTAAAAGTTTTCCTCGAAACAATCAATAAAGAGATTATTAATCAACTAAGTTTTGCCTTCATCACTAGTGGGTCCTGGTATTTCTTAAATTTAATATATTTTGTCGATCTTTGATAATTGTATACTAGTCAGCACTTTACAAAACATATTTCAAGATGTATATTACGAATGAAACACTATTCATAAATCTCCCCATTGGACTAAATCCTCAACAGTCACACTTTTCAAAAGCCAGAAAATATTAATTTCATTCAAATTCAAAGGCATTGTTTGTCAATATGATTATACTAGACATATAATTTTCTATTGAACAAAATTCAAAAAAACTTGTTGAAATCTTGTTACTTTATAACTTTATTGTAATAAAATAAAAATAAATAAGTACCTTTGTGTACAAATAATTTAAGAAGCTCATTTATTTATTGGAATCTATCATTTTAATATTCTAATTATATTGCATAGGTATATGAGCTCAACAATGTTAGATTTTATAATGCGTACAAAATCCCAACTAATCCCAACTATAAATGCGAAAGTAACTCTGTCTGTCTGTCTGTCTGTCTGTCTGTTACGCTTTTCCGCTTAAACCTCGCAACCGATTTTGATGAAATGAGATGTCCCATCCCAGGCCCGCACCATGTACGTGGTACCAAAAAATCGGTAAAATATTGCTATTTCCATTAAAAATACAATAAAACATTTTTGGTCCGTAGTTTAGTGGCTTAAAAATAAAATCAAATTCATAATTGTTCACTTTACTTCGTAAAGATGGCAATTGTAAATTTTTTCTTAACTGGGATTTACAGCTTTGGCCCAAGCCTTTTTAGGTCGTTTGTAACCTAAAAATATAAAAACTTTGTGAAATAAACTGCATACTGTGAAAACAAAAATAAACTGACGGATAAACGACATAAACGTCGTTCAAGTTTCAAAGATGCGTCTTGGTATATTTACTTTACTCTATGGATGCGTCCTCCGCCATATTGTACTGAGTTGCAATATTGTGGTATAATTTATTGTTTCAGCCAAAAAACTAAGGTTTTCCATAAGAATTGGAGTGATTAAAACTATAGTACACTTATTCGTCTATATTTAGGTATAGCGTACATGGACCAGGCCGAGGCTTCATACATTTCTGGGACATCTCTTTTGGTACAGACAATCTTTAGACCCTGAGACAGAACATAGGCTACTTTTTATTTCGAAAAAAAGAAATCCACGCGGACGGAGTCGCAGGCGGCCGCTAGTACTGTATGAATGAATATCAAGTCTATAAAGAACAAATGCATTTGTATCGGCTGGTACCTGCGTGGCATACTTGATGAAATAAGTTATTTGTGTGATATTGCAATTGCTAATAGGACTTGAACAAATATTGTTTAACTAGCGGCCGCCCGCGACTTCGTCCGCGTGGATATCGATTTTTTGGAATGAGTCAAAAAGTAGCCTATGTTACTCTCCATCCCTTCAAAAATCTCCACATAAAAAATCACGGCAATTCATCGCTCCGTTTTGCCGTGAAAGAAAGACAAACATACAGACAGACACACTTTCCCATTTATAATATTAGTATGGATTACTAACACTAACAAATTAATGTAAAATAGATATAAATTATACTCACCATCTCTTTTGCTTGTTAGGATTTACTTAATAATTAGAATAAAAAAAATTGATTGAACAATGAACTTATTTAATTACTACAGAATGTCATTATTACATCTAAAAATAATACTAACTTTAAAAAATTACTTCATTATTAATTGATTAACTTTTATCACGTCTTATGAAAACCGCTACAATTATTAATTTAACATACAATTTTAAAATACATTTGCACCTTAACTCTAGACAAAAATAAGAATGTCGAAATAAATATTACTTCATTTTATGGAATTGTATGTGTCATTCATCGATGTTTTTGTACCACAAAATATTATTAGACTAGATGAAAGTAGATTGAGAAAATAATTTGTCATTGATTTCTTAAAGTATTTTTTCTGCAGACATGTGATACAAAAAAATCTATGGATGATCAAAAGTAACTAATAATAAGATGTTCATCATTCTGGGAAATTCTTTGATTCCATTATTAAGTTAACAGAAAAAATACCTCATTCAAGTGTCAAAATCCATTTCGAAAGTATTTTTTTATATTAAGTATATTATTCATGGGAATCCATTTCGAAATGAGACATTTGAACAAGACAATTTTCTTCGAATAAGGTTTTATCTAATATTTTTTCCCAATTATAATTAATAGTACTTGACGACTTTCCCATTTTCATTTTTGCTGTACCCTTTAATGTGATTCTCTTAAGAGAATTATCAAAAAAGGCCACGTACATTTGATTAATATAATTCTTACTAACTACTACAAAAGTTATACAACAACTAAAGCTTCTTTGATGACGCGTCTTTACATATAAACGACAATATTTATCCATAATCTAATATAAAATAATTAAAACATAAGAAATCATCATGGTAAAAATAAAAAAATCATGGTAAAAATAATGGTAAAATAACATAAAATTGTAAATTAAAAATTGCAAATCTAAATAAAATCACAAGTACCCTAATTGCATAAAATCGTCTACTACACCGCGGACCCTGCTTTTGATGACATCATTGATTTTGAAGCTCTCATCATTGAAATCAACTTTAGTAACGTCTGGGACCGCCCCCGGGTCAGCCAGGACGATTGGGACCAACCAGAAAGATATCATGAGACCGTAGTCCAACCTCTCCTTGTACAAGCGTTCAAACTCATTCCTTGGGTAAACATGATCGACGTCGACTTCGAAATATTTGAGGAAATTAGCCATCTCATCATGGTAAACGTTCTTGAGGTGTTCCACATACTGTTTCCTGAAGGCCTGATCGGTTCCAGTGAATATGAAGTGGAGGAAGTCGATGACGGGGCAGCCGTAGAACGTCTGCTGGTAGTCCATGAGGACAACTTTTGAGAACTTGTCATTCTGAAAGAATAAAATGTTTAATGTTAATTGATTTAAAAAACGCTTAATATTTAATGTTATTATTAGCAACAAGACTAACTTTTTTGAACAAAACTTAGCGACAACTTGGCGTTAGTATAATGACATCATTCATTTTGAAGGTTTCATCATTGACATCAACTTTAGTGAAGTCTGGAGTGCAGATATACATATTAGACGCACGCATATTTTTGACGATTGATTTGAAATTAGTGAATTTAGGATTATTAATTTTACTTACATTCATTTTGACCATAACGTTGTTAGTCCTGAAATCGTTATGGACCAGAGTCTTCACCGAGTTGGGATCGTAAGTGTACCGGCTGTAGTTCTCAAACGTGGTGGGTATGTACGCTGCCACCTTCTTCTTTACTTCAGGGTCCAAAGCCTTCATCGCCACGCGGCTCACGTTGTCAACGAAGATGTTCCAATCAGGGGATTCGAACCGGTAGGGCTGCTTCAGACTCTTCACTTTACCTTCATAGAAGTAAGGCCTCCTCCTTTCCATCACGAATGTCATCCCGTGGAACTTCGCCAGTTGTTGCACAGCCATCTCAGCGAAAGGCAAAGGCATGACTCCCTGTCTTTCCAAAACAGTGTACCCTCTCTTTGCCATGTTTTCCATGATTATGGATTCACAGTCAATTCCTTCGTAAGCTTTGACCGAGTTAAATCTATCTTTGGCTGGCACCTCAGCTTCCTCTTGCAGTTCGTTGAACATTTTTAGAACGTCCAAATATACTGTTGTCTCTTTCTCGAAGACACCAGGGACGGAGTAAATCCTCAAGTCTGATCCTGGAATCATCGTCTTGACAAACAGATTGATTTCTCTCTTGCCCTCTTCTGTTTGCCCTTTAATTGTGACCTCTCGAAGCGTGGCCATAAAACTACCGCCATCTGGCGGGATGATTCGTGATTCGACAGAATGACTGATGAATTTGTGCTCGCGAATGATTTTGTTCAGAGATTTTTGTAGTTTAGAAGGTAATATTTCCTCTTCGTCTTCGATATTGACTTTCTGTGGAATGAACAAAAAGAATATTGGTGGGTATACATTTTTTTAAACTATAATGTATCGTTGGATATTTCTACTAAGATAAGCTATCTTTTATTTTGCTTTTAACAACAAAGTATTACACATCCGTTTTAATTCCTGAAAATACCAGATGTTACCAAAAAATTTTTGACTGTTGGAAACGTAGCATAAGAATCAATAAAAAAAAACTTTCTTACCCGCAAATTGCTCATGGACATAGCAGGCGTCTTGAAAGTTGACGCATTGGCGACCTGGATACGGTTGGCTTGTTGGCCATATTTGCCAATTTTGCCAAAGCGAGGCGCCGATGCTGATTGGCAGAACGCCGCCAGACTCCTTGGTACAACATGGCGAGCCAACAGAGACCTAAAGTATAATGTTTCTCAATATTAATTTGCATTTGAAGGTAGTCTAAGGAGGTAGTTGCATATAAAATAAGATTGTAATAATTTCGATTCTTTGATTGATTTTTGTCATGAAGAAAATATGTTTAAAAAAATTGTATCGGTATTAATCGTGTTTCGACAGAATGACTAATGAATTTGTGCTCGCGAATGATTTTGTTCAGAGATTTTTGTAGTTTAAAAGGTAATATTTATTCTTTGTATTCAATATAAACTTTCTGGTTGATGAACAAAAAATATTGGTAAAAATAATGTATAAATTCATAAAATTTACGCCTAAAATCGTATGTAAAATACTTTAAACATCATTTTAATTGTAATAAAAATAATGTAATACTGTACATCGACTAGTAATACGTAGATGTAAGAAAAATATATGAGGGTAGATTAATGTGATCGGAAAGTAGAAAGAGGTTTTGATCAAATTGCAAAGAAATTATAGCCGAAACTTTACTCGAGATCGAATTTTATAATACGATTAAACTATGATTCATTATTTTAGAACAAAAGCATTGAACATGATAATTCATAAGGAAAATTCGTTATTCTTTTTCAATATTTCAAAATTTAACGATCTAATCTTATTCTTTACTTTTGCAAATACGAAATAGAATATGAACTCGAAGCTATTGTGAAACCAATGCAATAATGTAAAAGAATGAAAAGATTAGAATTACCGCCACGGCCTAAAATATTTGAAAAACGATTCTTGCACAATTCTTTAAAATTAGAACAAAATAAAACGGTACTTACATGTTACTGGTTAGATTTGTTGAATTAAATGTTAAATTAAAATTATTTTAAATCTCTGGAATGTCCACTGGGTCTTGAAAGTGGAACTGCTTGTGGTCGCCAGGGAGGGTGTAGTATAACTGAATTCCTTTTTTGAATTTATGGACGTGGCTTGTCTGTGTGTGTTCTGTTACAACTAAATTTTATTGTTTTTGTCACATTCACGAGGATTCGTAAAACGTTTAGTTATAAATCAAAATGTATTAATTTACAATAATGGATATTTAAATAATGTTAAATATTTCTATCCTATATTAAGAGCTATATATTTTATTGAAAGAAAAAAATAAGTGGAAAGTGGATACATGTTTTTTTTAAATCTTTGTTTTCATTGAGACACTTTACGTTTGTATATTTTCTTATCTCACTAGAAGATGATTTGCATTTGAAGAGGGTTATGGAACATGGAACGCACTTCAGAACATGTTCCGTTTTTGTTGCACATAAATGTCATGTCTCGTATTTATTTTTGGAATGTGTTTGAAAGTAAAATCTTTCACAGTTACGAGTAGTAGATAAGAGTACTCTCTTGCTCTTTCTCGTTACTGGAAAGAGCAACTAAAGCTGCTTTACTCGGCTCATACCAAATATGGTTGGGAAGGGAGAGGAATGTCATCGGTGGAGGCGATCGTTAGTATACTATAAAGGGGCCCCTTAAACCTACACGCTGGGTCGCAAGTCCCAGGCGCCGACTGACATTCCTCTCTGTTCCACGCGATGGACCCGGCACCCGCACGGAGAATCCATGGATAGCTAAGAAGTTCGTCTCTCTATTAAAATAAAAAAGGGATATTATGTTTTTGATCTGTTCTAAAATATTTTACTTGTTCATCTTTTTATTGACGTCTGAAAACTTCAATTAAAGTCGGCAATTAATACGTATGAAACGTAAAAAAGAAAGATATCGAGACAAATTTATTATTTAAAAAAAACAATGGAACAAGCTATCAAATTGCTAATCAACCCAGTACCAAAATGTAAAAAAAAATGTCAGGAGAAAGTTCTAATTAAAATTCTTTTAAAAACGAAATTTTACTTTGACTCTCAGATACAACTAAGTGATTGATGCGAGTTTCAAAGCCCCATTATCAGTTTCTAAGTGGTTATTAAACTTTTTTGGACGTAAGCCATTTCTGGGTTCGTCAGAGATTGTTTACAAAAATGTACAGAGGTGCAATCAGGTGCAATTCACTAAGCGAAAATGTCATAATCTACATACTAATGACAGGCCCGTTGGTCGAGTGGATACAAAACCAAGGGTCGCGGGTTCGAATCCCGCTAGGGGCAAATGTTTGTGTGATGAACATCGGCATTTGTACTCGAGTCATGGATGTTTATAAAAAGTATTTAAGTTTGTCTATCCGTTCCCTAGCTTCCATAGTACAAGCTGCGAGCTTAGTTTGGGACTAGGTAATTGGTGTTTTAGTCCAAGGCATTTATTTATTTATTATTTAATCTCACGTTTGTGTTAACGCCGACAGTACAAAATTAGTACTAAATTACTACTGTCGCCGATGACACAGCCGTGTGATTATGACATTTGCGCTTACTGAATTGCACCTCAGGACTGATATGTATAAAAAACAAAATACATACAAATAGTGTGCATAACAATAGTGAAAAAATAAACTAAAAACTTTTCTCCGCAAATTTTCATACAAAGATACAGATGAATTATTATATGTTGCACAATTATTTATTAAATTTTATTGAATTGTTTTATTTTTGTGACATTACCTATTCTGATTTATGTGTGTTTACTAAAGGCATTTTGAATGTGTTTTATTTATTCGTAAATTAAGTTTACTGAACATTTTTTTACCGCCTAAAACTCAGGGAATCCTAGTTTAGTGATTAAGATAATGATGTAGATTTTAATAATATTTCTGTGTATATTGTTTATCGAATAAAGTTTTTGTTAAAGAAAAGGTTTTTTTATTATTATTATACAAATATTTGTGTTATTAAGACCATTGGTCGGGTTCTTCTGTAGAGTAGGTATAAGTATATTAAGTATAGTTCCTGCAGATATCAAGACTTGTGCTAACACTCACAAACATACACACACACACACACACACACACACACACACACACACACACACCATTTATTAACAATTTATATTTATCGTTTTAATTATTCAATAGGAGTACTGTGGGAGTACTCGTACACATGCAGACGAACATATTTTGTGAAACGTAAATTTTATTGTACCCATACTGTGTGCAGACTAATATATTAAACTGATCCCCTAGCTTTGATATTAAGGCCATAACAGAGTCTATGATATTAAACCGGTACATTAATATAACGTTTCATATCGCAAGGCGTCTGTCTAACATTACAAACAATATTGCTATCGCAGCGATCTGTCGTAACTCCGTCTAAGGTTTAATTCGCTTAAAACTTCACAATTAATTCAATTACTTAGCCACAAACAATTCGGAGAGCGGGCTTACTCGAGACATCTAAACTGTGGCCTTAAATTGGATTTAAATTTGCACGGCGGAGTGTTGGGATAAGATACGAGTAATTTACCGAAAAAATGGGCCGGGAACTGATTTGGTAGCTGTAGGTAAATTATTTTTAACGAAGACCTTACTTATTTACGCCTCGATGGTCAAGTGGTTGACGTACCGGACCGTGATCTCAAGGTCTTGAGTCCTGAGTTCGATCTTCAGGTAGAAAAAAGTGTCGGTTTTTCTGTACACAGCCCAAGCTTGTGATCAACAATCCGCATTTGGCAAGAGTAATGATTGAGCTAAATAAAATATTTGTATCAAGAATCATAATTTCAAATGATGGAGGCCTTTGCCCTGCAGAGAGATATTATATTTTATATTTAGGCCTCGTTGGTTGGGGAAGTATCGCCTTGTTAAAAGTTCATCGATTATACCTTGCCGAGGGAAGGGGGGAGGAGTTTAAGGAACACGCAGTAATTGCCTCCACGATTTCAAACTGATTATATTTACAGAATAACTTTTCCTAAAGGGGTCACCAAAAAGTATTATTAAGTAAACAAATACAATTAGAATAAGCCTTTTAATTCACAAACACCCCATCTTTATGAAGTAGTCAACAATTTCTCTTGTACGCACTTTATAAGAATCATGCAAACAAAAGTTCATTGAGTTCACATCACCGCATATATCCGGTACGACATCATCATTGGTGAATAGCAAAGGCATAGCGATCAAAAACATTAGTAAGCCAAAGTCTAATTTGTCTTGGAAGTCCTGTTCAAACCGCTTTCTGGAGTAAATATCTTCCACGTTTATATCGAAGTATTTAAGGAATTTCTGAAGAGAATCGTAGTAAAATTGCTTGAGGTCTTCCAAGTGGGTATCCCTGAATTCCTGGTCAGTTCCCAAGAAGATGAAGTATATGAGATCTAACACTGGAGAACCGTAGTTGACGAATTGATAATCGATGATATATGTATCAGTTTCCTCGCTATCCTGAAAATAATCGAGAAATATCCGCTTATGAATGTACAGCTCAAAAAATAAAAAATGGAAATTTAAAAAAGTTTTTCAGTTTTCAATACTGCACGCATTTAATGCATAGGAGTAGTAGTATTTATTTTTATGCGTAGGTCCAGTGAGATTAATGGGCCTTATGGCCCATATATGACCTAAGAATATTAAGCTCGCAGAGTTAGACCTTATTCAGCCTCCGAAAAACCTTAACCAGTAAAGTACGTATTAAACTAATGTTTCTTATTGTTACCACGTATCAATCAAACTGTGGCATATTAGCATAGTGGAAAATTATAATCAAATGGGATGCTTTATATAAAGAAGATTTTACTTACAATTTTCTTCACCAATATATTATTTGCTCTGAAATCTCCATGGCACATGCAAATTGTATCTTCATCCGACAAATTGATATATTTCTCATATTTCTTAGCAAATATTGGATAGAAATTTGCAAGCTTCACCTTAGTATTACCATCCACTCCTTCAATAGCGGCATTTAAGGCTTTTCGTAAGTAATCTTTTAACTTTTGATCAAAATTGAAAAGACACTTCAACGATTTCATGTTGTTCTCAAAATATTTTGGATATTTCTGCTCCATAGCGAAGGACAAGCCATGAAACCTTGCTAACTGTGCTATTGCTTTTTCTGCAAACTTGAGAGAAACCACGTCCCTTCTATCACCCGTTGTAAATCCCTGCTTTGTGACGTTTTCCAAAACTATCGTTTCTGAATTTAATTCGCAGTAACTCTTCACAATTTTAAACTTTTCTTCATCTGGTACTTCGTATTCTTCCTGTAGTTGCGCATATTTCTTCATCAATTCTTTGTAGACAAAGCTTTCCCTGAAATACACTTCATTCAAGGGAAAGAAGAAATCCTCTTGTGTATCAAGAATGTTTTTTACAAACAAGTTGATTTCTTTACCGCTAATTTCATCAATCACGTCAACCGTTTGCAATGCGCCAAGGTAATTCCCACCGTTTGTCGAAATGTCGTGAACATTCACATGGTATGATTCAAAACCTTCTTTTTGTACTTCGTTTTTAATACAATCTTGAACTGTTAAAGACAGTTTATGCTCAGATGAAATCTTGCAACCATTTGTGTCAGCCATATTTTCAAAATTAATGAGATCAGTAACAGCGTGAAAAGCTACTAAACAAAATCCTTCTCGTTGCCTTAATTTATGTTGCTCATTGTTATTCGGATATTTATATGTGGCATTATCTTATCAACGTTTAGAGCTCTTCAAGTAAATATTAAAGACATGTACAAACGATTGTTTATTTATTTTCGTAAACAAAGTCAACTCTTTCAGTGTGAATGGAGGAATACTACTCGTAAACTGCACTGCTGGGTTTGTATCGCAAGTCCTATTTAAGCCGTTATTTTGTATACCTCATTGTTACTTGCCACAATCTGTTTCCGGAGTTCCATGCGACAGTTTTGAGGCCAAAATTTTGAACCTAAACAAGTACGTAATAAAAACATTTTCAAAAATTTTTTTCCTTGGTAAGTAAGTTAGTCACATAAGTTAGTAAGTTAGTTTACTTTGTGAAAGTTTTTGCAGTTTGGTTAGGACATTGCATGGTCTACTCACCTGATTGCCTGATAAAAATACATTATGAATCCGTGCTTCAGAAGCCAGGTTAAGTCAATAAACCCTTACTATGATAGATTTACCCGGAACAAAACGCTAGGATGTAGAATAAATGTAATTACCAGGCTTGTCAATTAAAGATTATAGTCGTAGCGTTGGGCTCCTAGGTTATTTCCTAGAATGCAATCGAGAGAAACGCTAAAATAAATAAATAAATAAATAAATAAATAAATAAATGCCTTGGACTGACACACCAATTGCCTAGCCCCAAACTAAGCTCGAAGCTTGTACTATGGATGCTAGGGAACGGATAGACATACTTAAATATACTTTTATAAACATCCATGACTCGAGTACAAATGCCGATGTTCATCACACAAACATTTGCCCCTAGCGGGATTCGAACCCGCGACCCTTGGTTTCGTAGCCAGGGTCTCTGACCACTCGACCAACGGGCCCGTCAAAATGCTGACGATGAATCACTAGGATGAAAAAGTAGCTATGTACTGAACCGTCTTTTCATCAGAACGCATTATGCAAGTCACACAGAGTAATCGCTAAAATACAGACATCGTACCGCGTACACAAGCTGCTATTATAGTCGCATTTAAACAATCAACCTTTGTGTGCACGTTTTGCTCATAATATAAGTACCTACATATATGATCTAACTTATATTGGATGACTGGTTATCACATTGATAGTCGTCTAAAAGAAGCTACTTATTTGCGTTAGAAATATCTTAAAGTGCAAGTAATGCTGCAAAAAGCGCCTGTTCATTCTATCCCTACCACGCTGTCCCTACTGATAGGGATAGATGGAATTTTTATTTCAAAGTATTTCTACCGGTAAGGATATTTGGATTATTTTTCCATCTATCCCTACTTATTATATACTTATTGTACATGAGATATAAGACTGTTAGGGATTAATATATCCTATCTTTTTACTCAAGAAAAACAACCTAATTCTTTATTCTGTAGGATAATATAAGATGAATATTTAAGGATACTGTATAAATAACCAATCTTAAAAACCATTAAAGTAATATTCTTCTCTTGTTCATTGCTCTTTTTATAAGGCTTTTTATAGTCAATTTCATGTGCAGGTTATTAAAAAAAACGAAGTACTATTTTTGGAACATTCTTATTAAATCCTCCCGGCAAAGTGAATGTTCTGATAAATTATTAGTGGTTAACGTGGATAAATTTACAGACAAGCAAGATCAACAAAGTTGTTATTGTGTTAATAAATTGCTATTTTGCATAAATTAATTAATTTGTTTTATATAATACGCCTACAACTTTTTGCATGTCCCTACGAAAGCACTGTTAAAATTATGTAGTGTATACGTCACACACACCTCCCTATATTAAGTCTACATGTTTGATTTGAGACAGTAGGTAATGAAACGTACATTGCGCATCAAACACCTTTTTTAATCAATCGTCTCCCATCGCCCTACATAGCAATTACTTATTTTTTTTAGGTACATAGACTGTACAAAATTATGAATAGGTGTAAGCCTATACCTACGGACTTAGTTGCTATGACACGCAATAACTTGGTTTGCACGTGTATTGTACCAACAACGTATGTATATACATACATACACACACATCAAACACTTATGTACGTTCCTTATGGAAGGCATTCAATTAACTTTAATTAATGTTGAGAAACAAAACTGATCAGATGGTTAAATAATTCATCGGTTTTGTTGGCCCCGTTGGTATAGTGGTCGGAGCTCTGGCTAAGAAACCGAGATGTCGCGGGTCCGAATCCCTCTAGGAGTAAATGGTTCCACTTACTTTCACCTGGGTATTATCGATTTATTTCCGAGGTGAGCAAAGTAGACTTGCCCATTCCACTTTGTTCACCTTAGTTATATCACACAGCAAAGTGGAATGGTTAATTCCCGCTGTCCCCACCAGGCTTGTCCCCACCAGTGGGGACAACGCGACTTTTGAATGGAATCCTAATGGAGTTTTAATGGAGTGGTTTGCCATTGCCTTCTCCGTTTCACACACTTGATCGTAGCGGCAGGTTTCCTCACGATGTTTTCCTTCACCGTACAGCTGGTATGAAATTACGCACATAGATTTTTGATAATCCAGAGGTGGGTGCCTGACTGGATTTGAACCGCCAAGCTCACGCATGTGAAGCGGCGCTCTTACCACTAGTCCACCGAGCTGTTTTGTATGGAATAAACCGTTCGAATATACCGATTATTATAACGTACGTAACAAAATATTCATGTTTGATGTTTCCGTTCCCCATATTCGCGTATGTACGAGTACGTGCTTACACGGCTTAACGTAGTTGTCTGTAACATTACACGTGGATAAACGTGCGAAATCGCCCTGTGTGTTTGTCTGCAAACACTGTGTCCTGTATGACTGCTGTGGCCACACAGAATGACTACGTGGGAATCATTATGAAATTTAATAAACTGGAAGTACTGTAGCGAGGATAATCAAGTCATGACTTAAACTTTGGCTTCCCAATATAAAAGTAACATCATATTTTGGGAGCCCTTTATTTCGCAAAATATTTAATTGTTAAATAAGTTTTAGTTTAGCTAATTTAAACTTTAGGTTACTAAAGTATTTAAGGAATAAAACTGAAAGGAGGTAAACCATTTATTAAGCAAATAGACTTAACAACAAAAACCCTTTATTAAACAAATCATTCATAATTTTTTCTTCTACCAAATTAAGATGTTACATTTAGTTCATTTCTTTATGTCATATTCCACGTGGAAAGAAAAGTAATCGAGAGATACAAATAATAGTAGCTCACTTTAATTCTAAAGCCGCCATTTTCACCTACACGGGTACAAAACCCATGGGCACAACAACTATCGCCCGCATACCCGCGGCCTTGGGCGGATCGACCGCACGGTACACATTACGCAGCCGTCCGAAGGTATTCCACTTTGATCACCTAATTTTTGAGCACCTGGCCTAATTAACTTTTGTAAATCCAGTACAGTGTTTTACTGCTGTCAAATAACTTTTATTAAACGCCGAAAACGTAAGCTTTTAAGGGCTGTAGTATGAAAAGTATTGTAAAATAAATACTTTTTAGTTCCGATTAACTAGAATAATTTATTAAAAGTTCTACAGTAACTGTAGCATAATTATTTGTGCTTCAGTTTTAAAGTTTCCTAATTGTAAGAGTAATTTTTTTTTTGATGCAGTCAAACACCCAATTCAAAATAAATTTAGTAAGGAAAAAAAGAAAATACGTAATTTTCGTAACAAAGGGTTGTGTTCGGAAAAACGACTTATTTTGCCCAACCTGGAAGTTGAACCCAGGAACTCGACCAGTTACTAAAACCAATAGACTATCGAGGCGAATAATATGAAAAGGTGCTCAAAGTGGACTAGGCCAGGTGTTCAAAAATTAGGTGACCAAAGTGGAACATCTCGCCATTTGGTACTCGCTGCGTAATCACTCGATTCGATACCCTACTCTAATTACGTAAGGTGCAAATTTAATTGTGTACTGAAGCCTATGGAAGTACGATGGATTCATTAAAACAGCTTCACAGGCTGTTTAGTACTGTTTTGAATTGACTTGAAACTGAAAGGCCGAAATGAGCGGTCGTTTGGGTAAATTACCGCCTTATTATCCCTTTGGAGATCGGTTTGGTGAAATGGTTGAATAGTTGAATATTTTACTATACAAGGCGTCGTTGGTTCGGTCTGGGGGCACAAATAAAGCATTTAAAACTTGAAACTTTATGTTTGTACTAAGCTGGTTGTATATAGATATTATGAGAAAAGAAGCATAATCGAAATTCGATCAGGCGACGTAGATACGTTGTTGCTTCATGAAAAAACAGCATAGTACAAGCATACATTTTCAAGTTTAAAATACTTTATTAGTGCCCCCAGACCGAACCAATGACATCTTGTATTATATTCAACTATTTAAACATTACACCTAACCGATCCTCAAAGGGATAATAAGAAGCTTTTAAATAATTGGGATTTGCCAATTTATAGGACTTGTCCTTAACACTACACTTATCCCAACACTATGTGATGAACATCAGTTTTTGTGCTCAAACCAATTATGAATTTAGGGGCTATCCCCTAAAAATCTCATTTATAAAACCGTTTAATTTCCACAACAGACATCTCTTTTAATTTGAATCGTAAAGAATAAAACGCGCAACAGTTTTCAAATAAATTGCGGTCCCGGCCTGTTTCAATTAAATTGGGGGTCTGTGTGACCGACCTTTCAATTGGTACTTCGATCGACGGATATTCAGAGTTCCTTAGCAAGTAATCCGAACCTATATACCTACTATTTCTATGTGACATCTAAACCTATTTGCAACGCATTGTTGTCACTTAAATATAAGTTAAATAAAAAAATATGAAGACAATTTATAAATGAGTCTCTAAAGACTACATGTATTATGTTTATGTTCTTTCGTTCTGTTTTATTTATTATTTTAATGCAGATATAAACTGTTAAGATAATTAAGAAATGTTAGGCATAGAAGTATGTTTTAAACGATATAAAAATACAAATAATTTGGACTTGCACACCAATCGCCTAGCCCCAAACTAAGCTCGAAGCTTGTACTATAGAAGCTAGGGAACGGATAGACATACTTAAATACATTCAAAACATCCGACTCGACTCGAGTACAAATGTCGATGTTCATCACACAAACATTTGCCTCTAGCGGGATTCGAACCCGCGACCCTTGGTTTTGTAGCCAGGGTAGCATTGCACGTAAGGTATGTGTTAGTTGCCATAAAATGAAAAAGATAACAACAAGGTCCTACGGAACCCAGCCTCTCGTCTATCCCTCGAACTTATCCCGTCGGTCGGTCGGACCGTCTGGTTTCGATTTATTTCGCCAGGTAAGGCGGACGAAGTTTAGGGCAGGTGAAGAGGGCGCCCAGTGATGCGACGACGATATTTCAAAACCATATTATTTTGGTAGAAAAAAATATGAAGAAATTTAGTCTCATTGTTATATTCTTGCTGGCTTGCCTTCGTGGCTTCGTGTAATGAAGTATGAAGAAGCAATAATTGAAGCAAAGACATGAAAGAGTAAATTACTGTGAGATTTAGGCACAATCGCCGATATAAATTATTTTTAAGAAAATTATAGGACCGTTGCGAATTGCTATTGAAACGTGTGAAAAAGGTTGACCCTATGAAGCGGTGGTTCCACTTAGTTAAATATAAAAATGGTAGATTTGATTCGCGCCTTGAATGCAAAGAACCAGTCGTTTTTATTAACAAAACATACAAAGGACAGTTAATGGTTATATTTTAATAATATTAATATTTACTGTCGGAATTTCTGGTGAGGCCGAATGATGCCGAATATGCATTCAACCCTTCCCTATAACCTAACTCAGTCCCGGGGGAAAATAGACGATATTATAACATTGTAACGAGAATTTCCATGACTGATGGTTTACAAACTTTTCCTTTCTGTTTTCGTAAGCTTGTCTTCAAGTGAGCGACGAGAACAATAAATTGTTTTTTTTTTTAATTATTTTTAACTTGAAGTATTCGAGCCTTTATTTAGTGCTTTCAAATTTAATAAATGAAGTTTAATTCTCGTCATGATTATGTTATTTCAATTTCTGAACAAGTATCTTTCCATGTTATTGAACATAAAACACACTAGTTTCCTATGAATTTGTATGTTTGCTCAAATATCCGCATAGATTTAAGTCGTAAGATATGACACCAGAAAACTGTAGCAATAATGTATTTGACTAACGTATTTTTTAACATGCTGTCACTGCGCTAATATGCGACAGTCGCTACAAATTTAAGTGCCAATATTAGAGCTAACCGAGGGCATATCTTACCATTTCAAAAAATTGCTACCAGTATTTGAACTGAGAGATACGTTGAGTGCGACGTATGTCCAACATATTACGTGCCCTCGCAACCAACTGTTGATGTATGGCGACAATTAATTCACCGTGTTAATAACAACAGCTCGCGACTTGAAAGATGTGATTTATGCACACAAATATACTCGTATTTTACACTCGTGAGTTTTATCGATCGTCCGTGTTCATATTTTATTAACGCGCCATATTTCATCTGTGGGGTCTGATTAATTTGTTTCAGATTTAATCCTGATTACATGTAGGAACATTAATTCAGTGCGATCCCGCCTAGTATCGGTAGACTCTTTCCAAAATACCGGTCAGTTATTTATGTAAATAAATAAATAAGTTATTTGAACTAACATACCAAGTACCTAGCCCCAAACTAAACTCGAAGCTTGTACTATGGAAACTAGGGAACGGATAGACACACTTTAAATACTTTTATAAACGATTTCATGACTTGAGTTAAAATGCCGCTGATCATCACTCAAACATTTGCCCCTAGCGGGATTCGTAGCCAGGGTCTCTGATCACTAGACCAACAACGGGCCCGTCCAATTTGTTTTTCAATTTTATTAAAAAACAGCAGTAAATATTTAATGTTATGAATGAAGCGCAACTAAGCGCGCGCAAGGGGGTTAAAAAACTCCAATCTTGTTACAAGAATTTTAAATGCGCGTTTTGTATAAAATTGATCGCTGAAGTAATCTTCAAGCGCTGTACATAATTCCATGAGAGCGTCTAGTTAATTTCATATAGATAATTTTAGTCAATCTTATTAAGAACTTGCTTAACCATTTTCAGATATTCATTCTCCGAGAAACTCGAAATAAACTAAGACGGAGTCTCATGTATGTATGAGTATTTTGTTACTAAATATTAAACCGATATAACATAAGACAAGTTGTGGGTCTCTCGGGTAATTATCGCCAACTTCCAGACACCGGGTTATTACTGAATTTATTCAAACAGAAACACCCAATCAAAAATATTAAATATTTACTCCATATATTTATTATTTATGAACAGAAATACCTAACTTTGTAGTAGGTTTGTGTTCCTTGTTAAATTAAAATGAACTTTATGTTATGGACCTTAACAGCTATTATACCGCAAAACCCGCGAGAACAATGAGGGAACTTTCACAAAAACAGTTTAGTGCTGCTTTATTGTTACAATTCGACATAAAGTACAACATTTGTGAAACTTACAACACTTTTAATGGAGTGGGGGCAAAGGCCGTGTCGTGGTCTTAGGATCTAAGGCTCGTATTAATAAATCGCACTCAACTCTGAGCTCGAACTTGAGTGCGAACTAGATATGTACGTCATTCTCATACAAAAAAGCACCTCAAGATCGAGCTCAGAATTGAGAGCGATTTATTAATACAAGCCTTGGTAAGATACTCGTAAAGTATAATTAATAATATTGGTGGGAAACAAAAAGTACTTTTTTATTATATTCAAAAATAGACACAGCCTTGGAAGACAATACCTCGCCGAGTGATCGTGGTGTATTGGATTCCTAAACTTTTTAATCACTTATATTAGGGAAGCCTTTATTTTTAGACTTTAGTCCATTTCAGCTAAGATGATCTCTGTGACAGGTATACTTCTTATGCGGAATTAAACTTTATTTTAGGACAATAAGCTCCACGAGCTGATAAAATGATGTTCAATGGGGTTCTTTCTTAATTCTTTAGAATCGTTTCGATTTTCCTTTGACCCAACTGTCATGGGATCATCTTAGGCGAAATGGACTATAGTATTTTACCTACATGTTTAATCATTTTATTAGACAGGCAGCATCCGTGCTGTAAAGAGCATGTCTAGAAGCTACCAATTTGTACACACTGGTTTCCTAGTTTCTAAGCTTTAGGGTTTTATTTTATTTAAGTTTGCTTTCTATTATGATCGAATCATTGTCTACAGGCTTGCTACTTTTCTACTAAGCGTTAAGTTCACGTATACAAACACACAAGCAGAAACCTACTTTACTAACACAGTAACCGCCAACTCAGACGCCATGTCCATAAAAACCCTTGAAGGCAGAAAGCTACCTGACACATATTTGCCACCTTTACTTCGAAGTCGTATAAATAACCCTTCAAATATTAATATCGTTAGCCGGCGTCACGCGCTAGACGCATCACGTATCGAGCATGGAATTGTCACGCGTCGAGTGATCCCGTCACGTCGCCGTGATGCTTGTAGGCAATTCACATGTCCGAAGCATCTATGAAATGGAAAAAACTATTAAACAAAAGAAGGCTTGTTTTGGCTAATCTTTTCTTATGAATTTATATCCTTTTAAATATAGTTTTATTTTATTAGTGGTAGTAGTCGCGTAAACCTAACAAAAAATTACATATTGGATAAATTTAAATAATTTAATTATACTAGCATTTACACTACGGATTTAAGTAGTTCATGCTAACAAAGTTATAAGCAGAAAGCTACCTGACACACATTCACCACCCTAACTTTGACATCGTGTACCTAACCTTCAAATATTAATATCGTAAGCCGGCGTCACTCGCTAGACGCATCACGTATCACGCATAAAAGTGTCACGCAGAAAGTCAGACACCCGCACGGCGTGATCCGCCCGTCACGTCGCCGAGACGCTTGTAGGCAATCTACGTGTTTGTAGAAAAATAAAAGTATTATTTTAGGTTATAATTTTGATATAAATTAAAAATGGAATGAGTTGAGTGAGGTGAGAGTTTTTGCTTATGAAAAATCCGGCAGATGGTAATATGTACATAAGCGTAAGTTCAGAGATGATCATGATCATGATTGGTTATTATTGATATTACATTGACAGGTAAGTCACGAAGCACCAATCACAGAGCAGTCTAGCAAAAATCTCATTAAACAAAGCGTATATTTAGTTAGATTGCGATTTTAACAAAAAAATATGTCATGCTGTATACTAACGTTTAATGCAATTACATGATTGAATTCGAATCTTCCACGATGGATATACGCGTAGAATAATACTGACTGACTATGTTACAACTATGTTCGCCGTAGTTAAGTAACACTGAACAACAGAATATTCCAAGTCTCCGAACTTGAGCAGGTTTCAAAGTTTCTATCACCTTCCTTGGAAAAGGGTTGACATAACGTTTTGTAGTACGTCATCAAGACAAACTACTTGTTAATAAACCTATTCTGGACTTCATCAGAGATGGTTAAAGAAGGCCTTAAATGGGTTTAAATAAAACAGGAGAACACTGTTCAACAAAAGCAATGACTCGCTATAACAACTAAAAAGAAATACAGACGCCTATCCAAAAGATTTAAACGAAAACTATACTTCAATCAGTTTCCAACTTAATTCGGACTACAGAAGGTCGCAAATTCATATTTGTGAACCTCCCGAGATCGTCGGAGGCGTATTTATGAGCACTTTAAACCCTTTTAACAATTTTATGAGTTTGTCTATTTTGACCGAATAAGTTTCAAAAGGCGAGGTCGGGAATAAAACGAGGATAGATAGTTAAATTAGAGAAGCAATCCGGCCTTCAAACAAAGTGAAGTCCATCTTGAAAGCTTGATGACGAATAGATTCTTTGTCCATTTTATGTCTGAATTAAAAATGAAAGCAACGCAATAAGTAGGTATTGGAAATAAAAATTAGCCAAGTGCGAGTCGGACTCCCGCACTGAGGGTTCCGTACAAATTCTATTTTTGACGTATTAAAAAAACTACTGAATAGATTTCGTTCGAACCAATTTTCGTTGGTAGTTTTTATGGTAATGTACATTATACTCAGTCGGGTCATAAGTTCTGTCATAAACTTTTTAGGAAATTATTGATACACCTTTGGAGATATACATAAAAATTATATATGAAATGAAAGGTTATTTAATTTGCAATATAATTTTATCAACATCATTTGAAATGTCCTCCTCCATTTTGGACAGATGCCTTTAATCTACGAAGACAGTCAGCCATCACTGCACGCACCATATTCATTCACCTTTCTTTCGCTGATTTGACCAGAAACGCTCGGAGAGACACCAAATTCTGGTGAGGTTAAGTACCGACTTTCCCCTTCAAATATTGGTATAACTTGTAATACCATCGGTTTAAACGTGGACTAGAAGAGAACCGGTGTTCATGCCGGGTGAAGTCAATTCCGCGCGCCGTGAACGAGTATTTCGTGCTTCGGGACAAATGAGTCGGTGTACAGTCCTGTTGGAATGTCGTATGTCTATTCTTGATTATTATTTTAGATAAAGGTTGTACTACGCTTGTTAGGACATTATTTTGATATAGTACAGCCTTGATTTTCCCCCTTTTTTACCGAAAAACACCTCAATTATGCCTGAATACGAGAGTCCAAGGCAAATCATGAAAGAGTAAGAGTGAAGACTGCACTGGTCCCTCAAAATACACGTGCTTGCTTCTTCACTAATGTGGGCATACAGTTTTTCATTTTGTTTGTGATAATTTAAACCTATCATTAAAAAAAAAGACATCCAAAAAAAGAATTTCGCAGTTTTTTTTCCAGCGTGCCGTCGTAACAGAGCCCGGGATCTTTCCAGCTTAATTTTCTTTATACGATCATTTGAAAAAATCCGGTCTTCTAACGATAAGCACGTGGTTTCAGGTTTTTATTTAGCACTCTTTTTAGTTTGGTTCTGTTTAGCCACAGCTGGAGGGCTAGCGTTTTTTGTTTACGCACGGGATTTTTTTCGTTTGACGCCTTCCCTGCTCTGATGACCGCTAGTGTTTCTAAAAGAGCAAGGTCTGCCGCTTCTTTTACGTTTTTGAAATCTCGAGACTTCAGTGTATCGATTCATAGTACAATCAAAGAAGTAGGACGCTTTTTTCAACTTTTGTACGAAATTGAAAATCACCTTCTGTGCGTTACAACAACGGTGCAACGGAAAACCCGTGACTCTATTGTCTTTGATCGTCCATTCCATATTCAAATATGTATAAAAATAATTAGTTCTTCTATTTCCGATATGAACAAATGTTCTATTTTTAAAATTAGTCGCAGACAATCTGGTCGGTCTTCAAAACTCAAAATTATAAGGTTGTGACAGAACTTATGACCCGACTGTGTATATTCATTTCAGATTTATCATCCTCTTACTTTAGAAGTTAGAGGGGGGGGGACACACTTTTTTCCACTTTGGAAGAGTCTGTCACGCAAAGTATTCACTTAAGAAAAAAATGAGCTTAGAAACCTCAATATAATTTTTAAAGACCTATCCATAGATACCCCACACGTGTATGTTCAATGAAAAAAAAATATTTTCAGTTTCAGTTCTAACTATGGGGACCCCCCATTTTTTTATTTTTTTTTCTATTTTCGCGTAAAAACCTTGTTGCGGTTCACAGAATACATCTACTCACCAAGTTTCAATAGTATAGTACTTATAGTTTCGGAAAAAAGTGGCTGTGACAGACTGGCGGACAGACAGACAGACAGACAGACAGACAGACATGACGAATCTATAAGGGTTCCGTTTTTTTGCCATTTTGGCTACGGAACCCTAAAAAACAATGAAAAATATTATTTATAGTTCATGTAGGCTTCAGAGATGTACTAAGGAGTCGTTTAAGGTTATAGATTCTGGCGGCGATTTCAGAAAGCAGTAAACCTATAGAGAAGAAACTGCAGTAACTTTACAGTCGCTCTTTTAAAATTGCTCTTTTTAGGGTTCCGTAGCCAAAATGGCAAAAAAACGGAACCCTTATAGATTCGTCATGTCTGTCTGTCTGTCTGTCTGTCTGTCTGTCTGTCTGTCCGCCAGTCTGTCACAGCCACTTTTTTCCGAAACTATAAGTACTATACTATTGAAACTTGGTGAGTAGATGTATTCTATGAACCGCAACAAGGTTTTCACACTGAAATGGAAAAAAAATAAAAAATGGGGGGGTCCCCATAGTTAGAACTGAAACTGAAAATATTTTTTTTCATTAAACATATACGTGTGGGGTATCTATGGATAGGTCTTTAAAAATTATATTGAGGTTTCTAAGCTCATTTTTTTCTTAAGTGAATACTTTGCGTGACAGACTCTTCCAAAGTGGAAAAAAGTGTGTCCCCCCCCCTCTAACTTCTAAAGTAAGAGGAGGATAAATCTGAAATAAATATATAATGTACATTACTATAAAAACTACCAACGAAAATTGTTTTGAACGAAATCCATTCAGTAGTTTTTTTAATACGTCAAAAATAGAATTTGTACGGAACCCTCAGTGCGGGAGTCCGACTCGCACTTGGCCAATTTTTTACAATATTTGTAATGTTTGTACTAAATAAAAGATCTCAAAATTGATACAAACACCATTTTGTATAAAAGATCTCAAACTTGATTCAAATACCAAGTTTATTATTCTACATAATGTAAAAAAATACTTACCCATTAAAGTGAACCAGAAAATTCCACAGAAAAACCACAAAAACCATCTACTCTGAAAGCTGCAATTAAATCTCAGCTCTTTTCATAAGTAACCAACTTTTCGCACGTAACTTCGTCAGTATAAAATTAGTGTTAAATCTTATCATGGAAAATCTTTGCCTTTTAATTCAGACACTGAATGAAATTTCAGAAATACTTGACTTATATTTTTAATGGACGAATTAGGGTCGAGATGTTATTGTTAAAATATTTGCTCGTGATCTCGAGCTTCCCGCTACGATTCCCGGGTCAGGCCATTTTCCTGTCGGTTTTTTTTAACACAACCTGATTTTGCAACTACCAATCCGAGTTTTGCATCATGGTGTTTAAGCCAAACGCAATTTTTGTCACGTGATTAAACATGATTTCAAATGATGGAAGGCATCGCGCATTGGTATGTGACTTTACTTTATTGATGTCCGCTAGAGGTTAGAACACAGTTCTTAATGGATTTTGACGGGTTGAGGCATCGATCGACCATGTTATGCGACAATTCGGACTAAGGGCAAAGTCAACATATAACTTTGGAGTTAGGAGTTAGCCTCTTAGGGATCTCTGTGATAGGTTGCGTGGCACTTTTCATAATTTTTCAATAGAATCGATCACATTTTATTACCTACTCTCTTAACACAATGCAAAAGCACTATAAAGTGACGTGATGATGATGACTTTCAAAACAAACTAGCGGATTAGCATTAACATTGAGTAAATCCATAATTTAAGTTATTTTAAACAAAAAGGTTCAGCCAGGTATAAACTTTAAATAGGTCAGGATATAGTGTAATGTATCGGCTAGTCTGTTGATAAGTGGGGACTCCGGCAGGTGCACATTACTTGCAAAGTTGTGTAATGAATTCAAGAATATGAGAATAGTGTTTTAGAATATCGAGTTCCAAGCATTCAGTACATACAAGCTTACTTTGAAGCTTGGCAATTAGTGTTATTCGAAGGAATTTACTTATATTTGCCGTAAGTACACGGAAGTCCATTAGCCGAGCATTCAGGTGGCCGATCGTCGGAAGACAGCGGTAACACCCCCCCCCCCTCGGAAAAGCGTTTCGACCGCGTTTCTTTTATTTATTTCGGAAATGGCCGCCGAGAAACGTTTTGTTGGGAACGCGGGACGCTGAATTCCTCAGGCGGAAACGCTCAAAGGACATGATAACCTTTTGTTGTGTTTATGACGTGACGTTGTTAGAATTGTTGGTTACATGTTGTGTGTTTTAGGGAAAGGCTATTATGGACACAAGTTATATATTTGTCATGAACGGATTAACTTGCCTAAGCTTGTTTTATTTGTACTATGAATGGAAGGGAACGGATAGTCATACTTAAATGACGACCCGCTTGGTGTAATGGTCAAGATGTTGCCTATTACGCAAGAGGTCGCGGGTTCGATCCCCGCACAGGACAAACATTTGTGTGCATGAACATGTCTGTTTGTCCTGGTCTGGGTGTTATATGTATCTATTTAAGTATATTTGTAATACCACTGTTGATTCTGATGTCTGTAACACGGGGTCAGATCAATGTATGTGATGTTGTGAAATATTTATTTATTTAAATCTTCTTAATAAATTTAATAAACCTCAAAGTTCTGTACTGATTGTTTAACTGATTGACTGGCTGACTAAGTGATCTCTCAACGCACAGCTCAAACCACTGGACGGATCAGACTGAAGTTTGGCATGCGGTTAGACGTTATGACGTAGGCATCTTCTTAAAAGTATTTTGCTCCACCCCCAAGGAGATGAAATGGGGGATGATTTGTATGAAACTTTGTCAATTTTAAACCGGTCGGTCTGTGACTTTGCATACATAAAGTAATTATGCCGTAGAAGTCCCCTAAGAAAGGATTTTCGTAAAATCCACCCCTATGGGATAAAATAGGCCACGCGGACGAAGTCGCAGGCTGACGCTAGTACTATTATAAAAAAAAAGCTATGACTTGGAAATCTTTTTTTAATCTTTGACCCCTAATGGGATTAGAACCTTAGTTAACATGTAGATAGAAGGTCAGCTTAAACATGGAACAGACATGTTCCATCCACACATTTTTTTTTCCTGTGCTCTTCACGTAAAGGTCAACTTCTTAACCATTACACCAAACCGTCGTCAAATGACTTGGCCGGTCGAAAGGCTTATTTGTCAACCATTAAGAAAATCGATATCGTCGTCTATTCGTCGTATTTTTCTAACACTACCACCTATTCACTCTCTATACCCCAGTTTCATTTGTAGAACTCACGCCCATCATTGTACTCTATAGTAAATGCACCTTTTGTTCCTGAAATAATACTGAAACGTCACACCCCTACAGAGGGCCTTGGTATAATTTACTTAAGTTAACCCACAGATTGTAATTTTAACTTAATTGCCGAGACGGGCCGTTATGATGGGAAATGAAAAATGTCTTGAGTAAGACTTTTAAAACGCTTGCTTTTAAAATACTTGTAGATTTTAAAGGAAAATAAATTTGAATACTTAACCAAGCGAACGCGTGACCTTTGACATAAATTTAAACCGTTAGATAAGCCCTTTGATTCGCTCAGAAATGACACTAAAATTAAAGCGAGGGTCGCTTCTTATAGCTGTGACGGCATATTGCAAAACGTATGCCATGTGAAGCAAAATATTGCCACAGATAAATGGTGTCGGGGCTATCTATGTATATAATGATCTAAGACTCCTGGTAAGTTTTAACCAGCATCATAAGTGTTAAACCCGGTATCGAACCTTTTTGGCACTGGCCGTATGTAAAAAAGTAAAATATTATGAATACAATTTATCTGTCAGAAATTTTCACTTCTGACATTTTTGGATACATGAACAATTGTAAATTAGACAATATTTTAATTAATTATAAATATGTAATTATCATTGTGAAACAAGAGTCCAGAGAATTATAGTGTTTATTTCAAATACAACGAGTTTTTATTGTCGGCGACAACCACAGCGTTGTACATGGTCCTTCGAGCCTATCGTCTGAAGCTGAATGAAGGCCTTCCCCATATGGGAATTAGCCCATAGTTATTACGCTGGTGAGTGATTGCCCGGGTTTTGGTATTCACCATATTGACGTCACTGACCATCCCGCCGAAATGTCTCTAAGTCGCTTCATACGACACCCACACGAAGATATATTGTGATGATACAATATTATGTGATTGTTCTATTCTACGCAGGACCCTTTTAAACACTAACCTTTTTGATTCAGACATAACTCGTCGCTATTTTGCGTGCTTAGTGAACCTTTTTAAACCTCATTTAACTTATTGGATAAGCCTTATTACAGTTTCATAGATAAATGGCGCGCAGTCCGCAAACTAGCGCCGCCAATAGTTTTTATTTATTTGTAATTTGACGGACAAACATATACTTATAGAAACTTTCACATCTATACAAAATATAATCAATCCTGAAGAGTTTGTTTGTTTGTTTGAACGCGCTCATCTCAGGTACTATTGGTCCGATTTGAAAAAATATTTTTGTTTTGGATAGTCCTTTTGACGAAGAAGGCTTTACGCTATTGTATACCTATGTGTGACGAAAATGAAAACCACGCGGACGGAATCGCGGGCGGCCGCTAGTTAATAATAAGTGTGATTCAGTCATAGATATTTTACTGGCACTACATTCCCTTCCACTAACTTTTATTATTTTACATGATGATGTGATTAAGACCCTGACTAATTTGACAGCTTCATTAAATCTAACCTGTCCATTTAGTCCTTGGATACGAGTGGGACTTGTAGTTTATGTCTAACAATATCATTTTACTGGCAACAAACACTTTCTCAAGTTTAACGATAGTCGTAAAGAATCCCCTTACGACCGCTGTTTTTCTGTAATAAGACACGACATTTTTCATCTTCTATTAACATCTACAAGCGAGCTTTATGAGATTTCTTAAGATTAATACAAGTAAAGGGCAATTTATTTACCTCTGTATTTTTGGGAAAAGTTAATACGAAATGCCTTCTAATCATAGTAATATGATAACTGTTAACTTTGTTTGGATGTTTGTCCGTCAGTCACGCTGAAAGTACTGAGCGTATTTTAGTTAAATTCGGTACCGACAGGGAATGGGCTGACTGGGCTTTCTTGAAAGGATAATTTTTATCCCGAATAAAAGCTTCTCTAGGAATCTGGATAACACGGGTAATAAGTAGTCTATTATATTCACTTATCACGAATCCACCAACGAGTAATTTATAACTAAGCAAAGCTGGCTCTATGAAGCCGAGTAATGCCAATATTACCTTGACAATTGACACACACACAATTAGTGATTTGTGGAAACCGTATTTATTTGTTCTCGTAGTAATAGTTCGGCAGTGGACAATAATTAATTAGATGAGAATAGATTTATTAATGTCCATTGCTAATTATGCTCTATTGGTGAAATTAATTTCATATACGTGTAATATTACGTATACATTTAAGTTAAAATTTGTTGTTTATTTTGGCGTCCATTCTAAACAGAAATTACTATCCGATAAACATCAGATAGTCAAAATAACGACCTTAGTGAATAGAGCAACTGTCAAGTTTCTTGTCGATTCTTCTCGCCAGTAAATGCCTTCCGAATTGGTAGCATATTCATTTTCATTATTTTGTAATTTTCTGACGATGAATAAGTAAAGAACGAAGAACGCTGGCTTAAACTACAGGTCACCGTCCGTCTTAATATTTGCAAGCCGTCTCACACTATGTTTTCCTAAATAGTAAATCCATATTGCTACAGTGCATTAAACACAATAATTCCCTACGTCCATCCTTAACAATTTTGATACCAATAATATAGTATCAAACGCGAATAAACCTCATCCGAATATTCTGGAACGGTCTAGAGTATAAATACTCAGTCACTCCACTGTCACTAATAATACCAGCTAATCAATACAGCGTGTTTAGAGTATGCGAATCTCCGTACACACGTATCCAAGGCCTAATATACTATCAACATCATCATCAATCAGCCTGTTAGACGCCTCTGTTGGATATAGGCTCCTTCCAGATGGGGTTTTAAGCCCATAGACCATTTAAAAAGCTCCATGGTGCTGTTACAGCGCTCGGCCTGCGATTACTAAAATTAAGCAACTTAAGCAGAGTCCAGTCATCGGATGGGTGACCGTAAAAAATCATCTTAAGCGCCATCGTGCTTCGGAATGCACGTTAAGCCATTGTTCCTGCGCCTGATCTCTCTACGGTCGTGTTAATTGCTGTCCCACCGCACTATGAGAGTGAAGGAATAGGGAGTGCGCCTTAGCTTGCGAACTCACTCAGAAGGGTATTACTATGCCAATAGGCTCCAGGCTAAGCAAGTGGGTTAGTGATCATATTACAGTAAAAAATAAATGGCGCAGTCGGAACTGTCTAGTACCACTGGCGGCCGCCCGCGATTTCGTCCCCGTGAATTTCTGTTTCCACCTACATGTATTATATCATATTCAATACGAAGAATTCACCCCTTAGATAATTATGCGCTTTTAAACAAACAAACAACCAAGCAAATTCTTCAGCTTTATTCTATTAGTATAGACTAATGGACTATTGATAACTATTGTCAATGACAACCAATTGGATTAGAGAATTATCGGGCTGTGAACTCGTAGTCCAAAGTTCGTTGCCCAGGACGAGTCAAGTTTGTTTCCAATTACGTGCCCATAGATTTCGGGTGGGATCGTTAACTCAATATTGACAAGTGGTGGTTTTTGTAACGATAGATTGATTTTCGTGATAGAGAACTCTGCCTGCCGTGATCAATGATTGCTTTACGAATTATTATAGAAACGTATCAAGGAGACTTTCTCACCTAACTAGCGACGGCCCGCGACCTCGTCCACGTGGATTTCGATTTCCGCACACATACATAGTGTTATTTAGCTTAAAGCCTTCCCCGACAGATGAACTTGCCGACACAAATATTTTTTCAGTTCGTACCAATACATCCTGAAATAGCGGGATCAAACAAACAAATTTTAGCTAAATATAGATTAAATATGAATACCCAAATAAAATAAATCTCGTCTGACAAATGGTAACTTCACTTAAAGAGAACAGGCATAAATATTACGGCCTTTTATTTTGAGATTATATAAAATTATGCAATCAGAGTCGTAAGACTGAAAAATCATGCCGTTTTTGAACCTGAATCTGTGAGCAATCAAGTAAGAAAGGGCTTTTTAAAGACAGGAAGGGAAACGCATTCACGGATTTCGAAGTGTTTTGATGCGGTGGTAACTTAAAATTTACAAAAACTAAATTCCTTCAATCTTGGAACTTTAAAAGGGATACACTGTAAGTTTTCTATACAAAGATGGGTTAGTAAAGATTTAACGAAAACATGATGACGCAGTAGGAGATCAATAGGCTGATACTTCTTTACTTTTCAGCGAAAGCCAAAAAGTTCTTGCTTAAACCTTGTATAATGAATAATTTATCTATCCACCTACCAAACGTGTGATGTTGGTCTGCGGCTAATCGATACAGTATGTGGCAGTAAATAGAGGTGTGGCTGCCTACCTCCCGAGAATGGGCTACGTAGGTAAATAATACCCTCCTAGCCGAATTCGGCCACGGCGGCCAATCTTACGATTAGCCACTTGCGCGGGATATATTATAGTGCACAAGCGCATGCGCAAGCATAGGTGCACTCCCTATTCCCTCACTCTCATAATTCGGTGGGACAGCAGTCTGACACGACCGTAGAGAGATCAGGCGCAGGACCAACGGCTTAACGTGCTTTCCGAGGCACGGGGGTGTAATTACACCGCCAACTTCCAAACTCCGGACTGTATCTGTGTTATCACAACCGGAAACCATAGACACAATTTCATCGGTCCGACCCGGGATTCGAACCCAGGACCTCCGGCGCGGCCGCCGCTTTAAAGTGCGACACACTAGCCACTGCGCACGGAGGCAGTTAGCTACGTAGGTAAATGTTTTTTGACTACGGTTGTACATTTATAATGTCCTTGTTGTCCTCAGTTTTGACTAAGGCAGTTAAAATGTTTACCAGCTACGAAAACGGATTTTTTCTTACTTTTATAACTAGCTACGAAAACAGAAATAAAGTGTAGTTTTCGTAGCCAAGTTTCGTAACCAGCTACAAAAGGAGACTGAAGTGAACAAAACATTCTTAATTAACAGCCAGTATTGAAAATGGAAAAAAGTTTTTCTTAGCTGGTTACGAAACTTAGCTAGAAAAACGACATTTTATTTCTGGTTATGAAAGTAAGAAAAAAATCATTTTTAAGGGCTAGTTACGAAAGATCAGTTACCAACGTGGACCAAACCACAATTTTGTGTTTTCATTAAGATGACAGTCTAAGATCTAGGCTATTTATATAATTGATAGGATTTTGTCACTGAAATTTTGTAATCCGGTATTTGACTGACAGATCAAATCACTCACTTTTATTAAATGTCAAAAACGCAACATTGTAGGGAAAACTGTATGAAATACTAGGTTGTGACGTCACAAGCCAGTATTGTCAAATCAATACTTTTTTCGTTTCAAATAATTAAGATAATTTGTTAAAAGCGCAACTGTAACTGTGACATAATAATTTGTTATTTTTTTTTAATTTCTTCTTTAATGTAAGAGTTTCATAATTTATTTTAAATGCATTCAAATACCCAATTTTGGTTGCAATTCACATGGAATAGACTAATCTAGCTACTTTTCTAGGATGCTGTATTTAAGTTATGCTATCTGTTAGGATAAAAGACAATGCTAGTTAAGTAGTCCATCAATTATTGATAGTAATAACTTAACTGCCCAACAAACGATATTTCTGAAGGCATTATAGCTTCTTGCTTCATACATTTTTTATGCGACGTTGCGTTTTTTTTTTCAATTGTAGAAAATGTCCTTGGCTTTATCTTGGGCCCACTCAATCCCAATCGAACCCAACCGAATCTACAAGCTGCACATTGAGAAAGTTCAACTACACTCAACAGTAGTTTCAGCATTAGTTCCTAGCCAACATGTCAACTTCAGCGCTTGCTAAACAAATTACCGTACCGAAAACTGTGGTACAGTCAGCAGCAGATAGATAGTAACACTCAGGTTACTCATATAAATAGAAACAACATAAAAATTAATAATATCGGTACAAAGATAGTTTTCATATTGTTGACACAATTAATTTTTTTCAAAAAGTCGACACTTTCAACACGCATAAAGATCGGTTCAATCAAAACGCCATAAATATTGTTACAGAAATATAACCAATCACATTTACGAACTACAAAAATGCTTCGATACTTTTACTACTTTTACAATATTTATGGCGGTTTCACTAAACCGATTTATATAACTTTTGCATTTGTCGACTTTTTGAACAATTACAAATATATAATTAAATATAAAAAATTGTTGAAAACAGTATGGAAACTTTGTTTGCACTGATATAATTGACGACCCACTTGGTGTAAAGTTCATGAAGTTGCCTATTAGACCAAGAGGTCGCGGGTTCGATCCCTGCACAGGAGAAACATTTGCATGCACAGAGATGTGCTACGTATGTCCTGGTCTGGATGTTATATGTATCTATCTATTTAAGTATTTTTGTAATCCCACTGTTGATTTTGATATCTGTAACACAAGTGCTTTAGCTACTTATCACGGAGTCAGATCAATGTATGTGATGTTGTGAAATATTGATATTTAACAGACGCTGACTGTACTGGTGAAATTTAGCCGCTCGTAATCGAGTGTTCGTGGACTATGGTATATGCCACAACTCGTGGGGTAGTAAACTAGGTTTAATACGATTATTGGAAACGTTATCAGATTGTTGTTTGGAACGGGGAGCCACTTTGTCTTTATATTTCGATATCCCAGCTGGCAAAATTGCCGTGAGACCAAAATTTGTGAGAGCTATCTGGTATTTATATGGGTTCACCACTTTTTAAGAGCTGTGAATTTTGTGTAAATAAAAATAAAATATTATTAAATTAAATTAAATTAAATTCATGCAAATATTACTAGCGAGAAATCTTGTTCAAATAATTTAATCTAAAATTGAAATGCCACCTAATTGAAACCCTGAACATTTACATGTCACTTTACCCATAAATCGTTGCGTTTTAATTAAATCACCGTAATTAATCAGGTTGGAGACGGAAACCAATGGTTACCAACTTTTGGTTACCAATTGTAATTGTTAGTAACCAAATAGTTCCAAAACGATAATTGCTGCACGAATGAAAAATATATCAAAAATGTGCAAGAATAATAGTTTCATGCAATCACGCTTTCATTGTTAATATGAATGTTTGTTTGTTGGAATAGTGCTGACTTAGGTGAAAGCATACTTTTAATTCCGATTGAATGCTCCCGTGGGATAAATAAGAAATCTTAATAAAATCACACAGGCAAAGCCGCTGGTTAAATTCATTTTTGGCTAAAAATCGTGCAGGAAAATCAAATAAAATAGTTTCAATGACACTATTAAAAAAACAGTTGCACTAAAAAGAGAATTAAAAAGAAATTCCGCTCAAAAATGCGTATCGTATCGCGTGTTCCATTTACAAATCCGCTCCATTTCGATAACAAAATTTAGAAAAAATAAAATTCAGCCAGTTGCGAACTGTGAACGTTTTAAAAGTCATTAGGAATGTAAACTTTTCGTTGAATTCTAGTTACATCATAAATAATATTATACTCGTAGAACTAAAATGAGTCACATTTTCTATGAAACATTGTGCTTACGATCAATGTTCAGGACTCCAAATGACTTCTTTGCATGCCCGCCGCCAATCAACCGACCGAGAAATCTTCTTACTTATGACTTTACGATTTGTTTGAGTACTAACGACCTTAGACAAAGGGTAAGGACGAAGAAAGTTTTGAAAAGATCAATGTTAATCTTTTCTGCAGTTTTAGTACTTTTGAACTTCAGTGGAGATTGATATTGATGAGAATATTTTCTTTTTATAAGGTCAGGATTAATGCTGTGATTAAGAAAATAAAATCTGATAACATCACATACATTGCTTTGATTATTTGATTAAGTTGCTGATGCCCTTGTGCTACATTAGGAATACTTGACTAATTTAGTGGGAGAGTAGCAAAAAAAATTAATTAAAATAATTTTGTACCTCATAAACGCTGGCTAATAAACATTTACTGGTGAAGCAGATATTTAAGGATAAAAAACTTTATCTCATTCGAATTGCTACATTTGCTATCACATCGGTAAAACTTTTTAATATCTCCAAAGCATCTATTTATAAAGCAAAATCCGTATAGCAATACATTTTCTTTATCTTAACGTTTAATCTAGAGAATATTAAACACCATTCTATATTTGTAAACCTTAAATATCTTCTGAAACATAATACTAAACATGATCTGAAGATTTTAATCAGTGAACTGGGTTTCAAACGAGGCAAGTTTGAATCAAAAACTGCTCGGGCATTAACGCCCCTTTTGTTACATTTTCACTTTAAAACACAGCTGAGGAATAATTATCTAAGATCTTAATCCTCGGATTTCCGGCAAGTCACCTTTGAACTTAATTTATCTGCCGGAAGACGGGCTAATTTGGAATTTATGGATTTGTTTTTACGTAGAAAACTTTTAACAGATCAGAATTCAAATTCAAATTACTTGAAATAACACACCAATTGCCTCCGAAACTAATCTCTAAGCCTACTAACTCTAACTAGATTGAGAATGTTATTCTACTAAACTACTGGTTCCGTAGCCAATAGGTAGAAAACGGAACCCTTAAAGATTTGTCATGTCTGTCTGTCCGCCAGTCTCACAGCTTCTTTTTTCCGAAATTGTTGAAACTTGGTAAGGAGTTGTACGTTGTGAACCACATAAATATTTTCACACGATTGACACACTAAATTTACTCATCCGTAATCATATTAACATTTATCATTAAATACAGTCAATCGAACAGCTACTCCCACAATAGCTGCCTCAAACGCATGACCGGCTCAATAGGCCTCAAACAATCGACCGTCTGAATTATTCAAACGGGCACATTATACAATGTACATTAGTACATGCGCGACATGTTGTGAGCAGACATGGCGACCCATCAAGAGAACAATATACTTATACTTATGATTCAAATACCTACTATGATCCAAAAATGTCTTATTTCCCTCGTATGGGTTTCGGAGGTCAAATGGCAGTCGCTCCAATGCAAAAAACAGACGGGCAAAATCAGGATGATAGTCGCTCCTCTAATTTAATAAGTATTTCATACTACTTTTTTTTGCCCGCGGCTTTGCCCGCTTTATCAAGATTTCCTTTTAATCCCATGGGAGAGTTTAATCGAGATAAAAGGTATCCCCTCACCTAAGCCAGTCTATGCCCTGTCTGAATACCAAAATTCATCAAAATCCATTCAGTGGTTACAGCTTGATTGACAGACAAACTTTCAAACAAAAAATACTTTCACATCTATAATATAAGTATGAGTATGATGAAAAAAAGCTACCCTTCCATATTCCATTTCGTTTTATTCCATGCAATAGGCAATATTACGATCCAAACCACATGTCGTCACAAGCCATGTTGCGACAGTCGCACGAAACATATTTTATTATTCCACGACTTAATTATTAATTCAGCGAATTATTAAATCAATATGAATTGCCGAGTATTATAATAGTGATATTCATTGGAGCGCTGAGAGTAATTTTAATATCTGCAATGGAGTTATTGGAATCTTAATATCTTTGCTGTGAATTTTATGACTGCAGACTTTTTAGGTGGTAGGGCACAGGCGATTTTGTACTAAAAGGAAATAGCTGTCTTAAGGATCAAGATTTGACTCGCTAATTGGTCTAAAAACTTGAAAGTTGCTGTGATAAATGAAAAAAATATTTTTTTCAAATATTTTCGCGGTAAATCTATAAGCGAAGCGTCACGAAAGATATTTCAAAGCTTTTTAATATTAAGGTGTCTGTTCTCATAGCAGCACTCGATATTTTCAATAATTTATATATGCTGTACCATCATACATCACGCGAAACAGCCCACCTTAGAGGTTAAGCGCGGAAAACTCCCCGGATATCCTAAACCTATAATGCTGTGCCATTGGCTTGGTTACTTGTTAGAGTTCCAAGGTCGTCATATAAATAAATAAATAAATATTGTATACAAGTGAAACGCCTAAATGGTCTAGTGGTTTACGAGTAAGTACCGGGCAGAGGTCTTGAGGTCCTGGGTTCGATTCCAGGGTCGAGCCAAGTTTTTGTCGATTTTTCTGAACTGGGTTTGTGATCACCAGCTGTGATTGGCAAGCGTGGTGATTAAGGCAAAACCCATCTTCGATGGAGACCTTTGCCCTGCAATGGGACTTAATATACCTACTTATACTTAACTTAACTTGTAGTGATTTTGTATTACTTATTATAATTCGTTTTGTTATTGACAACCCTCTTCCAGACCATTTCCTTGAAGCCAATACAAAGACTATTGCGTAATCCTTTGATCCAATAACGGTGTATTGAACCCGTGGTCAGTGAAAATAACATACATAAACTTACTTACATGCGTAGAACCAGTCTTTTTACATAGTAAAGCATCATTTATACTAATTTAGTAATGCTGAAGAGCGTGTTTGTATGTTTGTTGGAACTCGCTAATCTCAGAACAAGTATTGAAAATATATTTTTGTTCTGGATAATTCGTTTATTGAGGAAAGCTTTAAGCTATTGTATAAGACTATGTGTGCAGAAAACGAAATTCACGCGGACCGAGTCGCGGGCGACTGCTAGTCTCTCATAAAGTAAAAAAGTAAAGTGTCAGCCTTTTAATGTCCCACTGCAGGGCAAAGGATCTTCCAAAATCGTGGTTTCAAAAATGGGTAAGCAAGATGCCACTTTGACGAATTCGCCAGACGCTTACGTCGCGACTTATGTTGCCCGCACACGAACTATTTTTATGAGCGGGATGGACATATATGGCACCACGCTTGGTAAATGCAGATTTGCATCAAAAATCGACCCGATAATCGAACCCTGAACCCACAAACCGCGGCCCAGTGTTTTAAAGACTAGACCATTAAAGCGCATCTCATAAAAATAAAAGAAAGCGTTTATATTCTACTAGCGGCCCGCCCCGGCTTCGCCCGTGGTACTTGTCCACTATTTAATGGATGATATTATAGATAAAAACCTTCCTCATGAGTTACTCTATCTATTAAAAAAAACCGCATCAAAATCCGTTGCGTAGTTTTAAAGATTTAAGCGCTCATAGGGACATACAACACACATAGGGACAGAAAAAGCGACTTTGTTTTATACTATGTAGTGATTCTTCATCCTTTTCAAAACAAAAGACTGCATTTCTATCCCATTGCACTCCTTGCACTGCTCGCTGCATTTATTTCATTACGGGAACGCATTACGGCGAGTGCCGGCTCTAAGCGATCCCACACGAGACAGTAAAATAAAGCTACCATTCTTTTAGCTTTAGAACTGACATAAGGGTCGGGGATGCATTAACTAAACGCCGGCCATTATAGGATGAAGAATACACGGACAATATTATTATTTATTTATTCCTTTAATCTTTATTATACTACACACAGTCCACCTTAGGAGTATTATCAATACATAGTATAAAACAAAGTCGCTTTCGCTGTATGTCCGTATGTATGCTTAGATCTTTAAAACTACGCAACGGATTTTGACGCGGTTTTTTTAACAGATAGAGTGATTCTTAAGGAAGGTTTGTATGTATAATACATGTAAGTAAGTACCACGGGCGAAGCCGGGGCGGGCAGCTAGTATATAACTAAAATAAATTTCATTAATAAATTGATGTTTGAACGCTCTAAACTCAGGAAATACTGGTAACATAACACTATGTGTACGGAAATCGAAATTCACGGGGACGAAGTTGCGTGCGGCTAATAAATAGTACTTTGATAAAATGAAAATAAATAACACCAACATCTACAACTTGCTTAATTAAAAACTTTCATTATAATTCCCTGTGACGTAATACCCGACGATATAAAATTTATTGCACGGAAATCAAGTTACCAATTATATCAGGACTCAACGGCTAGAACCTACCGTCGTTTTTTTACTTGGCGTACATCCAATAGAAGTAGGACAGACCATTAACTGATAGTCACAAACAATGTTCTACATTGTACTAAATAAAGTGAAAAGGGTATGTGACCTATTAGAATACTTTTGTTGTTGACAACAACCTGACTTCATTATCCGGCTCGAAGGACCGATTTATTAATGTAAACTATATAAAGAAACAAACTACACTTTACAACTCAATGACCCACAATAACTCATTAAAGATATAAGACGCCCCTTCGGTCTTTCCTGTACCGTTTTTTACCAGATTTCTAGAGCAATTACAGACCTTTCTCTTAACAACTTTACGAGACTTATAATTTCATATTATCAGAAAACGTTTAACGTCTGATAAGTTTAAATACTCAAAAAAAAAATTGTAAGTCCCAAGTGTATGATGGTAAATTATATCAATTTTCTAATGAATAGCACCTGTCTTCAGCATATGGAGGCATTTGCCATCAGATAAACATGCCCATACATAAATAAAAATACGTAAAGTTCTTTGATTGAAAGCCTTTGAAGGTATTGAAAACAAATCAAAGTCTAAATACCACTGATTTACTCTACTACGACTAAGTATTCGTCCACGAATTATCCTTTTATCCGAGCAAGGATCGCTGACTTCGCCCATAATTCACGGCTAAAGTATGAACTAAGCGGCATTATGTATGGCCAGCTCGTACAAACAAGCGTTTAGGTCCAAACAACTACCTAGATTGTGGAGGTTGAGAAAGTTTGTATGAGAATACATTAGTTGTTGATTTCAGTGCCGTGCTAACCGGCCTATATTACTTCCCCATTTTATTCCGTGGTTGACTGAGGGTGTGAGCATGAGAACTATTTCTTTAAATAAATTAATGACTTGGACTAACACACCAATTTCCTAGCCCCAAAATAAGCTCGAAGCTTGTACTATGGATGCTAGTGAACGGATAGACATACTTTGATTCTTTTAGAAACATCCATGGCCCAGTACAAACCCCGATGTTCATTACAACAACATTTGCCCCAAACGGGATTCACACCCGCGACTCTTGGTTTTGTAGCCAGGGTCTCTAACCACTAAAACAAGAGTACAACCGATGCAGGTATTGCACTTATGAAACATATACTTGATGCATGGGAAAATAAACAGAATGCGATAGGTATTTTTTGTGATTTATCAAAGGCATTTGACTGTGTTGATCATTCAATATTACTTATTAAATTAAAACATTACGGTGTGTCAAACATTTCTTTACAATTAATTGAATCGTACCTCACTGACAGGATACAACGTGTCAATATCAAAAACACCAATTCTGCTGGTGCTAAACTGCAAATGGGCGTGCCCCAAGGTTCGATCTTAGGACCTTTGCTATTTCTTATATATATAAATGATCTTCCATATTTTACCAAAGACCTCTGTGAGATAGTTTTGTTTGCTGATGACACTTCTCTCATTTTTAAAACAGAGAGAAACGAAAAATCATTTGACAAAGTAAACGGAGCTCTCTTGCAGGTGTCACAATGGTTCAGTACCAATAATTTGTTACTCAATGCTAAAAAAACTAAATGTGTTAAATTTATGATGCCTAATGTAAGGCAAATTAATACACAAATTACTATGAATGATGCGAAACTAGAAATTGTCAATTCAACCGTATTTTTAGGAATCACCATCGATCCCAAGTTACAATGGGGTCCTCACATAACTGCACTAGCAGGAAGACTTAGCTCTGCTGCTTACGCGGTTAGAAAAATAAGATATGTTACTGACATTGAAACGGCAAGACTGGTTTACTTCAGTTACTTTCATAGTGTTATGTCATATGGTCTACTGTTGTGGGGCTCTGCTGCAGACATTGTGTCAATTTTTATATTGCAGAAAAGAGCTATCCGTGCGATCTACAACCTTAGACCTCGTGACTCACTTAGGGATGTATTCAAAGAAATTAATATTTTAACAGTACCTTCTCAGTACATATTTGATTGTATTTTATATATTAGAAAGTATAATGAACAGTTTCTCAAAAAATCTGATACTCACAAATTTAATACAAGAAATAAGCACAGACTTGCCTATCCAAATGTCAGACTGCAAAAAACTGGAAAGTCTTTTGTAGGATTAAGCATTAAAATGTTTAACAAAGTACCACAAAATCTTGTTGAATTGCCTTTACATCTATTTAAATTAAAAGTTAAGAACTGCTTAATGAGAAAAGGTTATTATAAGATAGAAGATTTTTTAAATGATGTTGACAAGAATTTGTGGGTCTGACAATTTCTTACCACTCTGCGCATGTGGTTGTCTAATTTATTTATTTATTACATTTGTAATTTTTTATTTTTTTATTTTTGACATTATTTTTTTGACATTTTTAATGATTTATTATGATGACATGTAAAAAATTGTACAAATATTTATTTTTTAAAAAAGGCAAACTGTTGAGTTTCTTGCGGCACTTCTTCTCAGCAGGCCATTCACGTCGAAGTGCTGGTAGGTAAAAAAATGATATGACGTGCAAAAGAATTTCTATGTAAATCAAATTGCAAAATAAACCACTTTGACTTTGACTTTTGACTTTGACTAAACTAACGGGCTTGTCGTTTTTATCGATCAATAACATTTATCTGAAGGACTTATCTACTGCAGACTGCAAAGGATCAGATGATGGCTGATAATGATGTATTTGGGCGGCGTGGGTCACTTTCTTTCATAGCTCCAGGCTTGGTTTGGACTTACATATGCAAGCAGTGTAAGTACAGAACAGATATTTTCCCAGAAAAACATCATGTTCCCATAGAATACCGTCGTGTTAACGGAACTCGTCAACAGAAGACGAATATAATAATATAAGGCCTGTCATCTCGTGTGTCGCTCAAAGGGTAATGTCAGACATTAATTTCTTTTGCGATGAAACTGTCATCGGCAGACGCGCACACCAACAGGTGAAGAGTCTCTAGCAGCGTTAAGTTTATAACATCGTATTACGAGTGTAAGATAAAGTTACGATAGAGTATTTTTGTGTATGTAGACGACATGTTAAGCATGCGGTTCAATTATAAGGGATTGTTTTTGTATGTCTTTGTAACATAACAAGAAACACTACATGATTATGTAGACAATAGTTAAAAATTACACCAATCCATATTACGAATTCCATTTAATTTTAATTGCGAAACTGTTTTGTTAACAAACGACTACGCCGTAGCATTGTAGCAATACTCGTAGCGAGTCTCGTAGCAAGTCTCGTAGCAATTTAATGGACAACACCGAATTGCACTATCTAAACCTAATATAGAGAAACGTGGCATGACTTACATGTTTTGCAAAATGTATTCATAGTGTACTATTACTGGAACTAAGTAACAAATAACCTTTCACATTTAATTAAGGTTGATGATAGCACAGCGGACAGCTTTCGACGAAATTACACATTCATCCATTTTGGTTCGGAATTTTACTAGGCATAAATGCTGAATTATCGTTGAAAAGTAAAATTAAATAATCTATGCAAGCAAAAAAATCGATTTGGCTAAGATAAGTCAAAAAATGTTGTGGTAGTCAATGAAAGGTTGAAATAATAAATATGTAAAAATTTCGAGAGAATAACAAAAAACTACCACTTTATTTTCTAACAAAAACTTTTCCACCTATTTACAATATCTCGAGATTCCTTTTAGGCTAGCAGAATTGTTATCAATAGTCTGTTACAGTCCAGCAGTGGATTGTAACAGATCATTGATGACAATTCAGATAGGGGTTATGCCCTTAGTTGCTGGGCAGGCGGTTCAGTATATGATGACACTCAGACAGGTAAACGCTGCTGCCTATGCCTCCTTAATGTCCCCTGTCACTTCTTAGGCACCTTTAAGAGAGGAAGAGCTGACTGGATCTTCCACTAGAATAAGCCCCTGGTCTGGGGAAGTACTACCTCATAGAAGACCACAGAGAAGTAGCACTTCGTAACGATTGTGCTTTGTTTCTACTGGTAAGTAGTCGCCAGAGCTCAATTGGGGTATGGTGTCATAAAGGCAGGCAACGCATCTGCGACTCTTGTGCGGTTGTTGATGTCCATGGGCAGCGGTAATCACTTACCATCAGGTGATCCTCTGGTACTATTCTAGGCTGTACTGCACTGCACAGTTATTCTACACAATAACTTACTCGAATCTAATTTGGCTATCCAATTGCAAAACATAGCATGGAACATGACACAATACGGTTGTTGACTTTTTAAATTTAATGTTTTCTTAGGTTTACGCGACTGTTACTCATGAAATAAAACTACTTTTAAACGGATATAATCGCGGTATATTCTTGAAACTACATATTTACAGGAAAACCCGACGTTTCGGCTCCTTTTCATGAGCCGTGATCACGGAATGACTCAGGTGTTATGCGTCACTTGTCGTATTTAAATTAATGCAAAAGACTACAACTTTTCAAATTTATTATTAAACGTAAAAAACGTAAGCGTTTAGAGAAAATTGTATGAAATACTAAGCTATGACGTAATGACTTAGTATTGTCAAATGAATACTTTTAATACAATGTAAGAGTTTCATAATTTACTTTGAAGTCAGTCATGTACCCAATTGGACAGTCATTTTCCCGGATGGCCTGTCAGATACTAATGATTGACAAAATAATTGTTTTCCTTAATAACAGAACAAATGATTTTAACGTTCCTAATTTGACACCGTCCTTTTACACTTTAATTGGTAGAATACCGTTTTGCGCTCCTTGGAACACAATTGTTTTTCTAATAAATTGGACCTGCGACATGCCTTTGTTCCTTAAATTAGAAAGATTTATAAATGTCTTTTTCTGATGGAATTTAAAAAATAAAAGTACTTTTCTTTCAATCTATTCTTAAGAGTGACTTTATAAAGTACTACTGTTCCAATAACAAGTAATTGGTATTTTTATTGTATGTATAGCAATTTGAGGGGCATTTATTATTGCCAAATTAGTAAAATGTAGATTGGTTTTGCTCCAAGGAAGTGGTTGGTGGCGATGGAATTGATTGTAAAGAAACAAAAGAACTGAGGTGCCATTCACTAAGCGCAAATGTCATAATCTCACGGTTGTGTCATCGGCGACAATAGGAATTTAGTACTAATTTTGTACTGTCCCCGTTGATACAACCGTGAGATTATGACATTTGCGCTTAGTGAATTCCACCTCTGGAGCTGAACATCTTTGCACTGGAAGCAATGAAATGAAATAAAATAATCTATTCATCAAATTGATCTACATAGTGCATTCTATTGCACATCAAAACTTTTTTCACCCTATCAGCGCCTCGACGTCAATGGCCTGCTGAGATGAGTCGCCAAAAAAAACACAACTGTTACGCCTTTTTAAAAATCCTACTACTATTATAAAGGCGAAAGTTTGTATGTGTGGATGTATGGATGTATGGATGTTTGTTACTCTTTCACGTAAAAACTACTGAATGGATTTGAATGAAACTTTACCACAATATAGCTTCTACATCAGAATAACACATAGGATATTGGAAATCGAAATCCACGCGGACGGAGTCGCGGGCGGCCGCTAGTATGTCAATAACTACGTATTTTGAATAAGGAATTCAGTGCAGAGTAGATTAACATGTCCATACATTTTTATCAGTTAAAGAATTATCTATCTTACAATAAACTTAGAAGCTTGATTTAATATACAACTTATTTTTTTCTTTGGCAAGTTCAATCTGACGAACTTAGCGACTCTATTGACACATCACTGTTGGAAAGCCTAAACGATGGCGGTTGCGTTACCAAACCATAATCCAGCTTAGTTGTGGTATTGGAAAACAACATGCATTGTGTAACTAGTGGTATGAAAAAGTCGTTATGAAAGGGTACTCAAACGATTTATGTATAGCTAGAATCATAATAACCCTTTTAAGAATAGCCATTACAAGTCAAACATTAGAAATAGATATATAACAAACAATCCAATATAAAAACAACCGCTAGAATGATGATTTCAAAAATAATTTTGTTAATAAAATCGACTAATAAAACAGTGACATATTTTCCTGCTTCCTATTTCTCTTATTGGCTACTTCAAACAGGATAAAACCAAGATAAGGCTAACCCTTTTTATCAATGAAAAGGGTCAAGATACTCGTACTTACAAGATTAATAAATTATATAAAATGTAAACCGCAAAGTCACAATGAAGTACTTACCTTCAAATGTTTTTTTTTCTTTTATATTTGGTTTCTACAATTGTGTTCCATAATCCAATTCTATTTTCAAATCCATCATAACTTGCCTTATTCCTTTATTTCTTGAATTCATCAACCAAACATGATTTTCGTTTATATCTTCACACGTATTTTTAAGGTCACAATAAAATTAATATTCTTATTGTAAACTTAGAGAAAAATATTAAACGGTTTTTTGTCCGTAACAACAAGAGTATAACTTCAAGCATCTTATGCCCGAAATTAGAATTGAATTTAAAAAATAAAACCAACTTCCTTGTATTGTTGTAAAATTTTGAAACCAAAATTATGGTTGATTCTGCTTTACGAATAATTATATAATATTTTGTAAACATTTGCTGAAGTTCCGCAGTCGGCTTTTTGTAACTTGATGTTTTATTTTAAACAGGATTCAATTTCATTTTAGCACGTAATATTGTTAATAATCCTAAACAATACAAATCGAATTAACGTAACGTAGAACCTTTGTTTTACTTATTACTAAACAAAATAATGTAACAAGAAAAAGGCCCTCTCCAAAAACTCATTGACAATAAACCATTCTCCGCATCCATTAGTCAGAGCATAATAGAAAATTCATACTGCTCGTCATTATTAACAAGAGTTAAAACATCACAGGTTGAAAGTCAGTTCACGTACACCCATTTCATATTCACAAAACAACTTCGCGAAAATAGACCTTTAACCTTAACGTAAACGGGCGCACGTAAAAAATTAATAAACATCGTGAAAGCCTACCGTAATCAAAAAGTACCAGCTCAGCTACTTACCTTTAATTACACTTTTTAACGTTGCACAAAAAACACTGGCTAATATCCTATCAACTCGCACAGGTCACAAAACACGCCACTAAAAAGAACGTAATTTATGAAATAATAATGTCAACACAGAAAAAGCGCACATTTTCGAATTTGAATTTGGAATCATCGCGTGCGTTCGGACCGCGTCGCGTGATTGACTCCGTTTGAATTTCGGCTACATTTTTTTCGTGTTTATTTTTCAAGATGGCCGCGCGGCGCGAGTCGTCCGTGGAGCGCGCCCTGTCAGACTGGCTTCGAGGGGTAGGAAACCCCTACGATCCGCTACTACGGGCCAAGGAATCGAATTCAGACTGTCCACTACAGTCTTATTCTACCTACCAGTTGTTCATCTAAATAAGTACAAATAAAAAACACAAAATTGTTAACGCAAAATAATCAGTAAAGTTAAAATTTTATAATTATTTTATCATATTTGTAATTTACATATTAGTTGTGAATTTCAAGGAATGAATAAGCTTCAATTTCCTTATGGTATCCAGTTTATAATTTTACATAGTTAAAACGTATAAACAAAATAAATTGAACCAGGTAAACCAAATTGAACTACATTGTTTTATAATTTACATTCAAAAAAGTCAGTGCTTAAAATTAATCACAATTATCGTTGAAAGGCGCCGCTTGCAATTGGTAAACAGACAATGAAAAAGAAAATTCTCTTCTGCCATTAATTAGTAATACTCGTACAAGCAAAAGTAAGAGATACTTTTTAACAATTTAATATTGATGAACTGAAGTATTGACTCTCCTCAACTTCCACAAGCGTGTAGGCACTAAACTTTTCAGCCTTACACTCTCTACTCTATGCCTGATTTCAGGCCACGCCAGAGCGAGACGGAAGATGTCGAAACCCGCTCGCCGGTGAAGACGGCACATATTGACGGCTTCCACGGTGTTTGACCAACTTTCTTTCTGTTCTAATAAAATATGAACCTCTGGACCTAGGAATTATTCAGCGATCACCCATCCGGCCGGAATGGAACACCATTGTTTTTTGACGCAATTGATTTTTTAAAGGTTGCTGTTCGAAATTCGAATTTGAGGTCGCGAAGTAGACGATGGTGTCGTTCTTAATGGATAAGAATTATTAAATTGCTGATTTAAAAAGATGTTACTAATTTTAGACTATCGATTTTCTTTCACATATAAAATTGGCATCGTTGCTTAATGTCGTCCCTTAGATGTCCTTATATTTAAATCGCATCTAATAAATTATGAAACTCTTTATCTACAATTCAATAATAAATACAAATAGTTATGCTACAGATACCGTCGCGCTTTAATCAAACTATTTAAGTCAATCGGAATTAAAAAGTATTGATTTGACAATACTAACTTCTGACGTAATAACTTATTATTTCATACAGTTTCCCTAATAAAAGTGAGTGATTGGACATGTCTGTTAAGCACACCGTATTAGTGTGCTAGTTATTTATGTATATTTGTAATACTAATACCACTGTTGATTCTAATGTATGTAACACAACTGCTTAAGCTACTTAAAAGGAGTCAGATCAATGTATGTGATGTTGTGAAATATTTATTTATATTGATTTTTTTTTTCACTTAAATTGACAACTCAATACAATTTGTCTATGACCGCTCGTTCTGCGTAGACCCTTCTTATATGGTTGATGGTGTCCCTAATATCGACGTCGTAGCGAGCCACTCTCTCGTACATCCTCATCATGGTATACACGTCGTGAAGTTTCCAAGTATTGAACCTGAAAGGGGGATAAATCCTTAATAAAATTAAGCAATTGCCTAGGGCAGAGTAGACGAACCTTTGGCACGCGTGCCATTGACGGCACGCGACAAAAATTTTTGGGCACGTCGTCGCTCATAAAGACATATAACGCCAAAGAGCCACTTGTTAATATCCAAATGATCAGAAAGTCAAAATTAATAGATGGCACGTCAACAATCCCCTCAATTTTTTTTTGGAAATTGGCACATAGGTGCATCAAGGTTCGCCCCTACTTTGGCCTAGGGCATCACACCTGGCGGGGGCACCAGAAGAAGCAGAACATTCTAGTTGACATACAGATAGGAGGGCCCACAGGCGTGGATTGCTTAGGGCATCAAGTAGTCTTAATCCGTCACTGACCTGAAATAATAGGTAATGAAAATCACTACACAACAATACATAGTATAAAAAAAGTCGCTATCCGCCGTCTGTCTGTCCCTACGTATGCTTAGATCTTAAAAAATACGCAACGGATTTTTATGCCTTTTATCCATCTATACTAATTATTATAAAGCTAAAGAGTTTGTTGTTTGTTTCTTTGTTTGTTTGAACGCGCTAATCAGAAACTACTGGTCCAGTTTGAAAAAATATTTTTGTGAAAATGTGTTGAAAATGTGTTTTTGAAAATGTGTTGGAAAGTCCATTTGACGAGGACGGCTCTAGGCTATAATAGATACCTTTGTGTACAGAAACCAAAAACCACGCTGACGGAGTCGCGGGCGGCCTCTTGATATCTATAGTTATTGTCTGACATTAGAACGCAAATAAAATAGCAAGCAAATACCGACCTATTCCCCTCAGCACCAGCGGCCATTTTCCTCTGCTCAATAACCTGCTTGCGGAGACGACAGAACAGGTAACCGATCCTGTACCGCTTGTCCTTCCTCACGATTCGCCTCATACGCAGAGCTTCACGGACCTTCACCCTGGAATATAAATGTTTTCCTCCTGCTTGAGTAAAATCCTCCTCCTCATTAATGAGGGTCGTGATCATTGTATGAAATAAAACACACAACAAAAAGTTAGTATCAGCGTATTAATGTCACACTGCAGGGCAAAGGCCTCCATCATTTAAAACATTATAAATCGAAAAGTGTGTTTAAATAAATAAATAAAATAAATAAATATTTCACAACATCACATACATTGATCTGACCCCGTGTTAAGTAGCTTAAGCACTTGTGTTACAGACATCAGAATCAACAGTGGTTTTACAAATATACTTAAATAGATACATGTAACACCCAGACCAGGACAAACAGACATGTTCATGCACACAAATGTTTGTCCTGTGCGGGGATCGAACCCGCGACCTCTTGCGTAATAGGCAACATCGTGACCATTGCACCAAGCGGGTCGTCGGCGGTGTTTGTTTGTTTGTTCCGCTTTCACACTCCTTTAAAATTTTGCAGGCTTAAAGTTATAAGTCCGGATTAAATATAGGGTTCTTCATATTCCAAAAAAAAATATTCTCAGGGAAAACAAAAATATTTTTTGAAATATAACCAAATTCGGGGGCGGAAAGCTAGTACTTAAATACATTTATGAACATCCATGACTCCAATACAAATGCCGATGTGCATCACACAAACATTTGCCCCTATTGGGATTCCAACCCGCGACTCTCGGTTTTGTGCTCTGATCACTCGGCCAACGGGCCTGTCAATACGAGCCCTACTTTCTGGGCTACATACCGTGCATGTATGAGGAACTGCAGATTGATCATGATGAGCATGCCTTTCTTCCTTCGCTCCGTGGGCACGACCTTCCTGACCTTATCATAGAAGTCATCGTCGTCGTAATGATACGCTTTCTTCTCATATTTCTTTGTGTTCGAAGTCCGTTGACGTCTGGTCATGTTTGTTATACCTAGAAAATAATTGATGTATTGTTGTTTTGTTTCCATATTAAATAAATATCAGTGCAGGGGGGTGAAGCTCCAAAAATTAAATACTTATAAATAAATAAATATCTCACAACATCACATACATGCGCATCGGGCTAGAGCAGTTATATAATAAATTCATTTTCTGGGACTAAAATGTTTTCATCACAATGGTCAAGTTGTAGGCAACTTGCTAACATTTTGGTCATAGGTGACCAAAATGGTAGCGGGTTCGATCCCCGTACAGGACAAACATTTGTGTGCAAGAACATGAGATGTAGAGTTAAGCTATGACTACTTTACACGTGTAACCTAATTTTGTGCTAATATATAAACCAAGTTTATGAAAATATAGTTAGTTACTATCCAGCATTCTGTCGTATCATTTGCCTATCCGATCCCGTCTTCACAAATATGTCTGTTTGTCCTGGTCTAAGTGTTTTATGTACATATCTATTTAGGCTTAATTTTAAAACCACTGTTGATTATGATGTCTGTAACACAAGTGCTTCAGCTACTTAACACGGAGTCAGATCAGTGTATGAGATGTTAAAAAAATACCTTCTCTGGCAATATTCAAGTCGTAAGTGTCGGGGCCATCCATCGGGTATGCTTCATTGTCTTTCTCCAACCTTTCCAGGAGAACCCCCACCTGTCTCCTAGTTGTATTCTCCGGTTCATCGGGTTCTTCAATAGTGCGATTGGTGAACATGAAGAAACTCTCAAAATCTGTTAAATCTCCATATAAGAGTTCGTAGACTGACACGTCTGGGCTGTAGAAGTCAGCCGTTGATAGCAGGCCTGTAACGGATTTCGGTAACTAATACTATTGAGGTTGAAGAGCTCGATAGCGCAGTGGTTAGCGTATTCGGCATGCGGTTGCTAAACTGAAGCAGCGTTCGCAGATGCCAGTTGTCGGATGAGTGACCGAAAAAAATCATCTCGAGCTTCTTCGTGCTTCGGAAGGTACGTTAAGCCGTTGGTCCCGCTCCTGATCTTTCTACGGTCGTGTCAGATTGCTGTCCCACCAAATTATGAGAGTGAGGGAATAGGGAGTGCACCTCTTCCTGCGCACTCACTTGTGCACTATAATATATCCTGCGTACCTGGCTGATCGTAAGATCAGCCGCCATGACCGAATACGGCCGGAGGGTAATACTATTGAGGTATCACTACAACGTATAGAGTGGACATCTAGAACAAAATCTTTGTCTTTTTTTCGATTTTCCTATAAAATGACACACCAGTGACACCAGTAGCTTTATTTTTTGTCCTGTGTTAACACAAGACGGTATTATCTTCTTCTATACTTATAATAAATCTGTAGAGAGGTCAATTCTGTACAGTAAATATTTTTCCAAAATAACTATCAGGGGGTGTTTAGTGAACGATACTGATACCAAAAATGCAATCAGTAAAATTTTTGTCTGTCTGTCTGTCTGTCTGTCTGTCTGTCTGTCTGTCTGTATGTTCCTTATAGAAACAAAAACTACTGGACGGATTTTGACGAAACTTGGTACCATTATTTTTCATACTCCTGGGCATATTATAGGATACTTTTCATCACGCTACAATCAACAGGAGTAGCGTAGTGAAGGGAAATGTGGGGAAAACGGGAGAATTTACTCCATTTCTTAAGCTTCAGTCGCGTGTGCAGCCTTAGTGGTTAAAGTCACATAGAAATCATGTATGATGGAAATATTCTACATAAAATTGCCTAAAAAATATCCCCCAACAGCATATGTCTATCTTTTATGGTTGACTCACAATAACACGTGCAACTCAAGATCCAAATTGGTTTGAACGCGCTAAGCTCAGGAACTACTGGTTCGAATTGACAAAACATTTTGGATTGGATAGTCCACTTACCACTTACCATTTGTCGAGGTAGGCTTTAAGCTATTGTATATTCCTTTATTTTATCATTGTAAAAATTGTGCTAGCGAACTATTTAGTTCTAAAATGTGCCGATAGATGGCGCACCTCACTAGAGGCGCGGCCGCGGATCTGAATCGCGGTGAACAGATGATTTCTCAAATGTATAAGGTCTCCAGATTATTGTAGTGTGGTGTGAGCCCTCCGCTCCCACAATTTTCCGGTTAACCTGTTACGGTAGCCTTCAGCAACCAACAGGGACGTCATTCCGAAAAATAATTAAAATTGATAAGCGTTTTCCGTCACTTAACTTGACTATTATTTCTATCCTGAGTAATTAGTTCCAGAAAAGTGTGCAAGTTGACTGCATGCATAATATAGATAGACCGTTGTTTTATTTCAGCTATTTTTAGTAAGACTGTGTACGGAAATCGTAACCCACGCGGACGGAGTCGCTGGCGGCCGCTAGTTACTAATATAATAATAGTACAATATACGGCAACAGTTGTCCATGGACAACAGCGAATTTAGAAAATGTTTATTTGAGGTGTCTACTCTATACGTAGCAGTAATACTTTAATGTCTATTACTTGCGACAAAGGATATATTTTCGTTATGACAGCTCATGTTATACCTTAAACCCTTAGTTACATCTATCTTAAAACCTTAGTTACATCTAAGGCCGCAATTTTATACTAAGTCCTTTTCAAAATTTCACAGGTCAATAACTTTTCTGCCCCAGCGGCTATTAATTCTTAAAGCCTGCTCCCAAACATTTTACAAAGTTAAAACCGCTGTTGATTACGCTAAGGTGAATATTTAATCAGGTTATACAACCTTTCCAACGATTCAGTCTAATGGTTAAGAAGTTGACTGTGATACTAAGAGATGGCAGGTTCGATCCCCGCACAGGACAAACATTTTTTCTGGTGTAATTGGCCTCTTAAAAGGCCCACTTGATGGTGGACTGGCCACATTTAGAAACCCAAAGTTCAAAACATTTAGTGGAGACAAAACTAAGCCGTTGGTTGGTGAGTAGATGTATTCTGTGAACCGCAACAAGGTTTTCACACGAAAATAGAAAAAAAAAAAAAAAAAATGGGGGGTCCTCATAGTTAGAACTGAAACTGAAAATATTTTTTTTCATTGAACATATACGTGTGAGGTATCTGTGGATAGGTCTTTAAAAATTATATTGAGGTTTCTCAGCTCATTTTTTTCTTAAGTGAATACTTTGCGTAACAGACTCTTCCAAAGTGGAAAAAAGTGTGTCCCCCCCCTCTAACTTCTAAAGTAAGAGGATGATAAATCTGAAATAAAGATATAATGTACATTACCATAAAAATTACCAACGAAAATTGGTTCGAACGAAATCTATCCAGTAGTTTTTTTAATACGTCAAAAATAGAATTTGTACGGAACCCTCAGTGCGGGAGTCCGACTCGCACTTGGCCAATTTTTGATACAATATCACGAGTCATCCTCCATTTAAAGTACATTGAGCGTAATCCCGCCGAAATTCGGTCGCGTTTCTTCGGCCTGTGTTTCTATACTTAGAATTCAAGTACTCACATATTAGTACAAATGCTACAAGCATGTTCCAATAACTTGTATGTTTAATAGGTAGTTACTAAATACAAAGTAATTTTTTTACATACAATGAATATGATCAAAGACTTACAATGTTGTGAAATTTCAAACAAAATATAGTACCTACTCTAATTCATAAACTAGAAAATTCACTAATCGTTTTCCATTAAGTGTGAAAATTCTTAGCTATTACTTTTTACTGCTAGAATTTTTGATGCAAATTTGTTGATTTGATTAGTTTCACACTTAAACTCTGAAGTAATTAAATCCCTTGCAATGATTTCGCTGCAACATTTTGCGTTCAACTACGATTAAAAAGTTTAAAATGAAATAATCCTCCATATGAAGTAAGACTTTTATTCATATGGAAAACCAGTTTAAACAGAAAGCTCATTATTTAAAAAAACCTCAGCGACTATTGCATAAAAAGTGGTCAAAATCTCCTATTGATAAGAGGAGATGTAATAGAAGAGAGAATCTCAAAAATATTACATTCAATAATTATTTTCGTTTCTGATTTTCAGATGATCAACGATGGAAAACAATATTTGTAAGCATACTTATAAAATTAATAAAGAGTCAAAATCATCTGCTGTCTGTTAAAATAATTGATTATTTAACGTATTATTGCATAATAAGGCCAAACTTTATATATAAGATAAGAATCAAATTTTCCCAACGAACGGCATCGGCATTCGGCACTTGAAATTAAAGAGAACCTACCACTTATCATATTTGAATAAATGGAATTAAATTTAATCAGAAAAATATCTTTAAAATAATATTTTTCAGTGTACTTTCTCCTATTAACGTCTATGGCATTTGCCAAGTTCATACCGACAAAAAGTACAGTGTCAAAAAACATGGTGTCCGAAGTGGATGACGCCAATACCCTTAAGTTCTTCAACTTCTCCAAATTGAACTTAACCAGTCGCACCGCTCCGTACAGAAGGCTTAATTTAACCCGACGTTCCGGTAATACAACCGGTAAATGGTTGTTTAAAGATTACCTGATGAGGTTTCACCCGAATGTTGTCTTTGAGAGGATCGAGAAAAGAAAAAAGATACAAGGCAGAAATGCGACTGTTGAAAATGATTTTGACGAGATTTATACCGGTGAGAGTAGTTTAAAGTGTTTTTTTAATTCATATTTATGTTCAGTTTGATACAACAACAACAAAAACACAGCGAACAACAACAAATCAAATCATCAATTTCAAAGTTTTAGTTCTTAAAACACTGGACCGTGGTTCTTACCACTGGTGGTCTCCGGATCCATCCCTAGTGGTTCGCGAAGTCTAGTGCTTCGACGGTCTCGTATCGAGACCATGAGCAAGAAAATGAGCTTTTCCTTCATCATAAGAGAGGTAGAGCTTTGTGGAACTTCCACTTGAAAGTGCCGCTCGTCTGGGGAAGTACCTTCAACTTGCAGAAGACCACAGTGAAGTAGCACTTCACTTCACTTTGTAACTGTTGTGCTATGTTTCTGCTGGTGAGTGAGGTTGCCAGAGCTCAGTTGGGTATGGAGGTTATTAACGGCAGGCAACGCATCTGCGATCCTTGTACGGTGGTTGATGTTCATGGGCAGCGACGATCACTTACCATCGGTTAACGCAGTTATTCGTCTACCTCCCTATCATATAAAAAAAATACTAAAAAACTTCATTCTTTCAGGAATAGACAACACCGACGATCTCTTGCGGCTGGATATCGCTGGCGTCAGCGGCCGCAGGAAGTGGAGACCCCCCGGGGTCCCCCAGGAAAGGGGCATAGCCCGGGGGAAAGACCGGTTATACTATAGGCAGCGCATCTTCGAGCTGATCCGCCAGGCCATCTACCAGACCAGGAACAGGATGGTCATCATGCAGATACTGAGGAAGAAGTACAAGTCCTCCCCTCTTTACAAGATGGGGTTCTTGATGAGCAAGACTGACGTCGCTTGCAAGAACTTCTACGCTTTTGCGTTTAGGTATGTTGGTATTCGTTCGTGCGAATTACGTAGCCGTCCCGTATGAAGACTGCTGACACCGCTGCTCTGCTTCAACAGTACAGAGTGCAGTTCGTGACGTCAATATCATTTTCGAGAGATATTTGTTAGAAATTGATTTGACATTCCATAACCCCACTGCGATTAGGACTCATCACGAGTGAATCAGATTTAGATTGTAATATTTTTTCTACAAATATGCCTCAGGTCTCTTTGCAATCGAGTGTTTACCATTAAGATCGGCTACTATAGCCAACTTCGGGCGCACCAGCGCCGTAATGATTGGGAGTCGAAGTAGTCGCCATGACCGAAATCAGTCGGACTTCATCAGATCAGATGTTGGTATGTGTCATAGACGATTGTGAACTCCACATATACCAGGAACAGGATGGCAATCGTGCAGATTCTAAGGAAGAAGTTTTAGACCTCGCAGACGTATAATAATGGACCAACGGCTTAACGTGCCTTCCGAAGTACGGAGGAGCTCGAGATGTTTTTTTTCTGTCACCCATCCTATGACTGGCATCTGCGAGCTTTGCTTAACTTTAGCTACCGCAGGCCGAGTGTCCTAACTACTGCGACATCGAGCTTCTCATAATTATACGTCTCTCGCAGACCTATAAGATATGTTTAAAGATATTTATTTTCTCATAAGAACTTTCATTAGAACAGTTTACATGTTTACGAGGAGACAATATAAAAATAATATGTAACAAAATAATTTGCTGGCTTTAAGCTGCTGATGGTATTGATGACTGCTCTTCCTTGTTCTAGAGTGATCCATCCGTGCCCGGGAATGAACGAAGGCTTCGCGCAAAGATACGAAGTGATAGAAATGATGCATGCTGAAGAAAGACTGACCAATAAATGGTTAGAGAGTTTTTATTCCCATAGCAATCTCGTAAGAAAGTTACAGTCCGCAAAACAAGTGCTGAAACTGTATTTTTTAATGCCAATCTATCCTATTTCATGTAAGGATCAAATGATTCTATGGGACCATTTGAGGTTTGAGTACTACAAATGTCACAATCCGCAAAAAACTTTTCCCATACATTTTTTACTAAAATTCCAAAAATATTTTTACATGCCATTCGATTATGTTTCATGTGTGGACCAAAACTTTGTATGAGACCATTTAAGATTTGACTACTAGAAATGTTAGAAAGTCCGCCTTTTGTACCTTCTTATTTGTGATTTCAATAAAGATTTAAAATTTTAAGATAAAGAGAAATTTTATCCTACTACTATTATAAAGGCGAAAGTTTGTATGTGTGGATGTATGGATGTATGGATGTGTGGATGTATGGATGTATGGATGTTTGTTACTCTTTCACGTAAAAACTACTGAATGGATTTGAATGAAACTTTACCACAATATAGCTTATACATCAGAATAACACATAGGATATTGGAAATCGAAATCCACGCGGACGGAGTCGCGGGCGGCCGCTAGTAAATAAATAAAACTAAAATGATATTTATTGCAGGTTCGAAATCGAGCTGCTGATCGACCTCATCAGGCACAACCACAAAATGGCGGAACAAGTCATTGCCAACAGCACTCTCAACAGAAGAGATAGGTTTGCGAAGAAGTTCCAAGATTGATGCTTGTAAACTTGTGTGCATTTTTGACCAGACAAGCATTTTTGATGTTTTTTCTTTACTAAATAACTTAATTGATGTTTAATAAATAAATAAATATACAAATATTACACAACATCACATTCATTGATCTGACTCCATTTAAAGTACTTTGCGGAACTCCTACCTCCTTGTGAATTGTCTATTATGTAAATGTGAACTTAAAAGCACAATAAAATTGTCAGTCAATTGCTTTCGAACCTCTATAAAAATCGTGTTGTCTATTTCCTAATCCCCCGGGCTCCTAATCCCCACCCCGTACAAGTAGCTTAAGCAAAAAGTGTTACAGACATCAGAATCAACAGTGGTATTACAAATATACTTAAACAGATATATTGAGTAGATAATTGTATATAGAGATAGATAGATAAATTATTTATTGTCAAAAAAAATACAGGCATACAACATTAAAAAGAAGGTACTTATAGAACGAACAATCATCAACGAAACATAGAGAAAAAAAAAATTAGATAAACAATGACGTTTGGAGTGTGCGCTGCAGATCTGCAAATAGGCTATAGCTCAGTGATATGTTCGCCCGATAAGCGAACCACTGATTTTCAGCCACTGCCTGCCATAGAGAAAACATTTGTGTTTAATTTCAGTCAAGTTAAATACCTTTTTATTAAAGCGTGTTTTTTTATGTATCGTCAGTGAAGCCTACAGGATGCTGATTAAAATGCGATCACACACTTAAACCGTTTATTTCCACAAACACGTGTTTTTACAATAGTCGGAAGCGACATGCGCTCGCGCCCGGTGATGCTTACAGACTAACGGCGCAGTGATCGCGGCGGGCGTTCCTCGGTCCGCGATCCTAACATTCTTAACAATGTAGGTAGAAACAAATACTTTTTACTTAAACTACCTTAAAATACAAATAATAAATTTTAAAGACGAGCCACCGTCAACACTCCCCACCCCAGTGCTGAATCAGCACTCTAAACTTAAAGGAATAGGGGCGACGCGCGCCGCAGACCTGCGGAGGATTCCTCGTGAAGTTCGCACTTCCACGACCCGTACTCGACCGTCTTTGCCAGGGAAAACTTTGTCTATTATGCCCCTAGGCCATACATTCCTGGGCCAGTCCGGATCTGCTATGAAGACTAAGTCACCCACCTTCAACGGGTTCTGCTCCTGGTGCCACTTGGTTCGCGGAACTAAGGTTGGCAGGTATTCCTTAAGCCAACGTTGCCAGTACATGTCCGCCAGCCTCTGTGCCTGTCGCCACTGCTTTCGGAGATACAAGTCTGAGTCATCAAAAACCCCTGCGGTAGGTAAATTGCTAGATGCACCAATAAGAAAGTGGTTAGGTGTTAATGACTCTTGACTTCCGGGCTCAACTGAGACATGGGTTAACGGGCGACCATTCACAATGTTTTCCACTTCTACCAAGAGGGTACGCAAAACTTCGTCCTTGGGAGCTCGTTCTTTGAGTATGACACGAAGGGAGGATTTGACGCTGCGAATGAGCCGCTCCCACGCCCCACCCCAATGAGGGCTAGCTGGGGGAATAAAGGTCCACAGCGCGCCGTTATTCAATGCTTCCGCTTTTAAGGCATCATCATCGATCTCCTGCATCGCTTTATTGAGTTCTACGTCAGCCCCTCGTAAATTGGTCCCATTGTCCGAGTATATGTATCGCGGCCAACCTCTGCGACAGGACATACGACGAAGAGCCATGATCAGTGAATCAGTGGTAAGAAAATTTACCAGCTCAATATGGATCGCGCGGATCGTGAGGCAAGTAAATAAAACGCCATACCGTTTTTCCCGCCGTCTGCCCACAACAACCTCCATCGGACCAAAAAGATCGATGCCACAGAATGTAAAAGGCCGCTGATGATGAGCCATCCGCGCTGCAGGTATGTCACCCATTCGTGGTACTGCCGGTTTGGCCCTTCGCAATCTGCAAAAGAAACATTTCGATGCGGCTTCCTTGACGGCTGGACGTATCCTGATCACCCAGTAGATCTGTTTAATATGATTAACTACTGCCTCTTGATTACCATGAGCTGATTTTATGTGGTAATGCCTTACAATGAGCTTAGCAATTGTGTGCCGTCCTTCGATGATGTAAGGGCGTTTGGTTTCCAATGCGACATCAGAAACAGCATCAATACGGCCGCCTACACGAAGAAGCTCTTGCTCATCCAGATACGGGGATAAATTACGTAGCTTACTGTCGCGCGGAATGCACTTTCCACTTCTCAGAAGACTTATTTCAGTGCCAAATGAATCTGCCTGCGCCTTTCTTAAAAGTAGACACTCCGCTTGCTTCATCATTATGCTTTCATCGATAAAGGTAAGTTTCCTACATTTATTTATAAATTTCAGGACAGCGGCAGTAGACCTCAACAACCGGAGCCACGAAGAAAAAGCCTTAGGGTCAGGAACTGGTAAGTCTGCACCATTATTTATACCTTTTGTACTTGTACCATCTGTTACTAAACTAATCAAATGTTTATTTTCAGGTTCCACAACATCGTGAGGCCAGTAGGTATTATCCTCGTACAAAAACGGGGGGCCTCGGAACCACTCATCAACAAAACAATCGTAATTAAAAACGTCTCGTGTTGCTATATCCGCTATATTAAGTTTTGTAGGTACGTACCTCCACTCTGAGACACAGGTAAGGTCATCAATTTCTCCTAGTCGGTTTGCTTCAAAAGCTTTGTACGTGCGAGTGTTATTACGTAACCAGTGCAACACAGTGGTAGAATCACACCAAAAATATCGTTGCTTAGGTTTCATCTTGTGCTCCGTAACAATAGTGTGAGCGAGCCTGGCCGCCAGTAACGCTGCCTGAAGCTCCAGACGTGGCATCGTCACTGGTTTGACTGGCGCAACTCGACATTTACTTGCGACTAATGCTACGCATACCTTATTTTCGCTCGAAATCCATCGCCAGTACGCGGCCGCGCACATCGCTTGTTGTCCAGCGTCGCTAAATATATGCAACTGTAGGTTTCTATAACATTCCGTTGGCGAGACAGGGGCAGCTATAGAACTCGTAGCAGCGATCTGTGTGTCGTACTGGCGCTTCTCGTAGCGGGCCGCTGACGTCAAAGACTTCGTAGACATTTTCGTAGCAGCAGCGGGCAGTGCTACGGGCGCGTCACTGGATACCGGTTCGTCTATTGTCTCGTTCGTGCATACAATAACATGCTGATAACATCTCGGCACACGTATCTTATCAATTAACTGCAATAATTTAATCCATTTAAACCACTTACAATATAATTCCTGAGGAATGGCATCGTCCCATCCAATCTTACACCGCCAGGTGGCCTGTAATATGATTTTTCCCTGTATAGTAAAAGGAGAAAGAAAGCCGTACACATCATAAATAGACATTATAACACGAAGCATAATTCTTTTGGTGGGCCTTACCGTACCTTGCATAATATCCTCAGGAATGCGCTTGAACGAGACATCGAATGATAATTCATCCGTATTCGGGTACCAAATAAGTCCAAGCGTACGCTCGCCGTCACACTGCTGATCAATTTTAAACTTTACGGCCTCGGTCCCTAAAGTTTCTTTTGGCACGGAGTCGAGCACAGCTAAACTGTTGCTAGTCCAGTTACGCATATGAAAACCGCCTTTTTCGTGAATGTGTGAAATGTTACGTACCATATCGATAGCTGTTTTTTCGTCTGGCAAGCTTTGTATGTAGTCATCCATGTAATGAGAATTTATTATGGCATCTACTGCTGCTGGCATGGATGACTCGTACCGCTGTGCATTCTTATTTTTCAAGAACTGTGCTACGAAAGGTGAACACTTAGCGCCAAATATGAGTGACGTCATCGCGTATGTACGCACTGGATCGCTGGGGCTGTCTCTCCACAGGAACCTGAGAGCATCTTGATCACGCTGTAATATTTTAATTCTAAGGAACATATCCTGTATATCACCTGTCACGGCTACGCTATTTTCCCTAAAACGGAGCATTATTCCAAATAGTGAGGAAAGTAGATCAGGTCCCTTCAATAAGTAGTCGTTCAGGCACAAACCTCCCACTTCATTAGCAGCGTCAAACACTAGACGCAGTTTCCTTTTGTTAGGGTTGTCAACGCCAAAATGCGGCAGGTGCCACGTCCTTTCGGTGCGTTGAGGGTCCTTTAGCTCCCTAGCAAAAGAATTAGCTAATAAATGATCAACTCTTTCGGCATACCTTTTAGCGTACCCTATATCCTTTTTCATTTTCCGTTCCACCCCTTCAAGCCTTTTCAGAGCATTAGGATATGTGTCGGGCATAGAACAGTTAGGATCCTTCCAAGGCAGGCCGACATGCCATCTTCCGTCAATCAGCTGGGCAGAGCGTTCGAGCTGCTCGACAGCTCGAGCGTCATCTATGTTTACCCTAGGCTTACCTGCCACTCCCATCGCCTCGAGCGTGAACGCCTGACGCACCTCATCATGAAGCGTCCGCAGCTCCCGCTCCGCAGGGCACAGCTCGGAGATGTGCAAAACAGCATGGTCGGCACCCCGTCCCGGTGCAGCCGCGCAGCCCGCGCCGCGCGCCCCCCTCGCTATGTGTACACTTCCGTGAATGCACCAACCTAACGGTGTGAGTGTTGCTGACGGCTCGTGGGATTTGCCTACTACTACACTCAAAGGTAACAATAGCTGGCAGTTATCCTGCCCTATTAAAATTTCTGGTTTACTATCAACGTTACACAAATTATTTTTAATACTTTGCAAATGACTAAACATATTACAATTTACTAAGGACAACTTTTGTATTGGCAAGTTTAATTCTTTAACACTACGCGCTTTTATATTATGCACCTTATTGTCTATACCAGAAAGCCGCAAGTCCAACACTGTCGTATCGTAAACGATCCCGTTATCTTTCCAAGGTCCGCACACGTGCATAGATTCACGGTGTCCACGAAGCCCGGCCCGATCGGCAAGCTCGGCACTTATCATAGTCACTGTCGAGCCGTCATCGAGTAACGCACTTGTTTCGATGTAACCGCTGTCTTTAGTATACAAACGTACCGGTACCACTTTTAAAATCACTTTACATACACTCGCGTTTACATGCGTCACTGTCTCGATCGTAGACGTTTTAGTCGACTCACTTCGTGACTGTTCGGGTTCCCTTTGCGCTGCGTCCTCGGTGTTATGTTTGTATGGATAATGAAGCAAGTTATGATGCGCGCGGCCGCAATTATCCTTATCACACACCGGCGCCGTGCACGCGTCTCGCGCATGATTTGCTACCAAACATTTAAAACAAATTCCGTAGCGCTTAACAAATTGCCATCTCGCTTTGCATAACGTTTTTTTGAACTTCTTGCAATCTACGAGCTTATGTTTCGATGCACGACAAAATTTGCACTGCATATCTTCGCTTTGTTTCTCAGATTGCAATAAAACAGTGTGTGACCGTGAATTACTGTTATCAATCAGCTTGTGTTTATAATTTTCTGTGCGTGCATTATAAGTATATATATTCGCAGTTGCGGATACTTTAATAGCCTCTGCGTTCAAAAAGTCTGATAAAATTTCTAGCCGTGACTTATTATGAGGTTTCGTTTGGATAATAGGAAAGCTGTAATCTGTCCACTTTGAAATGAGAACCGTCGGCATTTTTGCTAGGATCGTAGACACTGTAGCCATACCTTGAATGTATTCTTCTTTACCGACGGCTCGCACAGCTTCCACGAAATTTTGCACTTTGACGGAAAATACCACTATATCCTTCTGGTAATCTTGTGATAAGGGTTGTATTTTCTTAAGGTCCTGCGTCAAGCGGGAAAGAATATGATCAGGATCACCAAAACGGAGCTCTAAGGTTGACATTATCCTTTCAGGCGAGGTAGCACTTATAAACATAGCTGACACGGCTTCTTTAGCTTGTCCACGCAAACATTTTCTTAACCTCCATAAATTTTCCTTTGGCGTGAAATTACACAACATTGTTGACTCCTCGTAGGCTTGTTTAAATTGAAGCCAGTCCAACGGGTCACCACCAAATTCTGGCAACTCCCTAGGAGTACTTAAGCGGCTCAACAACTTGGAATCTGAGCTGACGTGAGTAGACGGAGCACTAAGATTTTTAACAGCAGCAGCCAGCATCTGAATCGTGCCATTCAAAGTGCTAGTATTTAATACCGGCGACGGCGGGCGCAGGAAGCCTTTATTTGGTTCACTTTCGCGGACTTCCTGCTTATCCAGTTCAAGTTGGCTTTTCTCCATCCAGTTCTCAACTTCACGGCGTGCATCCGATTCGCTGCCATCATGCGGACTGTATATTTCTTCTTCCAGGTTAGCTAGGTCTGCTTCTAGCTGCTTATCTATAAGTTGCATCTTAATCTCTGCTTTTCTCTTTTCAGCTTCCAGCAACAAACTCTTCCGCCGCGCTTCGAACGACGCAGACGATCGCTTGGAACAGATCGACGCGGCTTTGGAAGGTACTTTAGGTGGCGGCCATGTTTCCGCCCTGTCGTTGCTAGCCGGGTCCAGACTGCGAGCACATGTTTCGGTCGGCGCGACTTGATGAAGCCGATTTGGTTCGGTTTTGATACTGCCTGATGGACCGGCTTTGTTTTCACACGTAGCATTTTTTTCACAGAGTTTATCTATATCCCGGCGGGTGGTGCTACGCGTCTTCACCATCTTCACAGGCGTGTGATGAAACATCAGATCCGGCTCGAAGGACCAGCTGAAGCCTACAGGATGCTGATTAAAATGCGATCACACACTTAAACCGTTTATTTCCACAAACACGTGTTTTTACAATAGTCGGAAGCGACATGCGCTCGCGCCCGGTGATGCTTACAGACTAACGGCGCAGTGATCGCGGCGGGCGTTCCTCGGTCCGCGATCCTAACATTCTTAACAATGTAGGTAGAAACAAATACTTTTTACTTAAACTACCTTAAAATACAAATAATAAATTTTAAAGACGAGCCACCGTCAACAGTCAGTACACTTTACATCAATAACAACAATAAGGCACTTTTATTAAACGTCATAAAAGTAAGCTTGTAGGGAAACTATTTGAAAGACTAAGCTATGACGTCACAAGTTAGTATTGTCGATTCGATTAACTATTAGAAGTGAACAAATTCTTTATGAATATTGTTTTCAATTTCTTCCTTAATGTAAAATTTTCATAATTTATTTTGTCAAATGGGTACTTGACTGTAGTCAACAGAAGTTTTTTTGATGTGATAGGGAGACAAACGAACAAGCGTGTCACCTAATGGTAAGTGATCACCGCTGCCCATGGACATTAACAACGGCATAAGGGTCGCAGATGCGTTGCCTGCCATTAAAAACCAAACATCCTCCCCAACTGAGCTTTGGCGACCTTACTCGACCGCAGAAACATAGCACAACAGTTATGAAGTGCTACTTCACTGTTCATTGTTCCAATCAATATTCGCACAACGTTGTATAAACATTACCAATTTGCATTCATCACATTGCAATGAGCAGAAAATACGAATGATTAATTGTGTTATCAACGTTGCTGACGAAATGTTTCATAAATGTTTCATTGTATTTGTATTTTGTGAGTATATTTTGCTTTAATTATCGACGAGGTTCACATTACTCGTATTTTTATTATAACCTGCACGCTTGTTTCTTTCTTGATTGATGTATGTTTTTAAAATTCGATTAGTTTATTAAATTTATTATTTATATAGAACTTGCTTCCTCCCGCTGCTTCGCCTGCGTGGAATACGGCCATTAAGCAAACAATATTTTTGTGTTCCCCTTGGAATATCACTTTTTCCGGGATTAAAATACCCTATTATTTAAGCCGTACTTCTTACTTTACGTCCAAAAAATTTCAAAGCAATCTGTTTAGTAGTTACGGCGTGAAAGCGGAACAAACGAATAAACTTCACGTCCCGATTTATAATATTAAATAAAAGAACACATTTTATTCGACCACGAACGGCCGCCCCGACTTCGTCCGCGTGGATTTCGGTTTCCAAAAGTCTAAAGCCTTCTTCGTCAAATGGACATGGAATCCAATGCATTTTTTTTAATTCGAACCAGTAGTTTTTGAGATGAGCGCGTTCAAACAAATAAATTAACAAACTCTTAAGCCTTTCCCATAATAGTGTAGTATAGCACATATAACTTGTAATATATAAGCCATAGTGGAATTAAATTTGTTATTTATTTTGTTCGTATACAAAAAACTATTATTTCATGCCAGAAGTTTTCGCTTCTCACTTTTCATCTTTAAGTTTTCAGCAAGCACTTAACAGACATGGATCATTTTCTAATAACTACAAGACATACCGTTACGTTATAAGATAATATTGTCGATCACACCTAGAGCGTTATGGTACCTATAAAAAAGCTACTATTCATTTATAAACCATTTATAATAAACATCCTTGGAATTCTTTTTTTCAGTACCCACTGTCTTCTGTCCTATTAAAAGTGATGAAGATTACCCAGAATTAGAGGACTTGTTCCCGACTATAGGGGGAGAAGAGCAGGGACCAATCAAAGAGGTCAATTTGGATCTAGACAGACTCGATATCGACAAGTTCATAAAGAAACTCGAGAAATTCGAGTCAGAAATAGCCCCAAACGTTACGTTGGTGTCTCCCAAGCCTGTAAAACCGGTATGTAGCCTTAAAACCACGTAGGCAATTGACCACTTTGTGGATTTGAGCCATTAAATAAATAAATAAATAAATATTTCACAACATCACATACATTGATCTGACCCCGTGTTAAGTAGCTTAAGCACTTGTGTTACAGACATCAGAATCAACAGTGGTATTACAAATATACTTAAATATATACATATAACACCCAGACCAGGACAAACAGACATGTTCATGATTTGTCCTGTGCGGGGATCAAACCGGCGACCTCTTGCGTAATAGGCAACATCTTGACCATTACACCAAGCGGGTCGTCAAATATCACTGATTTACCCCAATAGTACCAGTAATGGTACCATCAATGTGACTAGTGAGTCGCTTTGTCTCTTTTTTGCGTAACCATTATACACAAATTAATGAAGACAGTCATAGTTTAAAACTCGAAAGTACCTACTAGGAGAGCATAACTCCATCGACGGTAGTAACAACTTAAGTTTCCAATTCACCTTCTAGGTCCCTAAAGACACGAGAAGACAGATAATTCCCTACCACACGATCTACCAGTGGAACAGAGCTAGTTACCACATCCTCAAAGTTAAGACGATAGACATGATGCTTCAAACCATCTACATGGCTCGACACAGGATACGACAGTTGGAAAACGAAGACTATTATGACAGCAAAGACACTGCTTACCGAGTTGCGTTCCTATACAGGTAATATCATAATATAAAAAAGTACAGTTCGATTTCCGCACAGGACAAACATTTATGTGCATGTGCAAGTAGTTACGGCGTGAAAGCGGAACAATTAACAAACAAACAAAAAAAACTCACTTTCCGATTTATAATATTACTAGTAAGGATACTAGTCTATAATATATAAAGCTCGATTATAAAATTTCGTGTTATAAATAAATAAATAAATAAAAATAAAAAAACTATACCCAGTAATTGATAATTACAGAAAAATAAGAAAACTCTGGAGAAGAATAATGGACATATACACGCAGATTGAGAAGATGCACGCTGAAAAAAAAGAAGTAACGAGTGCGTTGACCATCCACCTGAAGGTCATAAAACTGTATGAAAAGTTCATGTATCTCTGGTGGGTGTTGATTGCTGTGGATGGGAAGTACCAGGACGGTTTGAAGGGACGCAAGCTGCCTGGTATAAAGAAACCTACGCCTACGGGTAACAGTACGGCGCAAGCACCGGCGCCACAAGAAAGTCCTGCTCAAGAAAATGCTGCGACTGATGCTGCAGCAACCGAAGGTGCAGTGGAGGAAAAGCCGCAGGAATCAGCTGCACCAGAGGCACCGGCTGAGACGGAAGCGTCTATGATATAAACAATAGTTTAATAAAACAACTTAAACGGATAAAAGCGATTTTATTATAAAACTACATTTTTGGAAATTACCTAACAAATCATACTAATTTGTTAAAGCTGAAGAGTTTGTTTGTTTGTGAACACTCTAATCTCAGAAGATACTGGTTTGATTTGAAAAAAATTTGGTTGTTAGTCCATTTGTCAAGGAGGGCTTAAAACAATTATTGTAATATAAAAATAAATAAAAATAAATAAAAAATAAATAGGAATCCACGGGGCCGATTAAATAAAACTAAAATGGATAAAAGCGGTTTTATTTTAAACCTAAATCATAAGGAAAGAAACAATCATGGAATAAAACATCAAAACGAATAGACGATGCAGTTGAATTGTAGTAATAAATATATACGACCTTTCCACCTCTTCTCAGCAGTCGTGATCATGGTATTAATAATATAAATAAAAAAATGTATTTTCGTGATCTCTTAAATAGACAGTTGTATTATTCACAACAAAATATTCAAAAAGCCAAAATGATGCCAATCATTTAAAAATTATGATTGTGATAATGTCTTATGCCCATATGAACTTAAAAAAAATATTCATATACGAGTAAGCTTCAGAGATTATCATCAAAAATATCAAATTAAAGATGAATCCTTCACCAGATTCACACACAAGACAGTAATTGTTCATCGAGAGGAGACGGAAAGAAACTCAATAATTCCTTCTTTTCTCTGTGAAACAATAGAAACACCTAGTCATAATTTAGATCAAAAATACATGTGCTGTTGGCAGATATTTCATTATCTAATATTTATCTAATATTAGCTCCATACTGGAAAGAGCAACCAAAGCCGTTTTACTCGGCTGGTACCAAATATGGTTGGGAACGGAGAGGAATGTCATCGGTGAAGGTGATCGTTAGTATACTATAAAGGGGCCCCTTAAACCTACACGCTGGGTCGCAAGTCCCAGGCACCGACTGCCATTGACTGTCTGACCCGGCACCTTTCACGGAGAATTCATGGATTCTCTTATGAAAACTTTATTGAAATCACTAAGAGCCCATAAAAAAGGAATAGACGACCTCACGCATAAAGGGGCGTTATTAACCATTTGGTAAACACGGTTCCAATTTAATCATATCAGACCATTATCAGACCCATTAAATATTTAATTTAATGTTCCTTTACAACTTTTATTGTTTTATTGTATATTGAGTTTAGGGTTCAATAAATAATTAAGGTAATCAATGTTCTTAATTTATTTATATAGTTTTATATTATAGAAAAAATCAGCCGGTTTTTCTGAACTGAAGGATTACCTGATGGGCCCATTGCTCTAGTGGTCAGATACCCTGGCTACAAAACCAAGGGTCGCGGGTTCGAATCCCGCTAGGGACAAATGTGTGTGGCATCATCATCAAACACCGGCATTAGCACTCGAGTCATGGATGTTTATAAAAGTGTTATGTATGTATCTCTATCCGTTCCCTAGCTTCCATAGTACAAGCTACGAGCTTAGTTTGAGGCTAGGCAATTGGTGTTTATGTCCAAAGAATTTATTTATTTACGTAACAAATATATACCTAGCCCAATTTTTTTTACCTACAGCTCCTACCTACAGAACCAATTTTAATTCCTACATTTCCACTTAACGATATTAAAATTTAATAAACATGTTTTCAGAACAGTGAAGTCTATTAATGGACACAAAGTAATATATTCCCCTACTATTGAGTTGTGCAATGTTTATGAAATGATAAGTAGATTTTTAATTACTCTTCTATTTTGTAAGTATTTTCTTTTCAATCCCTGCCTCTACTGATATACTTACGATCTGACAAACAATGCAAGCTTGTTCGTGCGAAGTTTCTGTGTACTACATGTGTAAAGAACTTTTTGTTCCTGTCCTTGTTTCATCATCCTAGCGCATCTCCCGTTTGCTTTCTCGGCTAATGCCTCCGAGCCTATAATCCTATAGACTATAATCCTGAATTGACACACACACTGAACAGGCTGGTAACTACAATGTTATTGTCCCTGTTTGTTAGGGTTTTTTGCGTTTGATAGAGAGGTAGAGCTTTGTGGAACTTCCACTCGAATGAGCCACTCTTCTGGGGAAGTACCTCCAGGTAGAGTTACTTGCAAGGACCACATTTAAGGAGCACTTCGTACTGTTGTGCTATGTTCCTGCTGGTGGGTAAGATCGCCAGAGCTCCGTTGGGGAGGATATTGGGTTTTTAAAGGAAACCAAACTTGTGCGGTTGTTTATGTCCATGGGCAAAAGTGATCATCAGGTGACCCACTTGTTCGTTTGCCTCCCTATAATAAAAGTAAAAAACAAACATGGAAAACACTAAACTGCTTAACGCTTATTTTGGTGAAGCTCATTTTTCATGTCTTCTATTCCAGATGCCGCCTCGGAATGCTCCAATCAGCGCGGAGTGCCGGTCCCCCAAGCCGATGTCTTGGAATCTCTCATCTCCAAGTACGTCCATAACCAGGACTACTCTGGGGCCGTCTTCGACTTCCTTAAAGGAAAAGAACCCCACACTCAAGACAATTTGGACATCAGCGTCCTCGACGCGCAGAACGTCAACAAACTCATTCAACAGGCGAAGAAGACGTACAGGAGAAAGCACATGACCAGAAGGGGAGGGAAACCCAAGTTATACACGCTGTATTATGAGCAAGGGAAATGGAATAAGGAAGGGAATGCTATAGTAAAGACATGTATCGACATGATGAAGCAGTCCATTTACGCAACGAGGTAATAATCATAGTCATTTAATTTTCTACTTTAATTGAAATTATATAACTTGAAACTTTTGCGTTGTATAATAATTAGACAAGTAAGCCAAAGTAAAGAAATTTTTTTTGCTCGTCATACAATTTAAAGTCAGTCAGTACTTCATTCTGTATCTGCAGCATTTTGACTCAGCATCGGCTAATATTTGTAGATACTCGTATTGTCTTGTAATAGCTATTCTAACTTTAGATACAAGCTGACTGGTCAGTTCTCCGCACTTCTTCTCAGCAGACCATTTACGTCAAAGTTCTAGTACCTACTAGGTACCTAAAAGATAATTCAAATTCACAATTCCACAATTACAGTAAGTTCCACAAGCACTACACTACATGTCTTGTCATTTTCGAGTAAATAAGTCTGAAGGCTGAGGTACATTTTTCCGAAGGCACTAGATAGTGCTTTTCATATGTATTCATCAGCAGTATTCAATCAGTTGCTGCACCTAAGATTGAATTTGACTTAGGTTTTCCCTTCTGTAGCTTAGTGGCACCAGCTCTTACAAACTTGACTTCCTGAAGATTACAGCTAGTTAACCCTTCTTAGTACTTGCTATCGATAGACTTATGACTTCCCGAATTACTTGAAGGACTTTATCGTGCCGAAATGAGAATTGCCCCGCATCAAGTACCTTGCAACCACAAAGAATATGTTTCGCAGTGCAAACAACCTCTTAATCTTTATATTATACTCGTATATGCCGTAAACTTGAGTGATGTATTATGCTGAATAAAAATTCTTCAATCTTTCTTTCTAGATACCGAATGCAGGATACAAGGAGATTCAGAAAAATAATGACTAATGACATAAGTTACAACATAGGGATTTTCTACGGAGCTCTTATGCAAATATCTCTTAAACTGAACAGCTTATTAGCATCTATGAAAAAACTCAAACAGTACACTCACTTTATGTGGTTCTTGGTAATTTACGAGAAGATTCTTGCAGGAAATGTGGACATTCATAACATGGTGGACAGGATATACTATTTAAACGAGTTACATCAAAAGAGATTGAGGGGAGAAAAGGTATGGCATACAGTATGGCTTCAGATATGGTATATAATGCGAGAAAGATATAAGTTTTTTGTAAAACTTTCTTTCCAGCCCACAGCACAATTTTTTTTATTTATTTATTTAATAAACAACTGCTCAAAGCTAATATTTAAATTTCAAAGATCTATTAGATTAAGTATTTCTAAAAAAAAGATGTTCAAAAGTTTTACATTTTATTTTTTTAAGGATCTACAAATCGCTCCTACAATACCTCCGTTGACTGTGACAACGACAAAACGCCGCAAGGTCAGAAGAACAACCGTCACACGAAGGGACCCAAGGCTGGACCACACAGGAATGATAAATGGACCATCTTTCACACCAGAAGCAAAGGTAACAAAACCTACCACCAAAACAGAGCCCCAGGTAACAACTGAAGCCTGGGTGGACGACGAAGATGACATTATCGTTGACAGCGAAGAAGACAATGATGAAGATAAAGGTGGTAAGCGTACTACAGATACTGATAACGCCACTAAGAACCCGACCGTTGTAGAGGAAAATGATCAGACTGCAGTACCGCCGGATGGTGATGATGATGGCGGTACTGGAAAACCCGCAGCAGAGGGTGAAGCAGAAACTCCTGGAGAAGGTAACGACGGTTCTGGAGATGATAATGCAGGTAACACTGCAGCACATGATGAAGAAAATCCCGCAGAGGTCGCCACAGAAGGCAATGCAGAAAAGCTTTATTTAAAACGCCCACCCTATGAAAGGCAGGTCCCAAATAAATATAAAAGAGTCAAAGTCCAGAAGAATCAAGGGTAAATGTACGAAGGTGGCAACAAAGTAGTTCATTCAGAATAACACGACTTTCTCGATAAAAATTATGTGTTTCATTTGATACCCTTTGTACCTAAACAATTTCAGTGTTTTTTTGTAGGAATGCCTAAGCTTTGCCACATGTTTGTTTTACGCAACATTTCTTCAACGATAATTGGGTCTATGCAGATAGAATCTTTGACCCATATTATTACTCGTAATAAAACAACCATTAGAATTTTCTTACATATTTATTCAATATATAAGCTATTTGTATAAATAATTGATAATGATATTACAAAAAACTCAGCATAATTGCCTTAAATATGGGATAACAAAGAAAAATATTTTTTTATCAATAACGATTATTTAAACATAAACATGGAAGGCTACAAAATAATATGTAGGAAGACTACGAACTGGTAAACGCAGGAAGACTAAATAGTCATTCATTCTCATATTTGGTACGGTATAATCCTTAAATTATTTACTAAGTACGTTTAATCAACATAAAAAGCCAATTCACAAAATAAATAAATAAATTTAAATTCTCACAAAATCTAAACGTATAACTTATCTGTTAGTTTAAGTGAAACGACAAGAATTTGTAACTGCCACAATCAACGAAAAAAATTGTCGAGTAATAATACTATACTCGTATAAAAGTAATTGGTCTTTATTGAAATGTTAGCCTGCCGATTTGTACCTACGTTAAAAAATGCCTGGTAACAAGTATCAGAAAATCACACTTCTTGTCTGGGTTAGATTTATTGTAGGTAAATTGTTTTTTATAACTGCAACAAATCGATTGCACGACTTATGTGAATATCAGACCTCCAATGTAAGGCAAAGACTACACAATATGCACTTCAATGAAATTTGCTTCTTTTAATCCTCAATTAAACTAATTCTACGCGTACCTACATTTTTATATACTACTATAATCAAAATGTATCTTTCGTAGATACTCCATTTTCAAGTACCACTTAAAAGACGGCGTTTTTTTTAATACCAAGGCTTTTTCTTTTAAAACTATTTAAAATACGTAAGCGAGAATTACCTATTTTATTTACACTTAATACTAAAATAAATAAAGCATATCAACTAATAATATTAGACAACAAGCCACAATAAAAACAAAAACAACGATATCTATATTCAATTAAAATTAAAATCTCATTCAAAATGAGTCAAAGGGGAAATGTTTGTACATTTACAAAATAAATCTTAAAATTATCACATTTAACAATGGCGTCCTAGATTTTAAAACATACTATTTATAACACTGCGGGTCAGTCACATCACTTTTATTTATTATCTCGATAAGCTATCAGGCAGATATTCAGATTAAAATAAGATCTAAGTATGAAAATATATCCGTCTGATAGCCTATATAAAAAATATATGTATGTATAACTGACCTTACTGTCATTAAAATGTATAATTTTTGCATAGATTGCACCCAACAATCAAAAACTTGTCTTAATATTTTTAAAGAAGCAATGGAAAACTTTGGAAATACAAAATGGTAATGTAACTTTATCCTAAATTTAATTTATTACACGTAAGATGTCGTTTTCAAATATAATTACTAAAGGAACGTCTTAAAGATGTTATATTACAAATGAGCAATTTGTTTGTTTCAATCTATTATGAATAATAGCAAGATTTTTCAAGATCAAATCGTGTAATCATTATACAATTATGAATTATGAAACAGATAGTTTGATCAAGATTGATTTAAAAAACTAAAGTTACATCAAAACCAATTGAATAAAATGATGTAAAAAAATAATGGGCAAAGTCCTTGATTAATAGCTAAATATTATGATCAATATTAAATCTACTCGCATTAAGCATTTGCTTCATAACATCATACAAGCACGGGTCCACAATTACCTATGTTAACTCTTATTCACCCAACAATTTAAATGGTTGGCTACTACCAACTCCTAAAGGAATTCGTTGATCTTGAATTAAAATGTGCTTAATAAGTACAACGTAAAATCTATGTTTTCGGGTTATGAGAACAAAGGAGGTAAAATGGTTACCTTTTTGATTATAATCTTATTTCAGTGTTTACACTGAAATGTTTTTCGAATATCGGTATTGTTTTAATGCTCAAACGAATTTATTGCAACTTTTTTTTGTCAAACATGGGCCCGCGCTAGTACTTAATTGTAACCTCTAGCTTTGTGTATCAAAATCTTATGTTATTTTTTCATAGATACACAGACATCGACTTCTAAGAAAATTAATGTCTACATCATCATACAATTTAACAAAGAAAGAGGACATTCACGTAATTCAAAAACTTTTTAAAATCAATTTCAAGAGAAGATGGGAATTTCAATAATGTCAAAGTGTATCCAAGTACCTACATATTGTCATATTTCAATTGATGAGAGAGTAAGAGAGTAAATACACAATTAATTTCAGTTTGCGGTCAAAATGCATTGCATATATTGTGGTATTATTGTTAAACACTGTTTTTTTTTTGTCAACGATTTATGACCGTCTATTTTACAGCAAAATCTTTCCCATCTTTACAAAAACAATTTTTACATTCAAGTACAATCGTATGTATCCCGTAGACTAATGGGATAGATTATATAAAACAGGAACACCCTCTTTCATTTACATAGTTGATTTACAAATGTATCCCTATGATTAAGTAAGTACATTAATTTTCATCATTTACATTCACATTCCGTTTGTCTGCAGATCTATATGCTAATCTAATCGTACATTTTCATTCCTAAAGCAGCATCAGCATTATAAATAATTAATAATAACTTGTCAAAGAAGTTCGCTGTTTCGCCAATCAATATCAGTTTATAAATGTTATAATTTTAAGGGTAAAAATCTCAATTATATTTTCATGCTTACTAAAGAACGGTAAGCCTGCTTAGTAATTCAAGCTACTTTCCTACGAACCAAACCAAAATGTACAATTAAACATTTTCTTCCATCCATTAAAATGGATAATGATTATGATCAATTTTAAGCAATATTAATACTAAACATGTTATGTAGTTAGGCAAGTATTCAATCGTCTCAATTTAAAAACCACCACTCTTGCTAAATGCAGTGATTACAAATATTACACTGAGGCTGTTAAAAATAATTGACTGAAAATTAATTGACTATGACATTTAAAAGCCCATTTTTGATTGGTGCGTAGTTAGTTGCCAAAAGCCTAATTAAATGTAAAGAATGATCATGATAAAATTTAATAGACGACAACATTTTTTGAAATATCATCACTGGTTTCTTTAAGATCTTAAATGAGTTAATGATTGAGTTGATGAAAAAACGGATGAGTGAATGACTGAATGAATTGAAATAGATTCCTAGCGCAATATGTAAAAAAACATGGAGCAACACTAAAGCCCAAACTATTTCGCCTTTTTACAAGTCGTGTAGCAATAAAAAATAAAAGATTTTTTAAATCGATACCATAGATTTAAATCGTTAGATATAACATCGACATGAGATAACTGTGGCATTATTTTTTTGACGTGACGTTGGTTACTTAGGTTACTCGTGCTAAGACCCCTTTTTCCCACTGGGCACAATGGGCACTTGCCCTGGGCCCCGAGATTGATTGGGGCCCCTAGACCCTACGCGATTTCCAAACCAGCCCATGTCATTCCAGGCCAGATGGTCTAGCCAAGATGAGACAAGCCAAGACTTATATCCTGCTCACAAAGTATTTGTGTAAGCGGGATGGAGATAAATTTAGCGACAATAGCGATTTTTAACTCTCCCGAAATGGCATCTTGGCTAGCCCATCTGCTCTGTCCCAGGCACTGTAATGTGAAGCGACAGTCGCTTTATATTACTTTATACATAGCACGAGCAGATAGTTTACCTATGCGAGGCCCTGGTGATTACACTCACAAAGTATTCGAGTGAGCGGGATAGAGATATAAGTCGCGACGAAAGCAATAGCTCGCGCCCGCGAAAGAGACATCTTAGCTAGACCACCAAGGCCTCGCATAGGTGAAGATTGGCCCTGCTCGTCCTGCGCGATATAAAGCGACTGTCGCTTCACATTACAGAGCCTGGGACAGAGCAGGTAGCCCACCTGCCAAGATACCATTTCGCGAGAGCGAAAAATCGCTATCGTCGCTAATTATATCTCCATCCCGCACACGAAGTATTAGATTGAGCGGCATAGAGATATAAGTCGCGACGAAAACGTTATCTTGGCTAGACCACCAGGGCCTCGCATAGGTGAAAGATGGCCCTGCTCGTACTACGCAATATAAAGCGACGTCGCTTTACATTACATAGCCTGTGAGAAACAGGGCGAATTACAGCGACGGCAAATGTCACGATTTAAATCTATGATATAAGCAACATCTTAAACACACTCACAGTCTCGATCCGTTCAATCATAATCCTTCTAAATCTCAAACTATTCAGTTGCAATCTCTTTTGTAATTTCCTTCTACTCTCTAGTAACTATCAATTCTTTACAATCTCAGTCGTTTTCTCTAACCAGTACTATAAAGCCTCTTTTGGCATTATCTACACATCTTCTTATTCAAATCAGGATATTAGCGGGGATTTTTTTATTATGAATAAATAGCCCGCTTGATGACATTAAAGTTTAAACAAAATTATGATTTTGTGAACTGATGTTCATTTCATTAGTACAAAAACTGTACCTTCTCCTAAAAAAATCATAAAACCAAACAAGAGAGTTTATAAAATAAATAAAATTCCATATTGAGCATTTTTAGCAATGCTTAGTGAGTATCTTTTATCGTTTAAGCGACGCTTATTAGATTAAAACTTAAATTATGAGCTGTTGCCAGAAGGCAATAGGGTACTCTCGGTGGTAAATGAAAAAATATAAAAATCGGTACAAAATGAACTCTATGTAAAAATAAACATAGTTAAACTGATTTTGAGTCATAAATTTACATGATTGATTAATAATATTAAAATTGAAAATTGATATTTTTAATCTGTATATCACGTGAATAAAAACACGAGCCGCCATGCTGTGTGTGTGTGACATCATATTGGCAATAATAATTTGCTGTCACCTGTCAACCCGGTCCAATATATTACTATACCTATACTCTATGGTGTAGATACAACAACTCGTACCTACAACAAACTTTAAACGTCAAGCTTTGTTTACATGCCGAAATTACGTCATGAACATGGCGGACAGCGCAGAAGTCTGTTTTCGCGGGAATAAATATATTAAAAATTTTGAAGTATTTTTATGGCATGAAAGCGGGTTTATTTCGCCGAAATATTTTTTTTGGTGTCTTTTAACGATGAAACGAACATATTATAGTACTTTGCCAAACAGAGTAGAATACCCTATTGGGTAGATGACTGATACAGATTAACTAAACACTAAATGTCAAACACTTTGACTTTCAAGGCTGCATGAATTAAAAAGTAATGATGACGTCACAACTTCCTTAGTAATGTCATAATAATACTTCTTTTTCGCTGTGTCTATTATCTCGTTTTTTTCATAGAATTAAATTATAGCTTTTTCATAAAAATAATTACTTAATTTTCCTTTTGTTTCAGTACTTGTTTGACCATTTCTTTTTCAATGTTAGTGCTTCATAGTTCTTTCTGGGGTCAGTCATCCACCCAATTCTTAGTGATGCTTTAGCTGATCTGACTACTTTTATAGACCTGTCCTCTTGGACATATACCCTCAGGGTACCTGGCTGCAGACAGTCGGGATGTGAACTGGCGACCCTCACTGGGTCTTCGGCTTGTGTTGCGCCGTCGTGTCGCTCGCGAATATGAAGCTGAATTCGGGCTTCTTCTGCGCGTATGATAGGAATTCGTCTGAAAGAAAATTATATACTCTTGAAATGGCTTCATGTTTTTTAAACTTTGAAGTAGATCTTGAACGTACTTTGCCCCTCAAAGCTAGGGCTGCCATCTCAAAAATTTGGAAAACAGGACAAGAGGCGAGATAACCCCGGATTTTAGAGTCCGAAAGCCGGACATCATCATAGCTTCACCTTCATAAAATGGTGGCGTGTTTTTTTTTTTTTGCTCGGTCTTGTTATGAAACCTTCCCCGGACTTCGGTATTTTCCCCGGACATCTGTCTTTACTGTGCCCGGACGCACCCCGGATGCCCTCTAAACTAGGACAAATCCGGGGAAACCCGGACGGATGGCAGCCCTACTCAAAGCCATAAGTAGGTGACAGGGCGCAGTGACCGCCAAAGAACTCTTTACCTCATTAGTAATTTGTCCAGACATTGACAAGTAATCCAACTAGGGAAAGGGCCGTAGAATCTAAACGACTTAATAAATCTCTTTTGGCAGTCAAGGACTGATAGCATGTACTTGAAGTACGGGCACCGTCAAGGTCTTCATTGATATGTTATTACGTTAATTCGTCCAGGCATTTCTTTTATTATATTATCAGGGTTCTTCTAAAAAATACTTTTAGGGTGAGGGGCAATTAAACATGAGGCAATATTGGCGTAAGGAAGTACGCCCAAAGATTGACATGACATTGACAGATATGTCAAAATTCACCAATGACATACCAGTTAGATCCCACGCCTATGTATTGCCATCTAGCGGATTTTCAATCGCAAACGCGCTCATTTTGCTCCCTAAGGGAGCGTTTCCACATAAGCTGAGCTGCGCGGAGCTGAGCAGAGACGTGTAAAAATTTACCAATCAGAATCGGAGCGGAGATGAGATGTGTATTTTGAGCAATGTGATTGGTCAATTTTTACTCGTCTCTACTCAGGTCCGAGCATGTCAAAATTCACCAATGACAAAGCAGTTAGCCATCACGCCTATGTATTGCCATTTAGCTCATTTTTAAATCGCAAACTCCCTCATCGTTGTGTTATTTAGTGATTAGTTAGGTATCTAGTGATTGGTGAATTTTGTCATGACATTGACTGATATGTCAAATTCACCAATGACCTAGCAGTTAGAGCTCACGCCTACGTATAGCTATCTAGCGGATATTTCAATCTTAAACACCCTCATTATGGAAGCCATAGCGCTTGCTGTAGTTGATTCCCAAGTTTATAAAATCAAGAAGTATTATAAACTAGCGGCCGCCCGCGACTCCGTCCGCGTGGATTTCGATTTCCAATATCCTATGTGTTATATAAAGTTTCATTCAAATCCATTCAGTAGTTTTTACGTGAAAGAGTAACAAACATCCATACATCCATACATATAAACTTTCGCGTTTATAATAGTAGTAGGATTCACTCATTTCGCTCCCTAACGTTAAGTTGGAGGTGCTCACCATAAGTGATGTACCCCTTCTCGTCCAGGTCGACCTGGCGGAATGTGTTGACCGCGTCCTCCGGGGCGAGGCCGAGGCAGCGCGTGGCGAGCTCCTCGAAACTGGTCACGTTGAGACGACCGTTGCGGTTGCTGTCGTACAGCTGGAACGAACAGATGCTATTAAGTTATGCAGCATTTATTCATTTATTTGTTAAACGAGTGTTAAAACTGTTTGAACAGTTTGACTGCAGAATCGTACAAATATGTTTTCTTTTATTAAAATTAATTTAACAATAATCCATACTAATCTAAATGGGAAAGTGTGTCTGTCTGTATGTTTGTCTTTCTTTCACGGCAAAACGGAGCGACGAATTGACGTGATTTTTTAAGAGGAGATAGTTGAAGGGATGGAGAGTAACATAGGCTACTTTTTGACCCATTCCGAACCCCCACTTGCCTAATATGACGTTGAAGTTAAAAAAAATGTTAAAACAATTATGAAATATCGCAATTTGAGGATAAAAATTAGGAAGTAGATGTGACTACAAAAAAGTTTGTCCCCTCATCTTCTATCCAAAAGTATCTCACCTTAAACGCCAGTGACAGAAGTTGCGTGAGCGGCGCATGCTGAAGCGACAGGAAGCACGCACATAGGAGGTAATCTGGGAAGTACACGAGCCCGCTCGACCGCTGCGAATACAAAAATTTCGCTGAGCATATATTTAAATCGTTAGATATGACATCGCCATCATTCGACCCGCTCTGAAATTGGCACTAAAAGAAGAGCGACAGTCGCTTCCTAGGTAGATAGTCACTTAGAGACAGTAGTTGTTTCAAAAACCAAATGTGTGAAGCTGTGCACTAATAATTATATTACACAAAAAGGGGTATACTTTCACGCGTTTTTTTTAAGTTTTTAATTTATCAATTTATCAATTGTTATTTATTTCATAGTCAAGCATGACAAAGTAAACAGTGCTAAAATTCGGTAAGACAAAAAGAAAAAATAACTCTCCCCTCTTCTTCGCTGACCCTGATCAGTCAAGTGAGTGATCAGGGTGTATCAGGATAAGTTTGTGAATCCGTTGTTTTCCAGCTCCATTAACAAGACTCACCTGCACGAACATGTCGTACAGCCGCTGCAGCCGCTGGTCTGCGGGGACGCCCAGCCGCGCCGCCAGCTCGTCGCGCGTCACCCAGCGCGCCCGGGCCACTATGCCTTGGGCCGCCACGTGGAGCTCCAGCTGGGACCCAACAAGTCTCTCTAGTTGCATTCAGTGGGGTGTTCTATGGACCGAATACACTAATCCAGCAGCAACACCCCAACATCCATGGGGGATCCTGTTGAACCAATAAGTTCACAGGAATACCCTGAGGGAGCCAGCTGCTAAATAGACTAACCCGTCATTCCATCCAAACAGTGACAAATTTCACCTTCTTTTTCGTTGTCGTGGAGGGAAACGCTTTATAATTCGTCACCCCGGTCTGGAACTCTGTGACTCGCTCCAGGCATCCTAATAGAGTTATCAGGTGAGGAGAACCTGTCATTGCTCACATATTTTTTGTTGACTCGGTGGAAAACGCTTTATGCGCCGTCACACCCTGATCACTCACCTATGTGGAGCTACTGAGTCTCCAGCTCTACTGACACGACTCACCTGCACGAACATGTCGTACAGCCGCTGCAGCCGCTGGTCTGCGGGGACACCCAGTCTCGCAGCCAGCTCGTCGCGCGTCACCCAGCGCGCCCGGGGGACTATGCCTTGAGCCGCCACGTGGAGCTCCAGCTGGGACCCAACAAGTCTCTCTGGTTGCATTCAGTGGGGTGTTCTATGGACCGGATACACTTACCCAGCAGTACCAACTCACCATCCATGGGGGATCCTGTTGAACCGATAAATTTACAGAAATCCCATGAGAGAGCCAGCTGCCAAATAGACTAACCCGTCATTCCATCCAAACAGTGACATTACTCACCTTCTCTTTCGTTGTCGTCGAGGGAAATGCTTTATACGCCGTCACACCGGTCAGGAGTCAGGGTGTTGGTATTCGCGCCAGGTATATCATATCGGTCGCGGGTCAGGGTGTGATTAGCTCCAGGCATCCTAATTCCTGATACACTCTGATCATTGATCTATCTGGGGTTGTGGCTGCAATGGCATGACTCACCTGCACGAACATATCATACAGCCGCTGCAGCCGCTGGTCTGCGGGTACACCCAGCCTCGCAGCCAGCTCTTCGCGCGTCACCCAGCGCGACCGGGCCACTATGCCTTGAGCTGCCACGTGGAGCTCCAGCTGGGACCGTTCTAGCCTGCGTCAAACAATCATAAATAAATAATAAATATTTCACAACATCAGATACATTGATCTGACACCGTGTGAAGTAGCTTAAGCACTTGTGTTACAGACATCAGAATGAACAGTGGTATTACGCATATACTTAAATAGATACTTATAACACCCAGACCAGGATAAACAGACGTGTTCATGCACACAAATGTTTGTTCTGTGCGGGGATCGAACCCACGACCTTTTGGTTTTGTAGCCAGCGTCTCTGACCTCTAGACCAACGAGCCCGTCGACTTACCCAAGCTGTCCTCTGATCTCACTGATCTCTCTGGCAGCAGCAGCGTTGGGAATGCCAAGCTGCTTGGCGCGGGCGATCAAACGGCAGTCGTCATACGTGTAGTCCAGTACCGGGACCCCGAGAGCTCTTGAAAGGAAATGACACGAATTTAATTAATAATTAACTTTGGTAAACATGGTTAATTACTTCGTGCACCGAGTTAATCGGGACATAATAGATCGATAAAGCTAGTATGTAGTTTGCTACAAAGTGATCTGCTGATAAAAAAAAGCGATGGGAGGCCAAATAGAGCAAGCTTTTTTTGAAGAAATGAAGGATGAGGAAAAGATAAAGATTTAGATTAAGGCTAATACTGCCCTTGAAGGGTCCAAGTTTTAGTTAAGAAACAATTTTGATATTCTTAAGTCCACTTATAGTAGAGGATTTCAAACCCAATATTTTTGACGTTACTCACGAACAGAAACAGTACACGACTATAAAATAACAATGCTACTTTAGATTAGAGTCTTCTGTTTAGCTTAGTGTTATTTTAGTAAGCTTTAGGAAGTATCCATATAGTTCCCCCGTCAGTTTCGGCTCGACTTCACTCTGCCTCACTTATGATGATTATTAATGGAAACTTACTTAGCCATAACATCTCTGACGTTCCTCGCGTACAGTTTGGGGTCCCTCTTCTCCTCCTCGCTGGGATAGTACACCGGCAGGAACTCGATCTCGCAGGAACTGTGGACTTGCGTCAGCGTCAGCCAGAGAAGTTTCAACCTGAAAGTTAAATAATAAGGGTTATTTTTCCAACGTCATATTTTTTTAAAAGATAACTGAAACTTAGCAAGACTGTAATAAAGAATGAATATGGATTCATACCGTATTGGCGCAGAACGGTGAATCAAATGATATTTTAAAATAAAAAATATTTATTCGTGTGAGAGCTTGACATCTATACTATAAAAAAATATTATAAGATTTTAGACTTCCGCGTTGCGTTTTAACACCAATGTTATTTAATTGAAATTACGTAGTTCATTTATACTACATTATTGCTTGACGTTTCGTTCATTCCCGATAATTAATATGTTGACATTAATGATGAAAAAAAAACAATTGACAGTACCTACGACTGTCAATCGTCGATGAGTAAAATGACGTTATAGGGTACATGGAGGTCAAACAAAACAGACTTATTAGGACCAGAAGTACTAGTGGTGACGTTGATGTGACAGCCAATATGGAGTTTTACGTTGACGTCAAACTTACAAGAAATTCTTCTGGATGGTGGAAATAATTAGAAGGTATGTTGAATAGTTTAGAAAAAAAATACATTTGGTGATTTTGAAAAAAAGATTTTGTGTGATTTCATTTCAAATCGATTTTAAAATTTGCTTTTACATAAACATGCTCGTTTGTGTACGAGTTGGCGTTACTAGAATAGAAAATCGCAAAGTGTGTTGTTTTGTAAACAAACAGTGTATAAATAACTCTCTTCTAACGCAAACAGTTCGGGGCTACTTATTTTGAGAAGATAGTTGCAAAAATAATTGCCGTTTCTAAGGTGGAAACTCTCTTTCTCTACCCGCTCATGTATTTCCTTCTTCCCGAAATCCTAGGCTTTTTAGCCTGGGCATGAAGCATCATCTCAGCAGGCTTTCAGGGTTAGGGGGACAGGCTTAATAATTAGTAATATGTTTAATTGACCCTGTAAGTAAACCTTATACATATTTGGACCTTACATCGGCTTACCATCAAATGGAGTGAGGTTAGCTTGATTGCTTTCATATAAAAACTCGTGATCGATTACCATTGATCAGGCCTTCAATTATGGTTCCGTTGGTTATGTATCCAACGGAACCATAGTTTAAGTGTATTAACGTATTAATAATTAAACGAATTACTTACGCGCCAGGTCCTTCCCACGTCCAAGTGACGGTGTCTCTCGCGTTGGGATACCTGATGGTGACCGGCTGCACCGGCACGCCAGAGTAGAAGCCCCCGGTTTGAACTACTAAACTCCCTCTTACATTACTGTCAGTCATAATGGAGCAGTACTCACGCTCCAGGTCCTTCCCACGTCCAAGTGACGGTGTCTCTCGCGTTGGGGTACCTGATGGTGACCGGCTGCACTGGCACGCCATGGTAGAAGCCCCCCGGCTTGAACTACTCAACTCCCCCTTACATTACTGTCAGTCATAATGGAGCAGAACTCACGCGCCAGGTACTTCCCACGTCCAAGTAACAGAACACAACATTTAAGAAGTGCTCCTTCTCTTCTGGTAGTTGGAGGTACTAGACAAGCGGCTCATTTGAGTGGAAGTTCCACTAAGATCGACGTCTCTCAAAAAAAATAATTAAATCAATTACTTACGCGCCAGGTCCTTCCCACGTCCAGGTAACGGTGTCTCTCGCGTTGGGGTACCTGATGGTGACCGGCTGCACTGGCACGCCAGGGTAGAAGCCCCCAGGCTTGAACGTGATCAGACATGACCGGTTTGTGCACGTGCCCTCGGGGAAGATGAGGACCTGGAAAAACAATAAATATCCTGGTGTTACTTGAACTAAACAAAACGGCTGGAAGTGCCCTACAAAATACATTGTCCCCGAAGCCATTTTACATACAAAAAGGCTTTTCTGAGACACTGTACCAGGCCAATACCTTCGCTTAATTTATTATACCAAAAAAAAGTTCTTCTTAAGATGAATATCATTTAAATTACCTGCCCATGCCCAGAAAAATACTGGGCATAGGCAATTCAGACTACATATATGACTTTCGCGTTGCATTATAAATTGTCAATATTACAATGGGATTAAACGCGATATTAGTAAGTACTCAGGAACTTATAAAAAATATAGCAGGCTAGATGTTGATATATTATATAATCCCAACTAATATTATAAATGCGAAAGTAACTCTGTCTGTCTGTCTGTCTGTCTGTTACACTTTCCCGCTTAAACCTCGCAACCGATTTTGATGAAATTTGGTACAGACAATCTTTAGACCCTGAGACAGAACATAGGCTACTTTTTATTTCGAAAAAAAGAAATCCACGCGGACGGAGTCGCGGGCGGCCGCTAGTCTGTAATATTATGTCTTGTTTCACACAACTACATTTTCATCCACCAATGGTATATGGTATATGGCGATGGTAAGAAGATTGTTTCTCAAAAATTACCTTTTTCTTCATGCCTACATCTAAGGCAATTGTACTCGTACTATAAAAACACTATACACGAGTGCGTTTATTAGGTACGGTTGTTAAGGTAGGTATGTGGGCTCAAAATTTCTGCCGCAATGTACTTACAAAATGATAAATTAATTCGTAACGGTACACCAAGACTTGTTGGTTGCAAGCAGAGCGTGGCAATTATAATCGAGTACTATGATTATGTGTGACAAAGGTACTTGACACAGTTCTTAGTTAAATAGAGTGGTTCAATAATATAACAACAGTATTCAATAATTCGGTACTTCAGAATGCTGTTTTTGTCAATGGGTCAAGCGCGAAACGACACCTAACCAGGTCAAAAGCTTGTCAATGGTTACAAAGACAACAAATGGTACGAGAGTACCGCACCTATTGTGGCACTAGAAGGCCGTGGTTCATTCTCCACAATTCAGTAGAAGCCGTAAAGAAACCCGGGGATTGACCAGGCCCTCACCAGCCAATAGAACCGACCCGTCCCTCCTGACGTTCGCCAATGAATCTGCACGGGGTTTGAAGTACCAGTTCAGTTCCAAGCCCCCTACCCAACCACTGGTTTAGATAGCATGTAGGGTGTTAAGCGTAAATTCTTTTCAATATAATATGACTCTGCTAATTTCGATTAGGGTTGTATAGCCATGAACGCAGGTGTTACCAAACGAATGAAGCTGTTTCAAACGTCCGAAAAGACGAGAAAGGCAATGATGATGAAGATTATTATACATTTTTGATTTATTGTAGTTTTCAGCTACAAACACAAGACATGAAGTACTCGTATCATACTAATATTATAAATGTAAGTTTCTTTGTTTATGTTTGCCTGTCAATCACGCTGAAGATACTGAACGGATTCTGATGAAATTATGAATACAGGAAGGGTATGAGCTGACCTAAGCGATAGGATTCTTTTTATCCCGATTCAATGCTCCTATGGGAAAAACAGGAATCTTGATAATTCGACACGGGCAAAGTTGATGGTTAAAGTTAGTAGACAGTCCTACTTGCTGGACAAAGTACGTACTTGTGGCCAGTCCTCCTTGCTCGTGGCTCGCTCGATGATCTCCTTGATGGTGTTCTGTCTGGAGTTGGGGTCATCCCGCCGCACGTACAGAGGCTGCGTGTAGTTTATTAGCTCTGGAAACACAAGAGTATAATTTTAGCAAATTATTAGGAGTAATGGTTAAGAAAATGACTGGCAAATCAGTGAACCATCGGTCAAAAACATGAACTTTTTTTCTATTTAGAAACGATTTTTTTTTCTAAAGATGTCAATTAATCCCAAAGAGTAAATTTATATTTAGATTAATCCTATCAAAAAGTACATACATATATTTAAATCATAATCATAAATCATTTATTCACAATAACAAGGGTTACAAAGGATGGTACAAATTTTGTGGTAGTTCTCTTACCCACTTAAGCCTTAAGCCTTAGCTTTATTGGCCTTAAGCCTTAGCTTTATTGAAGTAAAAAGAAAAATATTTAAATTCTATTCAAAAGCAATTCTCGTAGGTAACTCGTAAAACGATTCATTATGATATCGCAGAATGTTTCAACGATTAGCGAACGATCAAACTATCACTTGTAACAACGCAACGATCACTTTCACATCATTAACCTGTTGGTAAAGTACGTAAAGCAATCATTTACTGTTATGTAATATTTAGTTGCGACTGCCATACGCTGTCACTTTAATGTCTTTCATTACTTACCTTTGATTAAACTTGGATTTGTCACATGCAGAGCTTCAAAAGGTTATTTGCGACAACTTTAGATTAGAATATAATTCTTCCTTGCGTAAATTGTAATAATGTACAGTATTTTTGAAAGGATAAATTGATTAACAGATAAATGTTTCCAACATATGTAGGTGGGTACCATAACTTTTAGAAAAGTGTAGTCATGCAAATTAATTTGAGGTATAACCAACACCGTTAGTACATATATAAGTAACTATCTTCCATTGAAGCATGAAGTATTAAAAAAACACAATTTTATTACACTATTTCACTTCTACCCATTGCCAGTATTCAAGTTTAACCTTCATTTGTCATTGCTGAAACACTTCTTTTGTCCGGGGCAAAAACCTTTTTAAACTGTTTAAAAATGTTCAACGATAGAACCTTGAACCGACCGATCAATAGCTTCATGGCGATTTCTATTCCTAAAATCTTGTTATATAAATTATATCGTTTATACACAGGCGCGGATCCACCGTTGTGGGCACTGTGGGCATGCCCACAACCCTAATTTGCTTATCTATCTATATACCAAATTTTTTTATAATCTGCTCAACGGTTTAGGCGTGATTGAGTAACAAACATTCAAACATCTAAATTTTCGCACTTTTACTCGTAATGTTAAGTAAAATAGTAGGAAGTTGTGTCATTTAATTATACTACAATAAAATTTGAAATATTTTTTTCCATCGTTAGAATAGGTACTACATTTTTAGGGTTCCGTAGCCAAATGGCAAAAAACGGAACCCCTATAGATTCGTCATGTCTATCTGTCTGTCCGTCAGTCTGTCACAGCCACTTTTTTTCCGAAACTATAAGTACTATACTGTTGAAACTTGGAGAGTAGATGTAAATTGTTAACCGCGACAAAAAAAAACAAAAAACTTTGGGGTCCCCATAGTTAGAACTGAAACTCGAAATATTTTTTTTCATCGAACATATACGTGTGGGGTATATTTGAATAGGTCTTTAAAATTATATTGAGGTTTCTAAAATATTTTTTTTAAAGTAAATAAAGTAAATACTTTTCGTAAGAGACCCTTCCAAAGTGTAAAAATGTGTCTCCCCCCCCCTCCCCCTCCAACTTCTAAAGTAAAAGGATGATAAAACTAAACTAAATTAAATATATAATGTACATTACCATAAAAACTACCAATGAAAATTGGTTTGAACGAAAGTTAGTAATTATTTTTCAGTGCGCAAGTCCGACTCGCACTTGGCCGATTTTTACTGATTGTAAGTAGAATAAGGTATAAACATAAATCTTCACTCGTGTGAAGCAGATTTGCTAATTTTGCAAGCAATTTTATCATTTGATGATGTGGAAAATATCAAATTAAAAAATTGTTCAAAACATAGGTAAGTCCATGATTGTTCATACGAGTAAGTGCGTTTGTACTCCATCCAATCCAACTCTCACTTTGCAAAGTTTTGGTGGCTGTGCCCACAACCTTTTTTGAGGGCTAGATCCGCGCCTGTTTATACAAGACTCGGTGTGGCTTCGCTTGCGTGCCTAGACGAGCGACGTGAAGTCGACAATGCGGTTTTTTAAAGCAGAATGTAATAGTGTGTTCTTGAAGTAATCTTTATACAGGCCCATTGGTCTATTGGTCAGAGACCCTGGCTACAAAACCATGGGTCGCGAGTTCGAATCCCGGGGAAAATGTTTGTGTGATGAACATTGTTATTTGTGAGTAATGCAACGCGAAAGTTTAAAGTCTTATCAAACAATGTTTGATAAGACTTTAAACTTTCGCGTGTGTTAGGTTATGTACAATTATACTGAATTATTTAACTGTTATGTAAGCTTTAAACCATATTAAAGCTTATTTTATATTATTAATGGATTCAAACATTGTTTGCAAATAGTTTTACCAATGACAGCTTTCTTTCTGAACGATGTTATCAAGGTCTATAATTTAATTATAACTTGCAATTACTTTGGTTCTAAAATAAATGTAATAATCAATTTAATTATTTCAGTAACTTATAATAACAATCAAAACATAATTTAAACAAAGTATTCAATCAATACAATATTTCCGAACATAACTTGCGTTGTAGTGGCTTGAAGACTGAGCTGTGATTGGTGGACGTTGTTTTAAGCTATAATTCGATAATAATTAATTTATACTGTTAACCAATACTTCTAAGATGATCTTATATTATGTAAAAGTATTATTGTTATGTTAAAATAAGTTCTTGTTTGCTATGTGATCTAAAATGAATTGAGAATTCTTTGGTGCTCTGTGATTGGCCGAATGTGGCGTGATCACATCGTATAAAACAGGGAATCACCTGACACACAGCCTCTTTGATTTTAACAATTGTTGGTGTAACAGTCATACTGCTACTTTACGTGAGTTAAGTAATTTGCTATGTTACATTTATTCTATTGCCTTGTTGCTTTAGTGTTATTTCTGTGCAATTACAAGTGAGATATTAGTGATAAAGGCAGGTTAGTTTATGTACTTACTGGGAATTATAATTTAATGGTGTTAATAAGGCTTATTACTTTTATGAGTAATGCCGTAACTATTGTAAATAATATAATCCTATTAAAAGAAGCTACTGTCCGAGTTTCTTGCCGATTCTTCTCGGCAGTAACGGCCTTCCGAATCGGTGGTAGACTCATCATCGTAATTTAAATGGATCCTAAGTGAATATTAAAGGATATTTTAAATTTGAGTTTGGGTTTCATTAAATACATTTAAGAGAATATGGCTTTAATGATTTAACAGTATTGAATAAGGCTTGTATAGTATTGCTTACTTATAAAAAGCTTACTTTAGTTACCTAAATATGTTCTTATATGACTACCCTCTCTTCTGATACTTTTGTTAAGGATCCATCGCTAATAAGCGATGATTCCTTTTGCTTAAACTATATTTGTGCATTTTATGTTTCTTTTGAAATATATGCTTATATACAACGCCTATATAAACTTGCTTATTATTTACTACTTCCTATAGCCGATTTACATAAAGTACATAACAGAATTTGTGGTAATGCTTACCTTCTCGATTAATCGAGTAGCATAGATAGCTTAGCCTTCTTGATAAAAACTTATTCTAGTATTTATAATTGAAAGTTGAGTTAACAATTAATATACAGTTTGGTCTCTATCTTCTTACTAAATCTAACACGTGCATTACTCACAAATAACAATGTTTGGTCTGTGGTACTTTAATGTACCTTTAAATTGTTAATGATCTTGGTTATTATTATGTAAAATAATTAAACATAGAAGCACTGTTACCAGCTATATTTGGTTATTTTAACACGATGATAAAATAAGTCTCAAAAATATTTTTTCTTTTTACATTAATTGATATTTAAGCAGTAATTTTCGTTACTTGAATAATCAACGCATAGTATAAACACATTAAAATAACTTCTAGGTACCTAGGTAACCTAGGCTCAAGGTTAAATTCTCAGCACGTAGGTTCTTTAACTTTCCGTGACCTGCCAACTGGAGATCGATTGGTACAGCAGGCGTATTGGTACCAATTAGCTTACTTCTTTCTTTTCTTTCTATTTTTATTAAAAAAATTAATTCAGTGATGCCAATGAATAAAGATGACAAGTTACGATAGTGTATTTACATAAAAAATAATAAGTATATTATAATATAAACATAGGTATTAAGTTCATGGAAAAGAAATCATCTCAAAAGTAACTCACCTCAACAAGTACATTTTATTATTGACAAATCCTTTTTTGTTCAGGTTAGCTCATAAAGTATACTAAACCAAATACCTATGTAGGTGAAAAAGTGGCAGATTGATTTTTTTAAACGTCCGCTTTACTTTTAAAGCTTACGACTGATTCGCACAAGCGCACCCAAAAGATTATATTAAATTTATCAGCAACCTTTTCACTTAAAACACTTTAAATACATAAGACCTGCGATAAAAATCAGATGTTTTAGCTCATAATTAACGAATTCACCAAGAGTTCCCATGACACGGCATTATATTGTTATTAACCATGTTCGTTATCTCTCTACACATTCAATTTCTTATCCTGAACTGTCTCTCCGTGTTAAAAGAATTTATGAAAAGGCCCGGTCATTATTTATTTTTTAAATTAATTGACTTCAAGCCGAGTTGCACCAGTTTCGGAAAGAGCATGATTTAAACTCGTGATTAAAGCTAGTGGCTTCGATTCCAGGTCCTCTCAAAGTTGTGTCGGATTTTTAAACATTGCTCGGTTCATACTGTGATCAGGTGCCACCGTGCCACCTTTAAGAGGCTGGTAGGTAGGACGCAAGGAGTTTATAATAAACTAGCGGCCGCCCGCGACTCCGTCCGCGTGGATTTCTTTTTTTCGAAATAAAAAGTAGCCTATGTTCTGTCTCAGGGTCTAAAGATTGTCTGTACCAAATTTCATCAAAATCGGTTGCGAGGTTTAAGCGGGAAAGCGTAACAGACAGACAGACAGACAGACAGACAGACAGACAGAGTTACTTTCGCATCTATAATATTAGTTGGGATTAAGATTTAAATTGAATACTGACAGAAGACTGTATGACTCGGTAACAGCAAACCATTATATTTTTTTTTTGAAAAACAATTTAATGGCATTTAAAAGAGCAATTACCAAACTTCTTGCCGATTCTTCTCAACAGTAAGCCTTCTGAATCGGTGGTAACGGTTCATAAGTGCTTCTATGAAGCCTTGATTTAAGAATATTTTGAGTTTGAGTTTTTGTACTTTAACTTTTAGTTTCACATCCCATCCCTTTCCGTATAAGAAAAAGATTAACTGCAACAACAACTGGTTATGTAGACATACAGCATCACACATGCAATAGGAAATTAATACATACTCGATTAGGTATCTTTTTATTACTTCGTTCCAATACAGAGCCGGATTAAGGTTAATACAACTATATTCTCGGTCTTTGCTAAGTTAATGCGGTATAGGTATGAAATGCTATTGACAGTTTTTAATAACATTAATAAAGAAATGAAACTTGAGATAAATTATTTCTAACATGATTAATGAGCAAATCTAAAATCGCTTAGGCACTGAGGCTTTCAAAACAAAACTTGTTTGTAATAATATTTTCACATATGTCCGTAATTAATGAACTTTCACAGCCACTTTTAAATCTAGTAATTTAGACTGATGGATGTTAGCTTCACCTGATATTATATGTCTTAGTAAGAAATAGCGGTCCCGCTATATGCCCTAGATGCATCATGCATGTCTAATAAACCTAATATCCTAATCAATAATCCCGCGTGATACCTGACATCATACAGATTTTAATTTTATTATGTTAAAATACTAGCGGCCGCCCGCGACTCCGTCCGCGTGGATTTCGATTTCCAATAGCCTAAAGCCTTCCCCGTCAAATGGATATCCAACACAAAAACATTTTTTCAAATCGGTCCAGTAAATTCCGAGATTAGGGCGTTCAAACAAACAAACTCTTCAGCTTTAGTATAGACTAGCGGCCGCCAGCGACTCCGTTCGCGTGGGTTTCGGTTTCCGCACACAGTGTTACTATAGATAGCTTAAAGCCTTCCTTGACAAACGGTAAGTGGACTATCCAACTCAAAAGATTTTGTCAATTCGAACCCGATAGGCTAGCCACTTTGACGAATTCGCCATCCGCTTTCGTAGCGACTTATATCTCCATCCCGCTCACATAAATATGCAGTTCGTGTACGGGGTGGCAATACATATTATATTCGTATAGTATAGTCGCGACGAAAGCGTATGGCGAATTCGTCAAAGTGGCATCTTGGCTAGCCTACCAGTAGTCCCTGAGATTAGCGCGTTCAAACCTATCTGGATCATTTACACGGGTTATTGTGAGTAAACCGTAAAAGATAGATATATGCTGTCAAGCGATATTTTTTAGGCAATTTTATTTAGAATATTTCCGTCTTACATGATTTCTATGTAACTTTAACCATTAAGGCTGCACACGCGACAGAAGCTTTAAAAATGGAGGAATTACTCCCGTTTTCCCAACATTTTCATTCACTACTCTGCTCCTATTGATTGTAGCGTGATGAAAAGTATCCTATAATATGCCCAGGAGTATAAAGAATAATTATACCAAGTTTCGTCAAAATCCGTCGAGTAGTTTTTGTTTCTATAAGGAACATTCAGACAGACAGACAGACAGACAGACAGACAGACAAAAATTTTACTGATTGCATTTTTGGCATCAGTATCGATCACTAATCACCCCCTGATAGTTATTTTGAAAATATATTTCATGTACAGAATTGACCTCTCTACAGATTTATTATAAGTATAGATGGATAAAATATGTATTTATTAAATGTTTGTTCTCGATCCAACCCCATAATTATGTACGTAATTTTTTATATGTATGTCACCCTTTTTAATACTTAAACTTACATTAATTCTAACAAATACGAGTAATTCTTCCCTAGAACCACAGATAATATATATGTAGTATAGACAAGTACCAAGAATATAACAAAATCTTTGCAGTAACGTGTAATTAAGTATAAAAAGTAGTACAATAAAAATTAAATAAAATAAACAAAATAAATTAATGAAAATCAACAACTTCAAAAGGGTCATGGATTCCAAACCTAAAACATTTTCTTCGTCAAGAAAAGACATATACATTATAAATACATACAATATAAATTAAAACTCCGCAAGGGTCATAGATTCCACACATAAGACATTTTCTTCGTCAATAAAATACATATAGGTGCATTATACTTTACATACAATATTAATAAATTAGGTAAGCATAGCTTCTCATTACTTGCAATGTTACATAATGTTTGTAACGGACCGGCCCTAACCAGGCCCAGAGCTATAAACTTGTAGTAATTGGTTTGGGACACGCCAAGTTTTTACCAGAATCAGAATCGCTGCTAGTCATAAAAAGTATTCTTTTAGAATGTTGAATTAATGCACGGAACGTTTTATTGTTCTCGTTGAAAATGTAAATAACTAGGTTTTTAATAAACCACTGCAGAGAAAAGGCTACATCAATAAAAATATTTTATTGATTCTCTAGGATCGAACTGTAAGTTGCATTGTTAAGTAGGGGGGTTCAATTCCCGAACAATATTTGTTTCTATTTGTATATTATCTGATCTCAGGCGGGGGACTGAACCCCGCACCTCTTGCAATCCGGGCAAGCGCCGAGACCGTTAGTGGACCTGATGAATTTCTCCTTGTTATTTGTGTCTGAGAATTCTAATGTAGCTACAATTTGAGATCGCCAATGCTTATTTGGCAAGTTTGGTGATTAGGCTGGTGCCCATCATTGTAACGTTATTATTATTTTGATAATGGAGGAATTAGTCTTGTAGTGGGACAATAATACGACGATCCTTTACTTTTTTTACTGCCAATAACATACTACAAAGCTATATTACCATCGATATTATGCGAAGCTTACAATTACACTGAACATTACATTGAACTTGGGATTACAAGCTCACGGTCAGGTGTTTAATGGCTAGACCAAACGTTCCACTTATTTTTTGTTGCTTTGATCTCAATAATTGAAGGCTTCGGCCTCTTGCTTTTAATTACAGTTTGAATACATTTCGTTTGGACGCTATCCATTGAAAGCATTAAGTAAATAAAACTAGACAAACCACCAACACATCATGTAAACATAGACTTCAACAACACAGTACCAACTATCACAAGTTGGTGGGTACCAAAAATGGTATTTATCATAGAAAAATTCAATCATTTTTTTCTGCAATATCTGTCTGTTCTATGTATTCTTAAAATTACTCAACCAATTATCATGCGGTATTTTTCAGATAGACTGATGCAAAACAAAGGTTTATGTGTATGATATGTTTGAGATGACAAAAACACTGATAATTTTAGTTGCACCCGTGCGAAGCCGGGGCGGGTGGCTAATATTGTTGTATTTTACACTTCACATCGCGACTCGCGTTGTTATATCAATCACCTTAATGGTATAAATGCACCATTAGAGTGGTGCTGAGACTTTAGAGAAAGTGCCAGGCTGCTCGTTTACTTGCGGTTATCAGGGGAAATAATTGTTAATTGTACCAGTAACAGTTACTTTTATGACTTCTCGAATTTATCGTATTGCACACAATTTTGTGTACGGTAATGTAAAAGATGCAAGCAGTATGTACAAAAATACATTTATTTTTTAATCTTAACGCAAAGCTATAAGTGCACATATGCGTTTCTGTACAAGTTTAACATAAAACTGAGTAGACATCCGACACAAATGTAGGCACAATATTTTTCACAACTCCTGTGAATAGAGGCAAGAATATCCAGTCTTTAAAAACGCATGAGAAGTATCTGGTACATTTTCTTTGAAAATTGCGGTCTTGCAATTTTCAAAGAAAATGTACCAGTGTTACATTATTAAAAAATATAATATTTTTTGACAAACTCCTACTACTTAGTTCCACTGAAAATCAGCGTCTTGGCATTAATCCTCGACATATTGCTGAGTGGCACCCGTTTCGGTACCATATTGTTTAACTTTTCTCTTTTATTTTTCTGTTAATTTTCTATCTGTCTCGCACTAATTAAACATAGGTATTTTCTTTCTTTCTTTCTATAACCTATTTCTGGTATAATACCATTGATTACTCCGGGCAACTTTCATTAAGCTTTCCTTTAGGGTAACTCTCACAATAGTTTTCCGGTCCCGACTTTAATCAAAGCCTATTCACATACATACATTTTAAAGTCACGAACTAAGTTTAGTTGCAAGGGTCACGCAGAGACACGTTTATTTACTGTTAGTTCACATTCAAAAGGTTTAAAGGAATCGAGATGAATGTATGGTTCCAGTTACCATAAGAAGGTGAATAGATCGTGTATAGACTGATTTACAGATGAAGATCAACTACAATAATGTCACACTTATAAGCAATGAAATCCCAAACCAAAATAGCGGTAACTAACTATAGCATTTTGTCACCAAGTCATTGAATAAACCTAAGTATATTTGACGACCTATTTGGTGTAATAACTTTGAAAACAATGTTTTTCTTAGACTAAAGGGTCGCAGGGATCCCCGATACGAAATAAACATTTGTGTTCATGAATGCATTACTAATGCATACTAGCCCGGGTATTGAAAGTATCAATCGAAGTTCCTACGAGTAAAACATGACCCATTATCAAGCGTAGACAAGAATTTTGAAATGTCAACACAAATGTCTGATGAAATACTAGTTTGTGAATAAAAAAAAACAAAATGGAACTAGTCAAGTTGTAGATAGATCCGTTATCTCTGCCTTACTAGCCGAATTATGAAAAACCGGTTGTCATCACAAGATCAATAAAGAATTTAAGACTCTCAATCTAAAGACACGCTCATTTATTAGCTGTCAACGAGCTAAAGTTGAATAATGTCAAAATATTTTGGAACAAATAGCGGTAAAGCATATTTTAGGAAAAGTGCCAAATATTAAATGAATGTTTCATTTAATATATGTAATTTGTAAATAGTTGATACGTCTAAACCGGAGCTAGTGTAATTAAACAAAATCCACTTCGATTTAGTCGTTAAAGAACATCAAAAAGCTTTTAGAATCATTATTAAGCTTAAAACGCATATCTCCATCTCTATGCCCTTATCTTGCCCGTTAAGTCAAGTGAAAGCTAGTTATGCACCAGTCAAACAGTTATCATCAATGCATTTTCAACCTTATTATGTAAATGGGAATGTTATAAATAGCTTATAAAGAAGCTGTTTAGACCGTCGAAAAGCTATACCGCCTGTGGAGCGATAATTTGTGAGTATTCGCTCGCTCATGTGTTCACGGAATTATGATTAATAAGGTCGACATTAGACTTTCATTTTCATAGTTAACGGTCTTATTTTAAATGCATGTATTAAAATTAATTAGCTGGGGTTAAACGCGATATTATTTTTGTCGATAGTTTTAAAAACATGATGATAACTTGATATCTTCAACACATGTGATGCATACGATCAAAAAGACAGTAAACGTTAATGCAGCCCAAAGTTAGAGCTTAACTCATGTATAACGGATCTACTTTATTACTATATAACTATATAAATTATAAACCGGTCGTATTAATATGGTTGTAACTACTAACACACCAACAATAATAAAATGAGATTAGTCACATAGAATGCACGAAGATATAAGTCATAAACCCACCACCTTAATACACCAGTAAACACTAAAACAACTTAAAATACCTTTCAATTCAAAAATAACAGAAGTTTTATAATTTCCAACACCGAGAAGACCAATAACAAAAATTAAAACAACTAGAAACCTTACCAGTGTGATACAACATATAAACCAATCACCTCAAAAGTCTTATTTGTGAAAAAGTTGTTATCCTCTAGCGTGAAAAAAAGATCAGGAAAAGCACATATGTAAAATAACAATAATACCTCATACACAGACCCTCCACCATTAAAAATCCACCTATATCCTATTTATTCTGATTAGAACAAGTTTTATCCTGTTGGATAAAACTTGTTGTTTTACACTGTTGTGTAAAAGAAGATTAAGAAAAGCACATAAAATAACCATAAAGATCTTGTGAACTACCATCTAAACAAAACCACCTAACAAACAATTTCATTGTACATATTAGTAACAGTCTTGTCTTTACCTACTTATAATTTTAAACGGACAGCGTGTAAAAAGAACTTAAACATTTGAAAACCCATTCACCAGACCCTCCACCTCAAAAACATCCACCTACTTCCAACATAGTTATCCATGCTTTCCTTCCTCACGATGACCGAGGACATCTTCGTCGCATACACGATACAGCTGTCGAGGAACGAGGAGTGAGGAGCCACGACGAGGATAGGCGCCTCCCGACGGCTGGCCTGCCGTCCCCGGACGGATATCGCCATACCCCCGGCCAGGTACGACATCTTCCCGATAAAACATATTATCGGCTTCAGCGCCCTACAAGGAAATTACATTACACGTATAAAAATTCCTAGCCAATTATATATGTGGTAAGGTAGCCAATTTTCTATGATCTATCCCAGCCTTCCATGTGAAATATGGTAAACAATGATCTATGATCAGGATATATACGAGTATGTGAATTCTCACCTAGTCGAGAATTACCCTATATGTCAGAATACCATTGGATGACACAGTCAATCCTCTTTGTCATCTAGGCATGCTATATGATCAAACATCTACGCAGGATATATTATGCACTCTTAAAGATTGGTGTGACAGCAATCTGGCATGACCGTTGAAAGATCATGCTCAGAATAAAGGCAATATGTGCTTTTCGAGGCACGAGTGTGTGTAATTGAACCGCCAACTTCGACTCCAGACTGTGTAAAATGGTATACGTACAAATCAGACATTCTAGCAATGTGTAGAGATTCTTAAAAGTTTACTTAGCTATCCCGAACTGCTAATTGTTAACCTAATACAACTCAAATACAACATTTTGGTCCTTACTGAATTTGAATCTGGAATCTATTGTCGTCTGTCGTATTAAAGTATGACCTACGTACAAACTGCTCGCAGAACAAAATGATAGAGGCAGAAAATTGTAAGTGCTCTGCCGAAATTACGCGATCATAAACTTTCATATTTAATGTATAATTATTTGGGTGATTTAGCCTATAATGTACCAAGAGTTATTTTATTTATTTAACGTTACACATAGGTCATTGCTTATTACCACGTTAACACATATCTAGGTCATCTAAGCAACGTAGGCTGCACGTCGGCTTACCTAGGTAACAATGTTATGTAGTCGATTGACCTTTAACATAATTTACTTAAGTAGCCACTGGTTCTATTTTCTTTTTCTTATCATGTACATATGTAGGTGATTTACACGACGTAGAAATAACATTACACGTGAAAGTAGTCTTTTATTTATCGAAAGACTTCAACATCATGTCAATATTAGTATTTGTGGCGATCGGACTAAAATGACTTGGGCGATAAGTCTTTATCCCACTACCTACCTACTTAACTTCTCTGATTTCTATCTCCGATTTTGAAGGGACCTTTCCCTTTCTATTATTTGTGGAATAAACCAACTTCCAACTTGACCACTAACACTGTCACTCCCACTTCAGCTACGCATGTGTTTTCCATATTGCTCTTGTAACGCCATTCTAATAAAATGACAGTTACAATCCATTGTAACTTCACAATATAATGTCCATTTCTAGCCTCAGAACCTAATATGGAGTCAAATACATCAACACAAAAATTGGCCAAGTGCGAGTCGGACTCCCGCACTGAGGGTTCCGTACAAATTCTATTTTTGACGTATTAAAAAAACTACTGAATAGATTTCGTTCGAACCAATTTTAGTAGGTAGGTAGTTTTTATGGTAATGTACATTATATAATTATTTCAGTTTTATCATCCTCTTATTTTAGAAGTTAGAGGGGGGGGACACACTTTTTTCAACTTTGGAAGGGTCTGTCACGCAAAGTATTCACTTTAGAAAAAAGTGATATTAGAAACCTCAATATAATTTTTAAAGACCTATCCATAGATACCCCACACGTATATGTTCAATGAAAAAAAATATTTCGAGTATCAGTTCTGACTATGGGGACCCCCCACTTTTTTAATTTTTTTTTCTATTTTCGTTTGAAAACCTTGTTGCGGTTCACAGAATACATCCACTCACTAAGTTTCAACAGTATAGTACTTATAGTTTCGGAAAAAAGTGGCTGTGACAGACTGGCGGACAGACAGACAGACAGACATGACGAATCTATAAGGGTTCCGTTTTTTTGCCATTTTGGCTACGGAACCCTAAAAACAGTGTGTGTGGTTTCTTACTTTCAGTGCAAGACAGCTTGATTTTGTAGATATAGAAAATAAAATGTTAATCAAAGATATTTCAGAGTTTTTAGACGAATTTAAGAAACCTACTTTAAAATGAGAAGTGTGCTGTGTGCAGATAGTTTTCAATTCCCTATTCCTGGGATCGATTGGTACCAACCTTAAGATGTTTAACAATAAAATGTATTTATACCTTATTTGTTTAATTAATCACAAAACTACCTATATCGTTTCAAATTCCGAAGCTACATATATTAAAACTGTAAAAGGCATTCGACCTGAGCTTTAATCTTGAAATGTAATATTAATAATGATGATACCAATTCTTTACAGACAAAAAAAAATAGGTAACCTACCAAAAATCAAATTAAGCTCGCCAACATTTCCTAGCACTAAATTAATGCAAAGAAATGACATTTGAAATCTACACTTTCATCGGAGCCTCAATTTTGACACACTTCCATTTCAAATAGAGAATAGTTAGGAATGACAGAAACATTCTAATATTTCGAAAATCATTCTCGAATCCTTTGTATTCGAAATAAAACACCTGACGATCATCGACACTAATTTCTAACACTGGACTCAAACAATATTATATTTAACAATGAGAAAGTGCGACCACAACGAGCCATTGAAGATACCACAGCCTAGCATGGTCCACTTACTACAATAGCCCAGCCATTCAGAACTAAACCGTGACGACCTTGGATACGATTCAAATTCAAATGGACATCACGCGTAAATCATCAAGTAAGATGGGCATATGCAAGAAAGACACCTAACGACATTGGAATAAGATATGTTTTATCATGCTATCATGCCTGGACTGAATGTAAAGTTGAATGGAAGGTAATTGAATTGAAAAATGTATTCATAGGGCATCATAAGGAAAGTCATACTCATTTATGTAAATGTTATGACATACTCTTAGAAATATTCAAAGCACTGTTTTGGGTTTGCTCCAAAATACTTTGCATAAGTTCCATTAAGACTATCCTATCATGAATAAAATAACATTAGTTCATTAGTATTCGTTAATATCCGTTCATATTTTCTTTTTGTTAAATAAAAGGCAAGAACCTCGATAAATGTAAAAAAAAAACATAATAAAAATATGACTTTTAGCCTTGGAAAATGTCCCTCCATCTTTTACCCAATCAACCCAGATATTTTGGCACATCTCTTATTTACACATTAATTCATCAATCAAAATCGGACTTTTTGTTCATTCAACATACCGACTACTATTAATTATAATAATATCATTTGGCATTTGGCTTGCCACTATCATGAATTTGATTTGATAATTTGTATACCATGAACTACAAAAGAATATTCCGTTTTTGGTGCTTTTACTATAGTGGTGCTCTATGTGCGCGATCGTCAGTATCCCTAGTCTTCACTTCAGGCGCGGGCCGATTATTTTTTAGCGTACTGGACATGAAAAGTCACCTGTTCACAACGGAGTTTTATTTTCGGCGCATCGCACGAGCGATTACGTGCTAAACGGTGATGTAACACCTGACGTGATTAATGTCACACGTGTACACGTGTACGAGCGATATGCGCCTAAGGGGGAAGCCCTTTTAGACTATTTTTAACACACTTCCATATACAGTCCTATTACCGGTGGACAAGATTCACTTTCGGTTGCTCCAGAAAGCAAGTTTGTTTAGAAGGTATTTTTGGGGTCTCTTAAAAGGTACGGGAATGGGTCAAGACTGAACCTAAAATTAACACATAATTTGCTGACATTAATATATATTTTACCGCCATATTTGGTCATCTTTTGTTAATCTCACTGTAGTCTAATCCGTACCAACTTCATAATAATAATGATATTGCACATTTTGTACTAGTGGCTTAAAAACACAATATTATCTATTGAAGAGCGTACGAAAAAGGCAATCCTAGAGAAAGGGCACATACATAAATTTATTAGAGGGCTGAATTGTTTTTGCATCCACATACTCTTGCATAAGAAAGATTCGCTTACACTTCGTCATCAAAGCAAACCCAGAGGTATTTAAAGTGCTAATTAATTTTAATACAATAAGTTCGATAGACAGAAAGATTTTAGAGGTTGACAAATGAAAAGTATGTCTTACCAGAATGCAAAAAACAAGATATTTTTATCAAGGTGATCAAATACGTAAGAACCGATCCAATAATAAATGCAAAACAACCTTGCCCAAATCAAGACGAATTTGACGATCGATTCACTTAATGTTATTACTCGATTATCGAAAAAGGAAGTAACGTCATTGATGACGTACTTAGTGCCGCATTAAATTATAATATGATATTGAAATATGGTAAGTTAATAGCATAAGCATCGCTTAAAATCGTAAAAACAAGTATAAGTAGTAGGTCCTAAATAAATCCAGAATTTCCAGTCTATTGTTCAGGATGGAACTAAATTCTGGACATACTTAGACAAAAGTGCTTCTTCCTCGAATGCAATTTAATTATAAGTACAAGTATAGACTTGACCTTTATAACTTTCATAATAATAAAATTAAGGTCAAGTCTACACTTATCATAACAACATCATTGCGATAATAATAATTGGTAATTATTTTAGTAGAAAGCTTGTGCTTATTTAAGGGAAAGATGTCATTTCAATTCAGATTTTCGCGATGACAGCTTGTTTTGTAACATGGTGCCTGGTACCTCTTGACTCTTGTTTTGAAGAATATGTAGATAGTATCGATTGTTAAGAAAATAGTATTGAACGAAGTGTTTATTGGCTTCTTTTTGCAGAGCAAAGCTGCGGTTATGGTAACATTTTTTATATAACATGTTATTTATTATTATCATTTATTTATATATTAATTTATTAATTCTTATATATACACATTCTAACTTGGGAATACAAGATGCGATAATAATTTAGAGGAAATAAAAAAGGACGTTCCTCTTTAAAAACGTCCGTCAATAAGATGATCAACAGTGATAATAAAATTATTATACAAACGTGAAGAAAACAAAAAAATAAGTTTCACGATATGAAACACACTTTGAAGCAGCAAAAAAAATCGCAAGCGCTAATACTGATAGGACTAAACAATGAAAAGGAAAATACATAGATCGCTGGAAATACCAAAATATAGCTGAAATTACAAAAAAGTTACAACGCAAAAACTGCTACGCATTAAAGTAATCATCAAACCTTCGCTGAAAAGAAAAAAATAACTAAAACATAGCAACTACGGAACTACACTTCAAAAAACTAGCAATCATGGTTCACAAACACCTACGTCCGATGAACGGCACGCGCGCCGTATCAGACTTGGCGACGACGCTCGGCTCGTGGAGACACAAGATGACGATGGCGTCGAATACGACGAGCCCGGCGTTTTACATACAACACTTGCTACTTGGCTTCAATGGTGATATCAACATCAACAGTCTTAAAACACGCATGCCTAAAATGTTCCATCAAAATGCACTAGACACAATTCAAATTGAAGATTGTGAATCTTTAATTAGAGATGTGAAAGTGGAGTGTTGAACAAAAAAAGGTTTTAGATATTAAAACTGCCAAGCAAACTAAAAAAAACTATCGTTGGAAATAAAACTAACGAAAACATAGCAACTACTCGTAACAATCATGTTCACAAATACCTATGGCCAATGAACGGCAGGGGGGCTGTATAACGGCATGCGCTGGGCGCATCCAAACACGATGACCGGAGCGTCACGCCGGTGCACAGATAACAAACAAGCTTACGCAAACGAAAACATACTAGCTAACACTGAAAATGGTGACATAAAATGTAGCATCGAAATAGTGAGTAGTGGAAATAAAAAAGTGGAACAAAATCGAGCAAACAAAAAATAATCATGACAGATGCTAAAACTGCCAAGCAATCGCTGAAATAAAAGCTAACGAAAACATAGCAGCTACTCGTAACAGTCATGCTTCACAAACACCTACGTCCAATAAACGGCAGCCGCGCTGTATCAGACTTGGCGACGACGCTGGGCGCGTCGAGACACACGATGGCAATGGCGTCGAAGAACGAGGAGTGCGGCGCCATCACGATGACGGGAGCCTCACGACGGTCGGCCGGCATGTGCCGCTTGCCTCGCACGCGGACGCGGTGGAAGCCAGTGGCAACAACCACCAGCTTCATGAGGGAGAGGATCGAGAAGCGGAGCTTGCTGCAAACAAACTAAAGAATTATTCCCTGAACTGGAATCTGGCATCCGGAACCCGGAATCCGGAACTCGGAATCCGGAACCCGGAATTCGGAACCCGAAATCCGGAACTCGGAATCCGGAACCCGGAATGCGGAAACTGGAATACACGGAATCCGGAATATCCGTAACCCGGAATATCCGGCATCAATTTTGAATCCTCAACGCAGTGCTGACTGTATGTTGTATAGCGAAGCAGAGTTTGGTGCACATATCAAAATTACATACGATCATCATCAGCGGATCGCTGTCTACTCGAGCAGGCATGTTAGAAACTGCAGTATTATGATCGATGTAACTTAATAAGTATAAGTTGCCTAAAAGGAATTAAAAATTATACTACAGTGGACCTGCATAACACCGTTGACTAGAATTTGGAATTTAATTGAATTTTCATGTCTCATATTTTTTGTAGAAATTAAGTTATTGCTGTAAACTCTAAATTGTTTTCTTCAAGCAACTCAAAGTTTCAAAGGTTTCAATATCAAATCTTGACGTTAGACTATAAAATTAAATAGAAATTTAAAGGCATTGTATGTACTTCTTTTCAAGTCTGAACCTATGTAACAACAGACTGAAAATAAGACTAGGTCACTTCAGACGCACGCACGGTTAGCCCGATTATAAATACTTTATCAACCTATGTCAACGACGTCTCGAGTAAATATGCTCTACACACGACATCGTGTCACCACTATGCGAATAGTATGTTGAAAAGATTCCATCAGGGTGTTTCGAAATGTACCTAATGTATGTCAATGGCAGCAGAGAATGGGTTTGATAAGGTTTGGTATTTATCACTACTAGTCCGTAGACGATGTAGAACAATCTCATCTCACCCTGACAAAACATTAATCATCGTCATCATCATCATCAGCCTATCGCAGTAAAGTGCCGGTCATAGGCCTCTCCTAGGGCTCTCAAAAACATAACCCTGCTTCATAAGCTGTAGAGAAAATCTATTTTTTATAAACTTAATTGTAATTTCGGAATATCCCTTTCTTTAAGTCATCAAAGAAACGCCATTGTCTTCTCTATTCATTTAATGATGTTTTTCTTCACAGTTGGTATGATTCCCGCATATAGATATTTGATAATACAGTGGTGCGTGCCTGACCGAGTTTGAACCAACGACCTCATATGTCCGTCCTACTGTAAATTCAAATTAAGACAACTTGTTCAAAGCTTTAAAAGATGTCTGATAAACTGATGGTGCTAAAATTAATATATGGAAGCAAATGATGATAGCTGTATATGCAACAGAGACGTTGATTGATTGAATATAATATTTTGTCGGCATGATTTTGATTTATAGAGCAAGGTAGGTACACACGTGTTACTAATAAATTATTTGGGAAATGGATTCTCTACTTTATTGCTTATAATATCATTTCCATTAAATAAGAGTCAAATAAATATAATAATACTTATAATAATGTTACACGCACATAATAGGTAAAGTCTTTTGGTCTGAATTAAAAAAAACTGTAGAATCCACAAATGTTTCATGTTCCTCATCGATTGCAAGGCTATTGCACATTAGTATAAATATAAATGTTAAACGCACTATTCGATTTGAATGACTTGAAAGTTTAATGATTAGTTCCATTGTAGAGGTCATATACATACATTGTATACATACATAGTTCTTTGGATTGTAGGTGGAGAAAGCAGTGAAAATTCTACTACTACTTAATGATTCCGCCGTGTTTATTTAGATAAGTATATTAATTTGACTAACAATAAGCAAATAATAATCGGCCTGTATGAAAGAAGTTCACATATACATAGTAAGTACCAACCTCGATAAGCTGGGAGCAGGGCAGGCGAATGACGATGATGAACAAATGTTTTTACTTATTTCTTTCGAATCTGTCGCTCCTCACATTAACCGTTAAAAATCGGACATCAGATGTATTGTGAAATGGCAGATGTAATGAAAACGGTCAGGCAAATATGCATGTAAGTATGTATAATACTTCCTCAATCAGTAGTTTTGTTAGACTTCAAGCTATAGACGTGTCATTAGGTGTTTTCGTGCCGGGCCCTTTCACCGACCGAGATACGTTCTTACAGAGAGATGACCGAGCGCGGTGCTTATAAATTGTTTGCTTAGTAAAATTTCGCTGTGATTGCGTGATGATTCTCTGATTCAGGTTAGAATAATAGGTTATAATTGGCTTGAGTGATGAACTTTGACTTTGGTAAGAAGCTAAAGCCAAAGTTCTTCACTCGATTGGAGATCAGTCGAAGGGACGAAAGGAGACTGCTTTAGGTAACCCTTCGAGAGTTATCCCCATGGTTCTGCCTGACTGACTAGGCTGGGGACAAGCATAGTGAAGAATACCTGAATTAAAAATTGAATCAATCACCCACATGATCCCACTAGCCCAATGGTAATGCTGCAAGCAAGACGTGTCCCGATAGAGGTCACTGACGGCCATGACCATCAACAAATTGACGATTCAGAGGTGCATCTCTGAAGCCACCATGATCGAATTATATTTTCTTTATTTCTTTCAACATTTTCACAAGTATCGCTAATGCTTTGCCTTTCCCGCCTGAATGTATTAAAAAAGCAATACCCCTCCGACCGTTTTTCAAGCTTGGCAGAGGATCAGCCAATTATGCAGGAATCTGGTGCACAAGTGTATGCGCAAGCACAGGCGCACTGTCAATTCCCTCACCCTCATAATTCAAAGAGACAGCAATCTGACACGACCGTATAGAGATCAAGAGCAGGGCCAACGCTTTATCGTGCATTCCTTTTATTATTACAATAAAACAGCTATGATTATCAAAGCTCAAGAACGATGTCGAGCTAGCGGGTCCGATGTGTGCCGCTTCAAGTGCCGATGGCGGCCATTCTCGACCACTCGGGCCTACTCGGGTCCACTCGTCAACACTACAACTACTTTCTAGTTTCGTGGTCACTGAGACATAACTCATCTTCTCCATCCATGTAATTTTGATTTTTTTGACGACTTACATGTTAGTACTTTTAACTTCCTAAGCCTTTTACTAATCCTCCGTCAAATAAATCTGTGTTACCTGAAAGATTCTATGCACATGTAGGGCCTTTAAATAAACAGTTTTACTTTTATGTTACTTTTTTTTTCAAGTAAAATGCAATAAATGATTTGAATTTCTTATTTTTACTTTCATAAGAACATATGCAATAATTTTGCCAAGATAGATAAAAACTTAAACCTATACATCCTCGCACTTAGGACGACATATTTTCATAACTTGACAAGACCGAGATCCAAACTCGATACTTTCAGTCAGATGAATGACTGAGGTAGTAGGAATGTCGCTTTACTTCAAGGGTGAACGCGCTCATTACAGGCCATTTTCTCAACTGCAGATTAATCCGATTTTCTTGCCTGTGGCCATCTAACACTTTCTAGACTTTCGCTCAACAAAACTATTGAATACTAAGTAGGTACTGATATTGTATCGTAAGTTATTCGGTTCCAACCTTTGACCGCAAATACATTAAAATATTTAAGACGTACAAAATATAAGTTAATTATGATATCACAATATGTATGTGAGACAAAACGTGTGATTGAGTCAATTGTGCATTTCGTACAGAAGATATTACCTAGTCAGGGTCAGAGTTTTCGAAACGCCATTAAAAACCATGGCATAACATCAAATACCTTAGTAATAATGCTAAAGAAGTTTTGGTTGAGAATTCGGAAACTTATGCATGTTTATATTTTTTCGATTATTATTGTTAGTGTTGCAAGGTCGTCAAATCAGGCAAGTTGAAGAAGAAGAAGATTGGTTGCGTATAACATAATAATTTATTGTGCGAGCAATTGTTATAACACCTACATATTGTTCAACTTTTATAGCCCAGTGGGACTAATTGTAATCCAGTCAAAATAGACAAAATTAAGACTCAAGGTTGCATTAATTCCCACACAGCTGGATTTTTGTGCAGGCCTTGAATACGTCATTACAAATGATATGTCAAAATTCCCCATCGATCCCGCTTGTGCGTTGTTTTTTATTCGTGGTCAAAGGGCCCAAATTTGCGTTTTTTTCTTAAATCTCTGAAACTAAAAGAGCTATCGAAAAATGGTTCAGGAAAAGTTTATAGATCGTAAAATTGTCTACCTAAAAGATCTCTACATTTTTCTTCTACAAAGCAGCGCTGTCGAAATATTGTGACTTTAAGCCGCAGGAAAGTCGTATTTTCGAGTAGCCCACATTATGCAATTACAATAAATTGGGTTGAGTAGTTTATCTGGTGCAGGTGGCAATTAAGTATGGATTGGCTCGAAACTATTATTTACCAATTTCCAGCCCCAATTTTCAGGATTTAGTTCATTGAAGTCAAAAAAGACAAAATGACGTATCAAGCTTGCATTCATTCCCAACAAGCGGGACTTTTGTGCAGGCCTTGAATACGTCATTACAAATGATATGTCAAAAGTCCCCATCGATCCCGCTTGTGCGTTGTTTTTTATCTGTACTGAAAATCTTCGGATCCTATTCCTAACCTTTCTGGTAGTCAAACCTCAATGGTCCCCATAGAGACTTTTACTCCTTAGATGAAATAGGATCGATTGGCGCGAAAAAAAATTTTGGAATTTTCAGTACAAATTGCTGAAATAGGTAATTTTTTTTCATGCCAATCGATCCTATTATAAGTTAGGATTAAAAGACTTTAGGGGACCATTTGAGGTTTGAGTACTAGAAATGTCAGGAATCGCAAAAAACTTTTCCCATACATTTTGTACTGAAAATACCAAATTTTTTTTTTCTCGCCAATCGATCCTATTTCATCTAAGGAGTAAAAGTCTCTATGGGGACCATTGAGGTTTGACTACCAGAAAGGTTAGGAATAGGATCCGAAGATTTTCAGTACAGATAAAAAACAACGCACAAGCGGGATCGATGGGGACTTTTGACATATCATTTGTAATGACGTATTCAAGGCCTGCACAAAAGTCCCGCTTGTTGGGAATGAATGCAAGCTTGATACGTCATTTTGTCTTTTTTGACTTCAATGAACTAAATCCTGAAAATTGGGGCTGGAAATTGGTAAATAATAGTTTCGAGCCAATCCATACTTAATTGCCACCTGCACCAGATAAACTACTCAACCCAATTTATTGTAATTGCATAATGTGGGCTACTCGAAAATACGACTTTCCTGCGGCTTAAAGTCACAATATCTCGACAGCGCTGCTTTGTAGAAGAAAAATGTAGAGATCTTTTAGGTAGACAATTTTACGATCTATAAACTTTTCCTGAACCATTTTTCGATAGCTCTTTTAGTTTCAGAGATTTAAGAAAAAAACGCAAATTTGGGCCCTTTGACCACGAATAAAAAACAACGCACAAGCGGGATCGATGGGGAATTTTGACATATCATTTGTAATGACGTATTCAAGGCCTGCACAAAAATCCAGCTGTGTGGGAATTAATGCAAACTGGAATGTCTATTTTGACCGGACTATTGGCATTCATGCATACCTATACATTATGTATTATTTAAGTAACACGTATTAATATTATTGTAAACTAATATTCATTTTTAATTATTTACATCAATCAAGTTACGCTATTTACAAACGTGAGTTGGGCATTCTTCTTTTCACATTTATAATTATAAAAATATCTTTCTTAATTTTACAACCACAGCTGCATTGATGCAATTATTTTAGCATTTAAAAAAAATCATAGTACTGAATAAAATCCCTCGTAAGATGACTAGCCCTAGAATAAAAGTATGTTTCGATATTCATTTTTTATGTGATAGGGAGAGAGAGAAACGAACAAGCGGGTGGCCGCTGCCCATGGACATCTACAACCGCACAAGGGTCGCAGATGCGTGCCTACGTTTGAAAACCCCATACCCTCCCCAACTGAGCTCTGGCGACCTTACTCACCAGCAGAGCCATAGCACAACAGTTACGAAGTGCTACTTCACGTGACCTTGATGACATGGCAATATAACTGTATAGCTGTATCATGGATGGTCGGAGCATTCTGCGTGTAATGCACTTAACTAAAGATTGACGGTGCACGGAATGCATTACAAGCCAATTTGTAAAAAATACTATGATTGTATTGTTTCTCATTCATTACATTGATACAGCCACTCATTTTGTTAGGGTTTTTTCTATTAATAGGTATGTTATTGTGTAGCGATATTTTATGATACCGAAAGTTGTTTTTAAACAACTTTTTAGTGTCATGGTAAAGTAACGGTAACTTAATAAGCTTGATTTGTGTACGCTTTACAGGTCATACTTCTAGAATAACACTAATTATAAAATTAAATTGTCCAATAAATATCCTTCTTTAGTGGAAAAAGCAGGAGAGCGGACCCTGGTCCCAGAGGAAATAGACGATGGAGTGATAATGAACTTATCTCCCATGTAGGTAAGTAAACATTTAACCCATAAATTGCAAATTCTTTCATAATTTAGGTAATTATGTCGCAGAATACAAAAGCATTGTTAACATCGTTGACATTGAGGCTTTACAAAATCGTTGAAATCGTTAAAAATTAATTTGCTACGACAAACAGCCTTCATGGCCGGTGGCTCTATACAAAACGCACCTTGAGCTCTTTCTTAACCAAAATACTGTAATTGACTCCTTTCAGTAGCAACCTCGACGTTATGAAGAAAATTAACATAAGGATTCTCTTAATTAACTCGTGTATTTCATAAGTGAAGACTAGCAAAATAATTGTTTCAGTGCAGATGAAATGATAAGAATTAAATTAGCAAAAACAAGGTTACATAATGTATTTGAAGTAAGCAAGGACAAATGCTATGGTTTAAAGTAGCATTGAATAGCATGAATTGATTTGTCTGTCCCAGAAAAAATAAATTGTTTAGTGCATATAGCGAGACGATTTGTGATTGGTTTTTCTATTCGGAATATTCAGGTAGGGAACGAAGTCTGGCGGTGTTATTACACACTGTGCCTATCTTGCTGTATGGCTAATACATCCTGCGTAGTTCGTCTATCATCAATATTGTGACAGAGTGTCTGGCCGTATATTTTTAATCTATTTTTTATCAATGTATACGTCTAATACTACTTCTAATCCCGCTTAAGTCTTGTAAACTTGATTGGTTCTAGTTGGCTAAGAATCAGGCCGTAGTTACAACTATATAAATATGCAAATAATGGTAGGTACAAATTAAAACTGACTAAACGGGAATAAAGGCGATATAACATAAACAAATTACTGTTTGACGTTTCGGCTGTGTTACAATAACCGTAATCCCAAGAAGACTCGCTTTGAGTCCCGTTCAGTCAATCTTAATCCATAAAACAGGCCGACATATTTATAATAACGGATAGTTACAAACAAAACCGAAATACGATAAAAAAGAACCAGCTAAGTAACTGTTAAAGAATCTAAATGACTCCTCAGACAACTGTAATTTAGAGTATTCGACCACGATGACCGCAAAGAATTAGACAAAAAAATATACACACGCCCAAAAAGTTTGTATACTCTTTTTTTTGTACCGCGTCTGGCTTGAAAGAGGTCAGTTACATTACGATGAGTTATTTCATAATTTATGTGACATTAATACTCGTTTAGATCAGTTTTAATGACAATAACAATCATTTAAACGTGGCCAATGTTACGCTGACCCACAGGCGGAGCAAAGAAAACCATTTGCAAATCCCGTCTTTACTTTTTTGAAATAAATTTTAGTTAAGTTTTATATAACTTTATATACTAAGTTAACATATGAAATTAGAGCACGTGTACTGATAACAAAAAAGCGACTTAAAAGAAAAACCCGTGATACTAAACATAGCGAGTGTACGACAGCCATAATATGTCACTCGAAACAAAATCTCAAGCCAAATACCAAAAACACGAACCTTCTCCATCCGGTCATAGGCTTTCTACGCAAGTCATCCTCATTCAGGCCGTACAGGCCTATGCACGCTAGGAACCAGGCCGTCACGATCAGGTAACATATCACTATCACTCGGAACGGTAGCAATATCACTGTGAAGATCGCCGTCTGGAACAAACAAATCATGTGTCATTGATGAACAAATAAAGGGCTGCTTTAAAGTGCCGATGCCGTGTATTCCCGTCCTATAATACTGGGCCTATAGGCTTAGGTGGCAGCTCACCCACTTAAAACTCAGCCAATGGCTGAGTTTCCACCTTTCAAAAATGTTAGTGGTAATCTCACCCAAAACTTTAGCCGATGTAGATCTAAAAAAGTTTTCTCGTTGCTCGCTCAAGTACGCGTCAAAGACTATGAAGGTCTTAAAGATAAAGATAAAGATAAAGATATTTATTTCGCTTAAAATGTGGTACATGATGATCTTATGGCTAAATAAGGGTTTCACACATTTTGTCAGACCCTGACATGCAAAATTTTTATAACAATTTTGATTAAAATTAATTATTACATAATTCTCATTAATTATTAATATTGCATTATTCTCGTTAAATTCATTGAGAAAAAAAAAATCCCTATATAACATCTTTTTCATTAATAAATCTTAAAAATTACACGATAAATAATCATTCACAGAGTAAAAACATTTTTCTATCAACCAGCTTTTCAATCTCCTCTTAAACATTCCTATGGGTAAAGACTTCATCTCATCACTCAACTTATTGAATATTTTAACCGACATTTGATAACTATTCATGTTGTTAAGTTGTGTAGTTATTGTATTTAGCATTAGTTTGTTGGGGTATCTAGTCCTTGATTTATGCGTTTCCATTCGCGTTTTGTACAAATTTTGGTTATTCTTAACAAAAACGCATATTTCGTAAATATAGATACAAGGAACTGTTAAAAGATTTAATTCACTAAAAAATGGCCTACAGGATGTTAGAGAGTCAATGTTGCAAATTGCTCTCACGCATTGTTTTTGCGCTATAAATACTTGATTAACTTGGTATGAATTCCCCCACAACAGTATACCGTACCTTAAAACGCTACCGACATACCCATGATATGCCTGTAAAGCTACTTTCTTACCACAGATCTTTGTAAGTCTCCACAACGCATACACAAAAGAGTTAACCTTATTGCAGACTTTCTCCACGTGATTAAACCACGAACATCTATCATCCAATACAATACCTAAAAATAGAGTTTGGGATGATTCTCTTATTAATTGGCTATCAAAATGTATGTCCAAAGGGAGTTTTTTCCCATTTTTATTAATAAATTGAATAAATGTCGTTTTACTTATATTTATTTTGAGGTTGTTATTTTTCAACCAGTCAATTATCTTAAAAATTGTATTATTTATTTCGTCGTTGTAGGTTTTAGTATCATGGCATGGAATAACTACGGACACGTCGTCAGCAAAAAGAACACATTCATAATTTGTAACATCTGGTAAATCATTAATGTAAAGAAGGAATAACAAGGGTCCCAGAATGCTTCCTTGGGGTACCCCAACTCTATTGGCCTGTATTACAGACTGATATTTATAAAGTTCACTTCTAGAGTTCAGTTTTAAAATTTCCACGTACTGCATCCTATTATTAAGATAGCTTTCGAGCCATTTGTTAGCGACGCCTCTTATGCCATACAAATCACATTTTTTCAACAGAGTACTATGAGCCACAAAATCGAATGCCTTAGACATGTCAAAGAAAACTGATGTCACTGGCAAACGCTTATCCATGAAAGACAGTACCCTGTTGATTAAGGAAAAGGCAGCAAGGGCAGTGGACTTCCCTTTTTGGAAACCATTTTGGCACTCCTTTATGACATTGCATTTTGTGAGGAATTGTGTAATACGTTCATGCATTGCCTTTTCGAATATCTTTGAAAAAACGGGTATTAACGACACTGGACGATAATTTTCCACTGTATCCCTCGGCCCCTTTTTATAAAGTGGTTTAACAATCGAGATTTTTAGTGTTTCTGGAAAAGTTCCACTAGTAAATGACAGGTTTACTAGGTAGCTCAAAACAGGTGCAATTATACTTTTGCAAGCTTTTAATATACTTGTTTGTATTCCATCATTACCGACTGAAAATGTCAATTTTAAGGAATTAATTATTTTAATTATTTCGTAGTCATCTATTGGTGTCAAGAATAAGCTAGAGGAATTAGATTTAATATGAGATGTCCTAGATTGTAAATTGATATTATTATAAGTATTTGTTGTACTAATGTAATATTTATTAAAATTATTTGCAATGTCAATTGGGTCATTTATAATTTCCTTATTGATTACTAACTTGTCAATGCTAAAATTAGAAGTGGTATTTATTGTTTTATTTCGAATCAAGTTCCATGTGTCCTTACATATATTTCTTGACCCCATCAAGAATTTAGAGTTCGCTAATTTTTGAGACTGATTAATACATCGTTTTAAGAGTCTCGAATAGTTACGATATCTATTTTTACTATCTAAGTTTGGTTTCTTGTAATACGCAAAGCGCATGTTCCTTTTAACAACCGTAGACCTTTTTATGCCTTTAGTAAACCAGTTTGCAGCTCCTTTTGTTTGTGGTCTAAATTTAACTCTATTAACTGGAAAGCACAGATTATAAAATAATTTCAAAATATCATAAAACTCCTCAAATGCAACATTGAGTTGGTTTTCATTATAAACATTGGCCCAGGTCAGGCTCCCAAGACACTCCTGGAACTTGGCTATATTTTCTAAATTGTAATCTCTTTTTGTATAATACCAAGATTTTGGAGGTAAGCATGTAGAAGGTACTGTAAATTTTATAGATTGAGCCGTATCATGATCAGATAAACCCAAAGCATGAATTTCACTTTGAACTAGAGGTATATTACTGATAATGTTGTCTAGGCAAGCGTTTTTTCGAGTAGGTGTCAATATATGTAACTTAAAATTATAATTATTTACGATTCTTTTCATTTCGTTTGATTCAATAGTAGTTTTTAATATATCAATATTAAAATCCCCAGCTATTACAATTTTATATTTAGTTTTGTATTTTAATTTATCCATAAGTTGTGTAAACTTCGCAAAGAAATATGTAAGGTTCGATGGTGGTGTCCTATAAATTGTAATAATAATGCATTTTATTGAAGTGATTACTATTGCACAACATTCAAATACGTAATCTTCCGATAGTTCCTTCGCAGAAGACCATTCTTGAGTTTCAATTTCGTTTTTACATAAAATACACACACCGCCTCTTTTATGATGTTTTCTTGAATAAAAAGCGGCCAAGCGATAGCCTGCAATACGCAATATGCTCTCACTACCCGATTTGATGAACGTTTCACTAAAACATATGACATTGAAAAACTTATTTTCCCCCGCTAATTCATCAAAAGCAAGTTCTAAGAGTTCTGTTTTACCCAATATACCCGCTATGTTCTGATGAAAGACAGAAAATTCATTCTCTTTCACGAAAAAACTGCTTCACGTCACAAATTCCGGATTTGGTCAAATTAGGTTTAAAGAAATAGTCTGTAATTCGCTTTTGCACAATATGATCATAAGATTTAGGGGCTACATTACTATCATTTTTATCTTTTTTAGTTTTAATTTTAAAGTAAAAAGGTATTGTACCTTTTTTGTAAACATTTGATTTCGAAGTATTATTTATTAGTTGTGTGCTGTGTTTAACTGTAAGTTTATTGTAAGACAAATATTTTAAATTATAATAAAGAGTATCTATTACAGTATTAATTTCATGAGATAACTTGAACATGAAGTCTCCACCATATAGAAAATCAGCGGGATTAACAAATGTACAGTTCTCAAAATTTTTGCAATACGTGGCTAAAACACTGTTTAATTTTTTTACATTTAAATGTCTATTCTCTTGTACACCTAACACAATAATTGTTGCTTGATAATGATATTTTAGAAAGAAGCTTAATTCTATGCATACTTTAGTTGGATTTTTATCAAATTCACCAATACTTATGATGATAACATCACCGACAGTCGTTGATGTTTTTGCTGTTTTAATAATTTCTTCAGATGTAGCATTTGGTTTTGTAAATGATGTTATTTCGTATTTTTCGTACTTAGTATTAGCCCTTGTTTGTATGAGCGCTGAAGCCAAACCTACGCATTGCTGTCCGCCAAATATAAAAATCCTCTTCTTCCTGCTCTCCTTGCCATTCGTGATTTTGTCTGCCTTTCCTTCTTTCACAATTTTGAGTGATTGACCGTTTATATCATGCTGAACATCTTTAAGTTTAATCATTTCTGTTATACTTGTTTGACACTGGTCTGTTTCTTTTTCTTCAATTTGAATCGAAACGTGTTTTGAATGGACTGGCTTATCTAATAGAGGGGAGTGCAGATTAGAAGTGGCTAGGCTCTTTTTTCTTCGATTATTTCTAGGTGAATCTTTACAAATTTGTTCCAAATGCTTAATTTTAATTTCATTCTTGGTTATTTGTTCCTTTAGTTGACCGTTTTCTAGTAGAAGTATATCGACTTGATTATCAGCTGCCTCCAGTTTGCATTGAAGTTCGGCTAATTTTGTATTCAGCTCGTCTACTTTGTCTTTATAATCTTTATAATCTATGTTAACTTCAGGACAACTCCTATTCAGCGTATCATTCCGCAAGACACAACTGTTAAACGACCCCTCTTCATCTGATAAAGAATCAAAAGAATTCTTTCTTGGGATATTGTGTTTTCTTTTAGTAATATTATCTTGTGTTACCCTGTGCTGTTGCTCCTTTGATGTAGTTGGATTTGATATTAACGGTGCTGTTTCCTTAGCATTTAAGTGTCCCTGTGTAGTTTCTACAGGAAGTTCTTGAGAAGGTACTTGTGCTTTCTCTTTTTTCCCAGATAGTCGCTGTACCTTGTTTAATTTTGGTGTGCTGCTCGAATGCACCTTACAGCATTTGTCGCACAACCATGAAGTCTTTTTTTCTTTACTCATTAAATTATATAATTTCTCCTTATTGGTACAAGACAAGTCGTATGTTTGTTTGCAAACTGAACATGTTAAGAAATGTTTTCCAATTATTCTTTTATTGCATTTTCCACAAAAATATTCTGATGCCATTATTTCACAGAGATTTTACGAAAAGAGTGAAAAAAAAAGGCAAAAATTTTTTTGGTTTCTGTTGTGGCTCTTTTTCGAATCGAGGGAAAGAAAAAAAAAATTACAAAAATTATTTTTGTCTGTTGAGATTCGATCCTTAGACTTTACGTTGTAGGTCTCCAAGCTAGTGTATGAACAAATTACACCAGATGGCTTTTCTTAAGTTGGTCGAAATTTTACATCGCTTGGGTCAAGTTTTGAATTTTGAATATAGATATTCGTTAAAAATGACTCATTGCTCAGGAATTTTTTCGCACTCAACGTTGTAATACTGGTATTCGTGATTACAATACACCGTATATTACTGTATTTTCACTGTTGTTCCTTGCACTGATTGAGTTTTTTACTTGACTTTTATTCACTTTTATTACTTTTCTGTCACTAGAGTGTTTTTGTCTGTGTTTATTATGTATTTTGTTCATCGAGATAAAATACTAAAATTAAGTTCAATTTTGTCAAGATAACAATGCCACTGCTTCTTCATAACCAACTCTCACTAATAAAGCGAAATTTAACACAAATTACACGTTTAGTATATTTGTTTAGAATAAAAGTTCGCGGAACGATATAATTGCACTGTTTACGCGACGGCAGCGCCATCTGTTTTTTTTTTTTTTTTTTTTTTTTTTTTTTTTTTTTTTTTTCTTACTATGCTTGAACTACCTATATGTAGTAAACTGATTTTTTAACCTTTTTCCTATAAGTTCACATGATCTTTAGCTGTAACTTTCAAGTAATGTAATTTTGATCGTAGACAAAAAAGGGCGGCAATACTTTATTTTTTTTCTTTTTTCAATTGTGTCAAATTCGATACTCTTTTGCTCAATAGGTAGGTATACAGCCAGTTAAAAAAAAAACATAAAAGAGTTCTCAATCTTTAACATCTATGTTAATAATATTAGGTAAATTCCCAGTCTTATCACTGATAAATAAGTTCGCTTTTACATGATTTATAATTTTGGTAGTTTCACAAATCCCACTATGTTAAAGTCAAAGCGTTTTAACTGCAGACTGCAGTTGAAAAATTTACTTTTCCCATACCAACTAATCATCAGGCGTGTCTACGATGAGTTATACTCTAATCATGTGTAATTTGACTTTCTAAAGGTTATTTATAGAAGGCGTGCTTATTTTCTTTTTAGGTAGGTAATCAAGTTACGTGTGTTTCTGCATTCATGGTCAATTAAAATGGTTCTTGTCTCAGCAGACGAACATCCGTTAGCGGTAAGATTTTGACGACAAGTTAAGGATGATACAATGTGTTGTGTAACATTATTGTCTTCGTTAGTGCAATAAATCCAACCTTAGAAATAACTGCACCTAACAGTATCAGCTTTTAAATGTACATATATATTACTGCGGGTTTAAGGCCTCAAACATTTGAAATCAATCAGTGGATCAGAAACATGTAAAACAAGTCATCAACGTGCTATCTTCAAAAAAACAGATGCTCGAAAAAACTTTAAAAGTAAATAAGTCGGTCACTGTTACGATGACTCGCTAAAATACCTATAATGATACAACTTGATGCTAATCTATCAACGAAGGATAGACGAAAAAGATGGCTGGTAGCGATTACTTTAATAGACAGAGAATGGCGAAATAAGTTTTGTAATAAAGAAATAATATTACAGAAAGGCGAATGACCCCGTATTAGTTTCTTTAAAGTACTTCAAAATCGAATCAAACCTACCGATTTGAAAACTTTCAATTCGGTAGGTACCAAGGTAGTAGGTATGTCTTCAATATAAAAAAAGTAAAAATACCGGTTTTATAGTGACATTGATTGATCTTACCGGTATTTGAGTTATTGCATTTATGTTCGTTAATAAAAGATATTAACCTATTTATGAATTTATGAAATATAATATTAATATATAATATTTTCCTATTAAACAAAGTATAGGTAAGTACCGCTAAGTAGTGGAAGTAACATAACGAGCTGGTGATATCTCAGAATATTGCCTGTCGGCTCATTTTTTACAAATTTAAAGATTTTTTTCATATTCCCAAAGCTTTGGTGGCCTTATCAATAAATCAAGAAGAAACAGCACAACAGTTTTGAATCAGCTTCACAGCTGCTTTCTATAGGTAAGGGAACCTTACTAAGATCCCACTATAAATGTTGTACGTCTGTCTACCTGCGAGTCTGCGACATATCATTACGTCATTTTGTTATAGGTATATCGTAGTCTTTACTTGGGAATGAATGCGAATCGTGCGTTCAGCAGATACTTTACTACTGTCAACGGTTACTTTCACTTTACTTAAATAGTGTCATTCTTAATTATCAATCTGATAACAAAATGTGGAAAATTTGGCCATTACATTTTCAGCTAGGTACCAATAATATTGTTTCTTGTTTCTCATTTGTTTGACATTGTGTATTGAATAGGACCTAGAAAAAGTTTTATTAATTACCATTTAGGTACGTTGATCTATGTCGTGGAATAAGTAAGTAGCAATAAGTCGTATATGTAGTTAGGTAGGTGTCGCCAATGGGGTTTCGCCCCGGGGCAGACCGAAATATTTGTCGCATTTAATTTTAAATAACGCCACTGCGGCCCATTAGTAGCTCCTTCTTAAGTAAAAATATATATTTTACTTTTACTTTTGGGTAATGTTCATAGGCATAAGCAAACCCATTTTTTTTGCGACAGTCTAGCTCTTGGTTAGTCTAACGATATTATGGGATTTTAAATTATCTATACATAACCTTATTGATACTCCCAACAGAAATCTGCGGATAATATTATAATCAATCAAAATTGAGTATTTGACTGCATTCAAAATAAATTTTGAAGCTCGTACATTTAAAAAATAAGCAGAAATCATTATGCTACAGTTACTGTTGCGCTTTTAGCAAATTATTCCAAGGAATCAATACTGAAGACCACAGTGTTTATTTGACAATACCAACTTGTGACGTCATAGTAGGCATTTCAATTTTATGCAATTTTTCCTTCAAGCTTACGGTTTCCACATTTATTAAAAGTGTGTGATTTGACCTGTCAATCAAATACCGGATTAGGTAGGTAAGTACTACATACACACTGAATGTGACGTTATTAAATTAGTCGCGCGGGTATTACCTACTCGCACAACTTTCCCTCAGACGCAGCAGAGTACACATAACAACTTTCAAATGATAGGCATCTGTTTATTTTGAATTTCTTTGAGAACTACCAGGCTAAATTACCTAGTCCTCACAGTTTTAAAAAAAAACTTTTTGCAGACTTCACAGGCGAATTTTAAGTAACAGACAGAATCCACTCGAGTACTTATTACTGGATTATCGTAAAACCGGTCCTATTAGGTATTATATCGATACCTTAAATCTCAAATGGCGTAAGCGCCAAATTGGTCAAAATGACTTTTGAATGCAGTTTTATTCAGTTTTTTTTTCTCTATCGATCTGTATATTTAAAATCCTCAAATTCGCAAAAAAATGGTCATTACGACCCGATGTTTTTTATAGATTTGAACACTTTTTATAAGGTAAAGAGGTCGTAAGCAGCTATAAATTTAATGCATGAACAACGTCAGGGCGTAACGAGATATTTTAATACATTAATATGGCGTATCACACATAGCCAACTTTATTTGGTGGTTACGCCCTTAGAAATTATTGTAAAGTGAAAAAATAAGTAAAAACACAAGGGGGTAAGGGACATCATTTTTCGGTTTCGGCGTTTACACCACACACAATTTTTATTATTGAAAGGCGTTTACACCCTATAAAAAACACGATTTTTTTGAGATTAAGGTCGTATCTCCCATAAATTCATAAAAACATACAAAATAAGGGGTATTTTCTTCATCTTTTATTGAATTTGGTACATTAAACGGGTAAGAGGATTTTAGGAAACAAAATAAAATCTAAAAAGCCAAGGCCGAGAGAATAAGAAGGCCTAATTCGATTAAGCAGTGTAGTGGTAGAAAAACGACCCTTATTATTAGCAACAATGATTTCTACTTATATTTATATAATATTTACGTAATAATCAACTTTAAAATTCAATTAAAGTCCTAATGGAGTTAGAAAAGATTACAAATAATAATCAATGAATCAAGTAGCTACATTCAAAAAGTAAGAGATTTTAGAAAGCCTTAATTTAAAATAATCAGTCAAAAAAATTAAATTGAAACTATCAAAAACAATCAAACATTAAAAAACAGTATTTTTCTGTGTCTGTAACTCCGTCCTCTATACCAGTGCCTGGTAATACATCTGGCACATCTTCTGCTGTTGGTAATCGCGGGTGATATTCTTCATGATATGTTTTTGGGATAATGCCGTCTGTGCACAATTTTAATAATAATTAAGGAAATTAGAGTGAGCTGATACGATGACATTATAAGGTCGTGGTGTCTTTCTTGCTGATTAAAAGTATGTCGGCCATCGCGATGGGAGGTAAGAGCCCATCGCAATGGTCGTGGCGTAGATACTTGATTCATTGATTCTTAAATTAATACAATTTTTGTAATCTTTTCTTACTCCATTAGGACTTTAATTGAATTTTAAAGTTGATTATTATATTAATATAAGTAGAGTTGCTAAGAATAAGGGTCGTTTTTCTACTACTACACTGCTTAATCGAATTAGGCCTTCTTATTCTCTCGGCCTTGGCTTTTTTTAGATTTTATTTTGTTTCCTAAAATCCTCTTACCCGTTTAATGTACCTAATTCAATAAAAGAAGTAGAAAATACACTTATTTTGTATTTTTTTATGGATTTAATGGGAGATACGACCTTAATCTCAAAAAAATCGTGTTTTTTATAGGGTGTAAACGCCTTTATGTCATATTTTCAGAAGTCGTAACCGACTTCTATTTTTTAAAATATAAGATTTAGGTGCAAATAGTTCTAACTGAAGCCTTCATCACAAAATTCTAAGAAATTTGATGTATAAAACATTTTTATAGTATAAAAATATATAAAGTTATGATTTAAACAAATTTTTTTTTTTTGTTTTTTTGCTCTCCTGAAAAGTTGTGTTTTGGTGGTTACGCCATTTGAGATTTAAGGTATCGATATATTTAAATTAATAATACGTTCCGGTATTTTATTTGATTTGATGATCGTAGATGTCAGTATTTTTTACGACTGTGTGTTTACGAATGACTATGTCAATACGCAAAAGCTGATCAAGTTGGTATAATGCAGAATTTAACCTTCGTCGTGGTATCCAGCATAGCTAGTTGTGCATTGACCAACGCATTGAAACGTATTGCTTCAATAGCATCCTATGTCAAAACAATGTAAATACAAATAAGGCCGTGTCCAATTACCATTCAGATCAGAACAATACAAGGTCTAACAAAGACATGACGATCTAAATCTGGACAGCTGACAATATGTGTATAGTATTTTTTGTTAATCATTACAGAACATAGTAACAATCTAACAAACTTCCAAAGTTATACGTATTGTTTTCGATAGCTTATCATTTTTTTATACATTTAATGGAATCTAGCCTGATCGTGGGCCAAATCTCTATAATTCCACTAAAAATCATCTGTCCAATTTTCCCGTTCGCTATTTGTGTTGCTCAATGCTCATCTCGAGTCTGCGCAAAGAGTCTTAAGTTAAATGGAAAATATTTTTCCCAGCTCTATTCAGCCTATTCTTTTAAAGTATACGACAGTAGGACCGATATTTACCTTTATTTTATCATACGTGTTATCCAATTCCAATTTGTGAACAAAAGGGTTCAATATTTCGGCTCGCATGTCGTCAGATGAGAAAGCGCCGGTTTCACTATGCATTTTACCATTCATTTTAGTAAAGACACAATTCACGCCCCTTTTATCAAATTATTTTACACATACAACACTCTTCTTCCATTATACAAAATGGACAAGGGTTTTCATTGAAACACTCGTTTTATATCAACCTGTGACGTGTTTATATCGAAATAAATCGCGGCGAGGATGGACGTGCATTCTCCATCTATTGAAAGTCAAGACTGCTGTTTTTCGAGGGCACTCTTCGAGGCCGGCCATTGGTCCGCATTTTGACAGTTATCCGATTGCAATCGACCAGTCTCCGAATATTTCCGAAGAATACCGAAACTAAACGAAGTCTTGCTTTCACAAAATTAAAAAATTATGAACCTTAGACCCAAATCATTAAAAATTGGTAAATACGTTTTTTATTACCGAATACCGATTAATAAAATTTGAGCCTTTACCGGTAGTGTAGACTCTTCACTAACTTTGCCAAAATACCAATTTGAGAAGAAATTTACCCAATAAAACGTTTTGAATCCATCTTATTTTCCTTTATTTCTTTGGATACTGATGATGCATTATTCCATAAATGTTTATTTTAATGAAAAGTTAAATGTCTTCTTCAAAAAATACCAATATTCGTAAACGTGCTTAACGCAACTGTCAAAACCATCTTGCCTGTCAAATAAAATTGTTGCCATTGTTGTTTGTCATTTTCTTCGGCTGTTTTCTAATTTTTAACTAATATTTCTGCGAAGCGTAAAGCTACGAAGACAAACAATAGATTGTGCTTCCGTTTGGGGATGGCCCCTGTATAATGGAAGATAAGATACAGAAGCAGACAGTTGATTATTTTTCGTTTTTTGAAGAATTCTACACTTTATCTAAAGCGTGTTTGAAAAATTGCCAGGACTGCGCAATATCTATTAATAAACTAATAAAACGCTGCAGAAACGTTCAAGAGTAAGTAAACTGCCAATCACTATTATTATTTTGTTGCATTACCTCAGATTTGGATAAAAAAATGATAATTTTTGCATGTTGTACACAACACTTTGTAAGATAACCTCTTCTCTCAGCAATGGTTACTCAGTCTTAGAATTTACTGATGTAATTTATTGTTACTAAATAATGTTGAATGTAAACAAATAAAATTGTTAGTGTCCCGAGTCAGTACTACTTTTTCTTTTAGCTCTTTATACCTAGTTTATCTATGATGTAACATTTTTATTGCCACCACAAGAACAGTTCCACAGATATTGATGTATGATATTTTCAAGTTTGTTTTGTTCTCCACACTTTTTTTTACCAATAGTCAATATTTAAGTTGTGCTTTAAGTTTTTGTTTATCATAAAGTTGTTATTGTAATATGTATTCAAAGAATGTATAGCTTTTAAAACCCAAAAAGGAATGTAACTTAAAAAAAGAATAATTTGGTTGTTTTATTGTTAATTTATGCATTAATTATAAAGCTTGAACTGCCATGTACTGAAGAATTACACTTTAAGATAACAAACATTGATAATCAAGCCAGTGCTTATCTTAGGAGCAGATAGTTGATTTCAAGAATGATTTCAACTGCTGTTGGACATTTCATATTTTTTTATATATACAATCCATGTATCAATTCATAGCTTTTTACTTAAGGTGGATTAAACTACGATGTGGATCTTGGCCACCTAAACATTCCTTCCTATCCTGAATACTTTGTAATTTGTTGATTCTCACCTATTTCAGAGCCAAAGTGACTGGTACTCCATTAGAAGAATTTGACGATCTTCAGTACAAACTCTCTGCACTTTTACATAATAGAATATCAGCAGACATTTTGGAAATCAGGTGTGAATTGTAAGTTTCAATGTGATTTTCACAAACATCTATATATTTTTGCTTGCTGTACATTTTTCTATACTAAATTTAATTTTGATGTAACAAATTTTTCAATGTTACTCATTTATTTTGTTACAGATCAAAGGTTGAAGATTTGTTTGATAAACTCTCATACAAACACAGCTGTTTTCTAGATAGCTGTAGGAGTGTCGATTTGGAACAGCCAACTCCACTTGTTAAGGGAACCCCTCTGCAACCGCCACTTAAAAAGCTGCTTGAGTTTGTTGAAGACACTTTAACATTTGGCAGTGAGGTCTGCGCTCAAATCGATACAGCATTGAATGTCCTTACGTACAAAGGCTTGAATGCTGATTCTCTTGTAGACAATTTCAAAATATCAGCACATTGGCAGCAACGGATACCTGAGATAATATCATACACATCTTTTTGTTCTGAAAACAAGATATAGCAACATGGATCTATTAGACTCTATACTCAATTCCATGCAAACACCACCAGCAGCGAGTGAGGCTCAGAAAAATGCAATGAAAAAACAAAAGGAGGCAATGGAACAAAAGAAAAAAGAGGAAAAGAATATGGTAAATAAGTTTCGTAAGCGAGTTGAAGAGAAGATTTCTAACTTCATCAAAGATGGCACCAACCCGTCTGTACAGTTTGAGCCGATGGACCAAATGTACCGGGCTATAATAAGAGAAGTTGCAGAAACTGCTGGTCTGCAAGTCTTCTCATTTGGACAAGAAGGTATTGACCGCTATGCCGTCGTATACACCAAAGAAAAAGGGCCAAGTCAAGACGAGCTGACAGTACGTAGAGCTGGTGGTATTTGGGATGAAGATAAAGCTGCTGAAATGGCTCTGAAACATATAGAAATGCAAAAGCAGGCTGCATTGGATACAGAGGAGGAGAAAAACAGGAAACGCAAGCGCGGTCAGGAAGCGCTAAGTGGTACGTTTTATAAAGAAAAGTATGCCCACCTTATCGGTCATGATGCAGCTATTCAAGCTGCTCATAAGACAAATGTAAACAAAAGCTATGGAGAAGTACCAAGTGAAAATAAGAAAGATCAACGGTCTATTGAGCAGACAATGGCTGATATAAGAGCTAAGAAATTGAGGAAAGCAGAGATTGAGAATAGTGAAACATAGTGATGGTATGTCACGTTTATTTAGTAGCATTGTTTTAGTTAAATTAATGACTGTGTGAGGAAATTAAGCAAGTTTTTTAAGTACTCAATTTTTTTTAAATAATAGTGGAATTGATCCTATAAACTTTAGAACTTAGAATTCAAGTATGGCAAAACATTTATCACAGTTTTATGTTCAGTACCTTTTGTCGTAACAATATCATGCCCTTTTTATACTATATTAAGACCAGATTTATAAACTTCTAAAGAAAGTTTGGACAGTTTTTTTATGAATCAATTCCATTATAAGCACCTAATGTCTTAAGTTACAAACTAAATCTTTAATTTATACCATTGTGTTCTGACATTTGCAGGCTCTTTGAATATACATATAATATGTTGATCGTAAATGATTACCCTTTATGTCCAAGTACCTTTATTATTTTAACCATGCATCGTTTTCTTGCAAATGGTCACCGCCTATTTTATTAATAATCTTACATATTTTGATTTACATTTAATTATTTGCAATAAACAGCATGAAGTCTTACCAAAAGTACTCCATTACATTGTAAGATTTCAATCTTCTGAAAATCTGTCACGTAATTTACAAATACCTACTAATAAAATGTACATTTTAAAATTAGAACACACCACTTCCTATTAGTTAGTTTATAAAACAAATATTGTCGAAAAACTAATTTTACCCTTAACCACCACGTTTTAATGAAATGCTGTTACAATATTTTACAAATATGTTATGAAATTATTTTCTTATTAATTTTACTGCCATCCATTTTACGTAATTCATCATTCTACTTTTAAATTCGTTTTAAACACTTAAATCATTAGTTAATAAGCAATAAATTGACACAATTGTAAATGCATGCATGAAAGTTATCATTAAGTTTTAATTAAACTAAAAAAATGTAAGCAAAGCACTAAATGCCATAATCATTAATTAGACAGACACTTTAAATTGATATCTAATGGACAGAATTTACTCTTGGTCAGTAGTTATGGAATTCTGGTTAATATTCAAGTAATGGAAAACTTAAGTTGTATTGGAAATAACCAGCCTGGTCAAAATTCAGGATCATTGTCTTAGGCTCGTTTTAATAAATCGCACTCAACTCTGAGCTCAATCTTGAGAATGTCATTTTCATACAAAAAAGCACCTCAAATTCGCTCTTAAGATCGTCAGAGTTGAGTGTGATTTATTAATACGAGCCTTAGTGTATCCTGTGGTCCGAGGCAAAGGCCGAGGATTCTTATAGAACTGATTGCATTTGGATATCTGCTATGTAAAGGTGATTACTGATTATAATATATGTTCATAAGTCGCTCAACTTTTGGTCAATCGCAATGCTTTTCCAACTTATACGAAACAATTTCAAAACAATAGGTCGTTAGTTAAATAACATAAAAATCGTTATTTAACTACTGAATTAAATTCCTCCAATAGAAAATAGATATAATTGCCTTATGATATCTTTGCCACATTGGTGGTATGAAAAATATTAATATACCAAATGTATTGTATCCGAGGCCATAGTTTTAGTACAAGTATATTCAAACTGTTTATATGAATTATTCATTGTCTTATACTTAATTTATAGATGTGCTTGATGATCGATAGATTCTCTACTAAGACAAGGGAAAAAATAAATTCCTAGATCTTAAAGCACATTTATAAAACAAGCGTGTAAGAGAAAGCGTCTATTAACTTTAGCCACGGTTTGATTTTTTATACAAAACGGGATACCAAAAAGGGTAAAATTTACCCTATAATAGTTACGATTTACCCGGTAAATCGTAACTATTCAAGAACCACCATGCTCCGTCTTCTCATCTGCAAAAGAGTAACTATTAATTTTTTTTTCGCGAAAATCCCAATATTAATTTTCTATTATCTCTTTTGGCGTGGTTACTTGTATCTATTTACTAGTTGTTTATATGTGGCGTAACGACATAACTTTTGCCAATGGTGCCCAAGCACAGGGCGCAGAAATGTGAACTGAGCCTGGTTAGATAATTTTTCAGGGGGGCAGTTTTTAAAGCTCGCACCAGGTGCATAAAAGGCTAGTTACGGCACTGCTTTTGACTCGTATAAAAGCAAAAACGCACCATTAATAAGTTCTTCGGCTACTGTCAATGGCGTGGCTTTTTAAAACACGACTACAAAATAGTTAAATTGAGGCTAAGAGCTGCATCTGACAGTTTGTTTTAATTACATAATAACGGAGTTTGTATAACAGTAATGGTTAAAGTTATTGGTGCCTTCTTCTGTATGCTGTATCCATAATCATACATAAATTATGTATTATTGTTATGTTATATAAGTAACAGACAGAATTTATTTTTGTATCAGCAATTGTATTCATAAGACTGGATGTTTCTTTTAAATCGCGTAGTTAGATAAATTGAAATAAATTGTCTTAAATTAACTGTGTGTTTTTGTGTCTACAATATCACCACTATTTTGCGAATTTAACTTCGGTTATTTCGATTAAAATCATATTTAATTTTGATTCGTACGGCAATTAGGTTCATTAAGCATTGAAACCAAATTACTGTTACTTAATATTTTTCAGTCCTCTTAAGTACTTACAGAATAAATTTATAAAAGAAACACATTTTTAGAACGTTTATTTACCATCAACATTTATTTTAATTATTATCAGGCATACAATGCATTACATAGAAACAACAAGTTGATGCCAACACAAAGGCATCGTAATTTTAGCTAGTTTATATAAGTCTATGCTATGTTTATCTTTTATCTAGAGAATATTATTACGGGAAGAACATAATGTGAAAACGTATGTAAAAATTCTTAAAATTATACCTTTTAGACAAACAGTCAAAGCATATTAGGCTGTATGTTTATTTCGAAGACAAAACCATTATTTAACCGAAAAAAACGATTCGATAAGCCGAAGATTTACAGATATCTGTAAGGAAGATACAAACAATTTTCTTTTATTGGACAATTACATTAAATCTACTTTTCTGAAATCGTTGTGCGCTTCTATCATAATATCAATTCAATCCTTAATAATATGGACGCAACCATAATGCTAACAAATCGCAAACACTTAGAAGCTGCACGTTTATTTGTTTTCAGAATATTTACACCTCTAAATAGACAAAACAATTTCAATTTAATAAATAATCATCTTTGTCAACCTAAAATATAACCATAATAATCACAACACAAATTAGTTGCACGAAAATTAATTTTCCAAATATTGGCGCCCAACATGGAGTCGGCATGTATCTTCAATCATTATTTTCATAACAAATTGTAAAGACTAACGATGTTTTAAATCAGTCTTTGTTTATCATATAAGGTTACAAGTAAAAAAATATCAACCAAAGAACTGTAACACTGCAGAGCAAAAGCAACAATGGTTCATGTTATCATACATTATATATTTTTTTTGAAATCATAAATAAGAAATTTGTAATTAATGTGAAATAAATAACTGATACATTTATGACGAGCTATTTAAATAGGTACATTTTGCGTAGCTACATATAAATTACATCAAAATGTTGTGCGAAATGCATAAGATGGTTCCCGTACTCTAATGTAGGTATAGTACACAGGTAAGTGTATAAATACAATCCACAGTACAATCAATAGTTAATTGACACGAATCGTTTTGAAGCATCGTCAAATTAAATACCAATAAACATTGATTTAAATAGTTAGATATGCCTTGACGCGACGCCTAGAAATATAGAAGACTTATTAACAAGCGGGTCACCTGATGGTAAGTAGATAATCACCGCTGCCCATGGACATCAACAACCGCGCAAGGGTTGCAGATGTGTATTGCGTGATGACGTACGTTGGTTACTAAAGTTATGAAGACAGGCCCGTTGGTCGAGTGGCTAGAGACCCTGGCTACAAAACAAGGGTCGCGGGTTCGAATCCCGCGAGGGGCAAATGTTTGTGTAATGAGCATCGGCTTTTGTACTCGAGTCATGGATGTTTATAAAAGTATTTAAGTATGTCTATCCGTTCCCTAGCTTCCATAGTACAAGCTTCGAGCTTAGTTTGGGGCAAGGCAATTGGTGTGTTTGTCCAAGACATTTATTATCATTATGTAGATACCACGCGATGTGAAGCTTCACTTCATATGGCTTCTGTCAGATCGGGACGAAGATAGGTTTGGGAAAATCTAACGATTTAAATCTATGCCAATATACATAATAGTTGTTCAATTATGATTAACTATGCTACTTATGAACATGGTTATACATACAAATTGTTTTGCACGATTTATTATGTAGGTAGATTAATGTGAATCTATCGGTTTGATATAAAATTTTACAATAGGAATGATATAATTTTATTGTTTTAACATTAACACGATATGTAACACCAGATATTACAAGTCAAACCACCGACCGCGAAAAATGCACTTCATACCAAAATTTTTACAATTCGAAATGAGCTACGGTAAGTACCAGTAACAGATTTTCGAATGATATGACAGTTATGATACTAGGTTTCGGTTAAAATAAAATATGATAACTGTTTTTGTTTAACACATTAATATGTGCAGAAATAATCTATTGATAGATATCTACTCATTGAAGCGGTTTCACTTGTTCGTAAAACTGTAGGCAAAAGTTAATCTTATATGGACTTACGCATTCTACTGTCTATGTATAAGTATAGACTATATACTAATCTAATATAACAAGTAGTTAATATACAGCTATAAAACAACGATAAACTTTACAGTTCATAGTGATATAAGTATGTATAGGTATGTATAGGATTGCCTAATCTAGCAATATTAGTCAAAAAGATAACAATCAATAATTATCACATGGAACCTTACGACATAATCATTAAAATGAATATTTATCGATTCATAAACTTGTTATACAGTGGACATTATAATATTATTGTCATACTTTAACATTGGTTTTTGTTTTAAATTGCCTAATAAATACATTTATATCTGAAACCATTATTTTACTAATTAGATATAAATATTATTATCTTCATGTTTAATCGAAAATATAATCTAAAGATTCTTACGTCTGTCCATCACTACTTTCGATATTTTTTATCAGTTGACGATATCCTCGATAAAATTGAAATAATTTTTATGAAGTGATTTAACATTCCATTGGTAAAACTCATAGGTAAGGTACCTTACTAGGTCACCAATCTATATAACAAATTGTGTAGATATTAAATACTTTTTTTTTATAATTCGTGCGTGGGAAAGTTTTTCATAAACTCCACATTTTATTGTCAAATTTACAGTACTTTTGAAGAATGAAAAACCTCTTTTTGTCATCATTTATTATTATAAGTCCTATTTTAGATAAAATACCAATAAAGGTGCATAATGTCTGATTTTAAATAATATCATTTTAGCAAAATTTAGCTTTACTATTTCTAACACTAACATTTTTATTAAAAGGTTTATATTACGAGTATAATGACAAAAGCTTAAAATAGCTGCCATTTGCCAGTTATTGTCAGTTTGTTAATGGAAATGTTATTTTTTAATAATAACAATACAATACAAACACAGCGAAAGTTTTCAAAAGTGGGAAAGTATACTCAGTTGTCGAAATCTAAAAGTAAAGCTTATATCTCGCTTCTATTGAATTAGGCTTTCTTTATATTCGATAAGAGATCTTACGAAAAATAAGTACCTCTCTGAAGCTTACACGAATTAACAATATTTTGAGATTGAGTAACCAGATATTAAAACAAGGGCTATTAGATCTGGACGACCAGTAAAACGATCCTAATTATCATTATAATAAATACTTAATATAAAAAATATACACAAAGTAAAAATAAAGTTATAGAGAAAAAAAATATGATTTACCAGTGTTGCTAAAACATTTAACCTAGGTACTTAAACAATTTAAACAACAAAATAGCACTTTAAATATTTGTGCTTAGTAATATTACTTTTGAAAGATATGATTAAATTACATAGATATGTTAACATAAATTTCCAATAAATCGATATTTTCTTGTACATTGTATGTTTTCTTACGTCTTAAACATTTTTTTATTGTCACTCCGTATTTTATTGTCTCATACATTTTGTATACCCACCTATCAGGCAATTGTTTTTTTGTATGTTTTATTGATGTTCTTAAGCTTATTGCTTAAGATTTTTTTTTTAAAGTTTGGCGTTTATTTTCTTGAGTATTTTTCATTAAACAAAGTATTGCCAACAACTTACCAGTCACTCAACTTCTATTTTTATTGCCAAAATACGTCGCTAACGCTTTTTCTAACATATTTAAAACGTTTTTGAATACTTAGGAAAGACGTGTCTATAAAATATTTTGATACTTAATCAAACAACAACAAGATACCTCCAAAATATGTTTAAATAGATAAACTGTCTACAAATTCTTGCTCATGATGGCATTCGTAATTTATTGTCATAATTTCGTTATTAATCTAAAATAGGTCGTATTACATAATGGTTACAATATAAAAAAAATTATATAATATGTATAATTAAGATAATTAAGAAATTTTTTCCACTTCTTAATTTTTATAGGAATTCCTGGGATTTGGTATATTTCTTTATAGTTAAAATATCTTTTCAATGTAAGAATTGCAGTTACTGTCATCCAAAAAGCTGTCCTGTTGAAAGACGCTTTAAGTATTTTTAATCTTGAGAAGTTCTTATAATAAGAGTCCATTTCTTTTAACGAGAATTTCAATTATATCCATCGTTTTTCGACGATTTAAATAGTTTTTCCATTATAGTATCATCGCATTTAATAAACTGTAACGGTTTATTCAATTTTAGTTTTATTGTTGGTTGTGTTACAACTCCCACCATTGTAGAGATATTGTTTTCAATAATAATATTTAATGGACAAAGGCCAGTGAAATGTCATTTCTAGGTACGGTTCCTCTTGCATCCTTTTCTTATTTTTTTTTGCGTGAAACAGTCTGAATATTCAGATAACCTCGGCAGACGTAATACCACGGACTTAATACAGTCCTTATGCCAAGGGTATAAGTGTTACTATTGAACTGCAAGTGTATGACACGCGGCTGACCGTACCTTAGTGTGGACAAACACTAGGCCGAAAAAACGCGAGCGAAGTGTTTAGCGGTGACTACGCCTGCAAAACAATTTCTATACGATATAATGCGAGGTTTTTTCGGCCTAGTGTGTTTCAATAGGTACTATTGTTGTTGGGTTTACTCTTCATCATCATCTTCGCAGCAACCAGGCCAGCAGCAACCCTCGGAGCCGTCAGGTCTGGTGCAGAACAGGAGCGTCTCAGTAGAGGATACGGGTCTGGGTTCGATTCCGTGGAAGTCCCTCAGTTCCTCAGCCGGGAACCAGGCTCGCTCCTCGTCGTCGATGATGGGGAGGCCGAGGTATCTGGAAAAGAAGAATTTAGAATTTTTGTTAGGCTCACGATTTTTGTTTTGTTAACTTAAAACAGTTATCAGTAAGGCAATCCGTTATTTATTCAGTAGTGTAATCTAGCTGCAGATGCATTTTATTTTTCTTCTAGCTTCATTATCAAAGTACCGAGTCTTTTCAGAATATTTTGGGTAATATTATAATGAGTTGGAGATTGAAAATTACAACGATTGCCGCACTAATGATGCGCGATTCTTGCCAGGCTTGATAGAAATTTGTTGCAACATTCTTGGTACCTACCTGCATATAGCCAGTGCCGGGATCCACAGCACAGAAGCTAAGACGAGCACACAGACAAGGATGACCGCCCATATCGGCCACGGCTTGCGCTCCGTGTCGCCTGCTGACCTGAAATGGAACGTTATAGGATATTATCGTACCACCCCTACTAGGTGGATATTTCACAATAACGGCCGCCCGTGACTCTGTCTGCGTGGTATCCAGTTTCCGCACACATCGTGATATACTGCAGCATAGCCTTCTTCGTCAAATGCACTATCCAACTCAAAAATATTTTTTCAATTCGAACCAGTAGTTCCTGAGATAAGTGCGTTCAAACAAACAAGCAATTAGTATAGATGGTATAGATATTCCCCGCTGTGCTTCCCAAAGGTTTTAATTATGCGCACTGCAGAAAAGTGCAATTCCACGCTAGCGTCTGTGCTTTCGAACACATTGAAACAGTAATGGCAGCTTTAAAAAAAGTTCAGTTATGATGAATAAAAAAAACTTCGTGCATTTTCCAATAAGTGTTGAACTTGGGAATAATCTAAGCAGGGTATAAAGAAAGGCAACATTTACCTGATCCAAGCATCGTACCCCGACCCCTCCACGGCCAGTTCAGCAAACGAGGAGACGAGGATGGACAGCATCGCGAGCGGCGAGAGGTACTTCCAGCAGATCAGCCAGTAGATGCCCGGCCTTTGCCCCGTCATCAGCTCGATGTCGTCTGCGAACCTGGAATTTTAGAGGTAAAAATTCTTTATAGAGTCATCATCATCCTAGCGCTTGTCCCGGTCGCATCCTCGGTCATTGCTGCGGAGTCAAGGGCCAGGTAGTCTTTATTTATTTAATTACTACCGGCTGCCCGCGACTTTGGTTTTTCCCATGGGAGCATGTAATCGGGATAAAAAGTAACCTATCACCAGCGAATATTAATAAACATATGGAAAAGTGTGGAATAATAATGCAACAAGAATAAAAGGCAAAAATCAAATACGATTTGAAATCTCATGTCATTAAAATTATCGGGATTGAGCATTCCACATTACTACAGAATTCGTAGCTAAATATTCCGCCCTGGTCATTAAAATGCTTTCAATGGAGCTCCGGCGCAAACGCTAATCAACTTATCACAAAGGGCCGTAGGGTCCGCTTCCGAGCCAAGTCCGCGAAACCCTCTTTTTACGAACAGACATTGTATTTTTTTCGTGTCGCTCCAGCAATATTTCTTTTTGTTTTATTGCCTTTATGAAGCGAAGTTGACACAAAAATCCAATTTCGGAGAAAGAAGGATCAGGAATCAAGTTATTCGATTCAATTTCAGCGTTTTTTTTTTTTTTTTTTTTATAGTAGCTCGGTACATTGGCTCCTCCCTGCCTGATTTAGAAGAACATTTGGCATTCGTTTTTATTTATGTGTCTCGGTGACCAGTACTTATTTCAGATCACACTTTAACACGGGGTTCCCTACGTGTGTTCGAAACATCTTTCTTCGAAAATGTATACATCGACAACCTTTCACCGAAACTATCATAGTGCGATGACTTGTTTCTGCGAAGGTTTTTTTGTTCGATGTATCTGTACACCGAACATCTTACTTCGGTACTTTGTTTCTCCTACTTTTATTTGTCCGATGTAACGTTACTTCGAAAATTTCACGAAATGTTTTGTTTTAGTCAGTGTGAGGGTAATTTCATCTTTTATCTATTGTGTCTGCGCAAGTTGCACTGGAGAACTAATTTGCAAACTCGTAGCGGAAACTATATTTTAGTTCTGACGCAATAATAGAGGTACCTATTGAAATTATAAATAAACTAGCGGCCCGCCCCGGCTTCGCCCGTGGTACTTGTCCACTATTTAATGGATGATATTATACATAAAAACCTTCCTCATGAGTTACTCTATCTATTAAAAAAACCGCATCAAAATCCGTTGCGTAGTTTTAAAGATTTAAGCGTTCATAGGGACATACAACATACAACATGACAGAAAAAGCGACTTTGTTTTATACTATGTAGTGATAATAAATAAGCTTTTATTTTAAATTAAACTAAGCTTGTACTATGATTGTAGGGAAAGAAAAGACATACTTACACAATTATACCTTCTGTTTTTTTGTGTTTGTACATGTATGTACTTATTACGTTATTAAAAACAAAATTTAATTCTATATACAAATATTTTTATTGATTCCCCACAATCATAATCCTAAATGTTGTACCAAATTGCAGCAGAAACTGACGATAAAATGCAAATGAGTTCTAGATTCGAGAGACACAATAGATAAAAGATGAAATTACCCTCACACTGTCTAAAACAAAACATTTCGTGAAAATTTTCGAAGTAACGTTACATCGGACAAATAAAAGTAGGAGAAACAAAGTTCCGAAGTAAGATGTTCGGTGTACAGATACATCGAACAAAAAAACCTTCGCAGAAACAAGTCATCGCACTATGATAGTTTCGGTGAAAGGTTGTCGATGTATTTTCGAAGAAAGATGTTTCGAACACACGTAGGGAACCCTTAACACGAATGTACCGACACTACAGCCGATCCGTGAGATTTGTGGTAAGCAGGTATATTTGTCAAATAAATCTTCGGTCCAAATTCATAAAAGTTGTAGTTAAATAATTAAAAATGTACAACAAAATATCACGTCAGGTTGGCGAATGAAGGCAAATAACAGAAAATGTGCAAGGAAAGAACAATTGACGCGCGCTATTTGAAAATGGAATGCGCCACGCGCTATTTCTAATTTTATTCGTCCGCGGAGGTTTTACTCTTCATAATATTGATTATTGTGTTATCATAAGTGTTTTAACTGGAACATGTTTGTTTTTAATTAGTTAATTCCATCAGACAATATGAATTTACCAAGAAACGGCTTAAGAATAAAGTGGTGGGTAAACTTAAGTTAAATTTAATTGAGGGTATGTTAGTATTTGCTACATTTGTAAGCAGTTTCGATCGAACCGCGGCTTGGGGCGCATTATCATCATTTGAACATCATTATCCTGAGTCTTCTGAATCGTTGTGATTGTTGTGTTGTATACAAAAATAAACATTAAAATTTTCTGTGATTCTGTGAGTGAATGTGTAAACAAGGAACCCACTGTACTTAGAAGAACCGACTAACCTAATAACCTAGAAGAGCTGTTTCTTCACATATCCGGTATTAAGCACTCAAGAAGTAGGAGAAGTCAGGTGAGTAGATATTCCCTTTTTAATATAGAATTGTTTTATTGACTTGGCGCGCTTCTGCGTTTAATTTAAAAGGCGTGACATAAAACTGCGAGTAATTAACGAGTAAGTACATACATTGTAATAAATTACCGAAATTGGGAACTGAATTATATTCTAAGGAAAATCGTAAGGTCCGTGAAAAAGTCACCATACCAGAACCTTAAACTTAAGGAATCCAGTCTCATATCCATAAACCATCAAGATCTTCAAAGTTGAAGTTTCTACGAAAGTTATACCACAATATGTCATACTCGTTGATTCTCTAAGTTCCGACCCTTTCTATCACTTTGCGATCGCAATATTTGACAATGTAAACTGAACCTTATACACTTATAATAATGTCGAGAAGCAATAAAGCTTTTAAATGCTACACTGTAGGGGTTCAGTGGGAGAGAAGTAAGTCTTAGTAATCTTTATCGACCCTCTTATGACGAAGATAAGAGGCTGGTAGGTAAGTGGAAAGTTGTGAGATAACATCAATTTCACGGGGCGTCAGGTCTACCAAATCGATATGGTTTGAATTCTTTTGTGATTTCACACTTTGTTGAAGGACGTTTGAAATTTGTGTTAGATACCGTAAACTTTGCCTCTTTGACTTTGACTTTGAGAGAAGCTCGGTGGCATACGTATCCACTAAAATTATACAAATTCCTATTTTAACATATTTTCATTTAAACATATTTTAATTAGCTCTTTTATAAATTGGCATCTGAATAGATTACAATCCTAAGTGCGCATAATATTTTGACAGGTTTCAACAATTTACTAAGTATGTTGTAGTACCAATGAACAACTTTATACATATTTATATTCCTGAAATGTATATTACTCCTTGAGAGTTATGTCACACCAACCTTTTTTAGTAAAGCTATATTTAGAGCGGGAAAATAAGAGTTCTTGTTAAAAGACCTGACGTAACTTGGAGTCGGGATAAAAGGGGTTTCACCCGTAACAGCTGTGCTAAAGGGAACTTCTGACGCTGATTAGAGCGCAGCGCAATTTAGAATCTAAATTAAAAACGAGGACGGATGCTTGCACTAAAATACTCGTAAGTTGCATTTTAAAAACCTACAAAGTTTAGACGAAGTCTTTTAATTAATAGGTGAGTACAAAATTGGATTAATAGATAAACAAAACTGCTACATAACTGTTTGATTCCTTGAGACACTTTAGCAGAAAATCTTTTTCGTTTAAGTTCTATTTGAGATAAAAAAAATAACGTAATTGTGATGGATAAAAAACCTTAGTAGATAAAAATCAAAGGTGACAGACTTACTTATACTATAGTGATATTTCAACGCACAGCCCAAACCACTAGAGTCTAGTGACTAGACGGATCGGGCTGTTTAGCATGCGAGTAGATGATATGACGTAGGCATCTGCTCAGAAAGGATGTTGATCAATTCTACCCTCAAGGGAATAAAAAGGGGGATGAAAGTTTGTATAAAACCGAAATCAACGCGGACGGCCGCTAGTTAATGCTAATAAACTTTGACTCAACTCACCTCTTCACGCCATAGACGTACGAAATCCCCACGCACTCAAAGAACGCGATGATGAGCAGCGGAAAATTCCCGCTGTACATATCGAACAGCAGGAATATATAGCTGCCAGCTCCATGCGCGAAGCCCATTGACAGGAGACAGCAGAGCAGGCAAATCCCACCGGTCAGGTACTCCTTCCTCAAGTTGGGGAAGAGCTTCATATCCACTATGGAGGTGACGACGCCCTCAAGGGTCCCGAACTGGGAGTCGATGCCGAGCGTGAACAGCATGAGGAAGAAGAGAACGGACCAGAACTGTGCGCCGGGGAACTGGTTGATGGCTTCGGTGAATATGATGAAGGCCAGCCCGGTGCCGGAGGCGGTCTGGAACAAATAAAGGTTGTGTAAGATTTCAGAACTTCGCATACTCTTATTGCTCTAACTACATATAACTAAGCTACTGCAAGATCATTAAGTACTTAAAACTCTGGACAGATGAGGTGACGCTTTTTCATAGGGAAAGGGTACAATTGCCTATCTGTTACTTTGGTAATTCAAACTATTTCTAGTGCCACCTAACATTTGCCACAACAATAATTTCTTTAAGCTGCTATTCGCACATTTGCCCACAATTTTATCTACAAGGATGAATGAAGGCTCTAACTTATAAACCCTTCTTCTTATAAGTGAAAGACTTCGTCACTAAAACGTTCATTCAAAACTTATCATCGATAAGAAAGTTCAATAAAACGACCTGACTCGTCTGAACTGGCAAAACTTGAATCGAAAACTGCCTTGGGTTGAACTATGACAAATAGCTTCAGGCAAGGCATCAGCTCTCTTATCGTTACAGAAGATTTACCGATCTCTGTCATGTCGGTCACATATATATACCATATATCACATATAACAATGTCTTATTTTTGCTTTCTATCTGTACCTATATAATAAAGCTGAAGAGTTTGTTTGTTGGTTTGTTTGTTTTAAAGCGCTAATCTAAGCAACTACTGGTTGGAATTGAAAAAATATTTTTGTTTTGGATAGTCCATTTGTCGAACTTCAAAAGAGCAACTATCGTATTTCTTGCCTCTTCTTCTCGATAGATGACTGTTTTACGAAGTCGATTGTAGAATCTTGGTGAACTGTAAATACTGTAATGTAATAATTGATGTCCTTGAAGCCTACGTAAATAAAGGTTTTTTTTTGGTTCTGAAGAAGGCTTTAAAGCTATGTGTGCGTAAACCTAAATCCACGCAGACGGAGTCGCGGGCATCTGCTAGTAACATAATATATCTCCTTGACCTTTCGAATATGTCTCATATTTCCTTATTATTTAGACACATTGGGAACACAGACGCATCCCACCCAATGGCAAATAGCTCCTACGCACGGTTATTCCATTTCTCTCGTTCCATAAGATAAATGGCGTTGAAATGGGAAGCCTACAAAGGGTCTGTGGATTGTGTTGGACAGTGCTGACATATTATATTTTTTTATGTGAGTAAGGTCAACCAACTTGCGCACTTGAAGGTCCTGGAAAAATACAAAACCTAAAAAGTCCTACTGGTACCTTAAAAAATATCATTCAGGTTTGTGAAACCTTTCTTAACGTTTATCTAAATTAACTTTAATAATTGAGGTTTAAATTAAATATATCTTTATCGAAAAATCTGTACAGACATTTAATTACTTTATTACACAAATACTTAATATTAGAATTATATGTGTAATACCATTTATCACTGATAAATAATCCTTCTTCCTAGCGTTTATCCCGTTTCTATACGGGGTGCGCTTTGACCATGATCCAGGATTTGGCAAGTCTGGTTATTACAGTGAAGCGACTGCCATCAGACCTTCGTAACCCATAGAGGGGAACCAGACAGATTGGATCATGGTTACACATTCAGATCTAACTGAACTAAATTCAGAAATCACTGAATGTGCAGGTTTCCTCACGGTGTTTTCCCTCACCGCCGAGCTAATGGCACAAATCCACACATAGATTTCGAAAAATCTAAAGGTGTGGGCCCGGATTCAAACCGCGGACCTCACGTATGTGAGGCGCCGTCCGTACCACTAGGCCACCATCGCTCTCTCATTGATAAATAATAATCTATAAAATTTCCTAAACGCCGCACCCACAAATGTGAGTAACTCGCATCATCCGCTCTTGCCGACGAATTCAATAAACATTTCGGCATATATTACCATAAGCTTATGAGGTTATTTGCTCCTGTATCAAATTGAAACAATATCGCGTGCAGACTCGTAAGGCGGCATTGTGTTATAATTGTCTCACGTAAGCATGCGTTGTCTCTAATCTCGTGTAGGTACTTGACACAAATTAGGCATATTTGAGGAGCTCAATGGCGCAAATCCCGCAAAGGCCAGACAACTGATGGGTGACTGAAAAATTTCATTTAAGCTTCTCTGTGCTTCGGGAGGCATGTTAAGCTCATGGTCGTTTCAGATTACTGTCCTACCGAACTATGAGAGTAAGAGAATACGGAGTGCACCTGGGCTTGCGCACTCACTTGTGCACTAAAATACAATCCTGCGTAACTGGCTATTCGTAAGATTGGCCGCCATGGTCGAAAACGGCGGGAAGGGTTATTTAATTATTATAATATATAATTTATAATTTATTTATATTATTATAATTATTATAATAAAACGAGTAGACTCCATGTAATAGTGAGAATCCACTGGATTGCACATAGTACTTTAAAAAAAACATATGACAAAACTTCATCCTGCATTTTTGCCACGACGCGCGGTGAATCTTATGAGGTATGAACAACTTTTTCCACCCGAAAATATTACAGTGCGGACACAGGTGCACTTCAAAAGTATGAGAATAATTCTCATTACTTAGTGAAGAGACAATCCATAAGACAAAAAATATTCTGAAAATATATTTTCAAAACAAAATTTGTGTGATAGGAGCTGCTTGAATCTCAAGCACTGTGGTCTCGAACTTCTACAGTGATATCGATAGCCATGATCAGGCCTTCATTTTTAAGCTTCTACTTCCTTATTGGTTAAAACTACAAATGATAGTAAAGTATTATGAACTTACATTATCCAATTCCTTCTGTAAATCGCATTCCGGCAACTGTGGCATCACCAGCTTCGTCAGATTCCCGTTCAGTTCCATTTCCACGATCTGTCCCGCCTCCGGGAACACCATGGACTGGTACGCCGGCCCAAACATGTCCAGGAGCGTCTCATTCCTCACTTCCAGGCACTTCTCGTACACCATCGTCGCCTTAAACCCGATGATCGAGAACACCACGATCCCCGCAAACATGGACGTTAAGCAGTTAGTCATAGAGACCATTATCGCGTCTCTGTAGCAGTTGTTGTCCACTGGGTTGTACGAGGAGAAGGCGATTAAACCGCCGAAAGCAAGGCCAAGGGAAAAGAAGATCTGAGTGCCAGCTTCTAGCCAGACGACAGGGTCGAGAATCGTGTGCCACTTTGGGGTAAAAAGATGTATGAGGCCATCGCTCATGCCTTTTAGAGTGATACCTCTGAAGAAGAAGATGACCAGGACGATGTAAGGGAAGGTTGCGGTGACGTAGACCACCTTGCCTGAAGAAGCGATGCCCTTTATCATGCAGAGGTACACCAGGATCCAAGCAATGACGAGGGCCAGAGCGATTTTATAATTGAAAGTCTGCGGGTAGTTGATGTCTTCGGAGATCTGCAGCGTTGTTCTGTACCAGAAATATTGTGTTGGACTGCTTATCTGTAACAAAGAGAAAGTTACGATCAGTATCCCATTAAATACCGTTTCATGTTAATGTTGTTATGGGTGACGAATTCGTCATTTTTATCGTTTTTATCTGAATATTTTTATCCATAAAAAATGAAAAATAACAAAGATGTATGTTAAATTTTAGTTCTTTCATCTTTTCTAAAATCACTTTCATGAGCTTTTTAAATCTGGTAGTAATAAAATTAGATAAATGGTATCTAGTCTAGATACCATTTATCTAAGTTTAATTACTTAATAAATCGATCTTGTACGTAATTTCTATTGCAGAAACAGTACTATTTGCTATAATAAAGCCAGCAGATGTGGCTTTTATATTAAAGGCACCTTATAAATATTGAAGCTTCCATAATAGGACAATTTATTAAATCGCCGTCTCCCGCGCCTCTTTATGGAGATTCACGACAAATGATCTTTTTATAAGCAACGAATTTGGACCAGATGCCTCGATTCAGACTTCGTCCAACTTTAGGTTAGGCTTTTCATTTTATTTCCCGCTGTTTTCAATGAAAAATCAATTACGTAACTTTAATAATTTAAAAATAATGCACATTATCTCCTTTTAAAACTAGATATTAGAATGATAATGATTCAGTTTTGAATTAAAGGAGCAATCAAACACAATGAATCATATTTACTAGTCATTGCTGGACTTAATTTTTAATAATCAGTATTCAAACTATCAAAAAAAAATAACGTAATCTATAGAAATGTCTTTACCAATCGAATATCTTCCACACAATTAATTAAGAATCACAAAAATAGCTTCCAATTGTGATATGAATCATCGGCACGTTCCACTCGATTAAATTACTTCCCTTTATTTCTGGAACGCCGGGAATTCTAAGGAGCGCGTTTATCACGGCACCTGTTATACAACACCTTACGTAATATATGTAGGTGATATGTTGCCTTATATCTTTTGTCTGTCTAAAATGTACTATGCATGCTATTATTTTGCATCCTAGGTACAAAGCATTAAAGTCCCACAGACGGCAAATAATAATCATCATCATCATCCTAGCGCTTGTCCCGGTCGCATCCTCGGCCGTTGCCTCGGAGTCCAGGGTCCGCTTTCCGGCTGCACCTACTCCACTTCGCACGGTCTTGGGCATCCAGGGTGGAAAGACGGCAAATAATAATCTCCAGAAGAATCGGCAAGCAACTCGACAGTTGCTCTTTTTAATTTTTTATAATGGGTCTAGGCACAGAGTTAAGCAGTTTTTCTAAGAGCACCAAAATTAAATTATTATTATTTTATGAACTGGTTGCGTCCCAGGCAACTAGTCTCCAATGGTGGCACCTAAAATATTTGTTCTGTACCCTGAGGGTGGCACCTGATCACAAGATTGATGTACTATGACGTTTGCGTGTAACTGGTATTTAATGAGAACCTCCTCCTTTTTATGAACCGCATCAGTATGACTTTGTTAGCACTCCATTATCTACAATGAATTAGGATAGTGATGAATGTTTATTTGAGGACAACAAACGAACCAAAAATATACAGTTGAGTGCTCAAAGAAAAGAAATAAAACATTTACCCAACACAGTCCGATTTACTCGTAAACTGGACCCTTGGGTAACACTTAATCCCAATTCGGTCGGTGGCTGGGTAGTTCATGGAGTGTGCTTTGTTGATACCTTTACGGCAAATAAGGCTGACATTTAGCCAATTTCATCATGAAAAAGGTCTACGGGTGAAGTTTTTGTTTAAAAATATGTCTTTCCATCTTTTTATTTGATTTTAGTGACTTATCTTACAACAAATGGGTTTTATAAACATCTTAATTATATTGGCTCCATTTAATTAAGTTGTTATTGAAACTATACAGCACGCAGCTATGGTCTTCGACAATGTGTTTCTATACGGAAATACATTATCCCACTTTTATAATTGATACGACCGAAATTTTCATAATTTTCCTTTAGCTATTCAGTAACCCCATAGCTTAAATGTTTATTACTTAACTTAAAAGTTGTATCAATTGCCTAGCCCCAAACTAAGCACGAAGCCTGTAGCTAATGTATGTTATCTGTGCTTGTATGTACTATGGAAGCTAGGAACGGATATATGTACATACTTAAATACTTTTATAAACATCCATGACTAGGGTACAAATGCCGATGTTCATCACACAAATATTTGCCCCTAGCGGGATTCGAACCCGCGACCCTTGGTTTTGTAGCCAGGGTCTCTGACCACTAGACCAACGGGCCTGTCAACATGTCAAGATCTGTGGGAACCTTAATTCACGACATTAAAATTGTACAAAAGGAGTACTTAATGCCTCATGGCATTCTCTACCAGTCAACCTTAGAATAACACATACTCGCAAAAGCAGTGTATGTTTCGTCTCAAATAAAATATGTAGTCCGATGAAGTGTCCCTCGAGACGGACTTTATTTGCATTTATCGCAGCGTTCTCGGGTGTATCTCCGAGTTCCGACAGATTACTTCCGCCATTTTATAGCACAATTTTTCTCTAGTATACTCTGGTACAATATTAATCGGAAACGTAAATTGAACGCTTGTCGTGTTGTCTTGTTTGAAGCTTATAGACGGAGATTTTCATAGCGATTAGGGCTTTACTTTTAAGAACCATCACGCAGAGTGGAGCCAAAAATTGTGCCACTGTAAAAAAAAAAGTTTCAGGTAAATAGAAAAAAGTTAAGGGTCTGACGTCTATTAGTGTATTTAACAGGCTTGGCTGTTAAGATAAATACGTAAGTAAAAACTTTAAACTTTTATAGAAATCATTGCCTTTCGTACCAAAATTTCAAAGGCAATTTAAGACCAAATTAAATGCCCAAATAACAGAGAATATCTTTAAACCAACAATGACTCATAATCAAAGTTGACGTCGTTAGACAAAGCGAATTCTCTTAGGAAACGAGATAATGTTACTGTGTAATCTCGAGATAGCAAAGGAAACGTAAGGCTCGCTTTGGCACATTATCTGCCTCTTGTGAAGCTGTGCCTTGCCAAAGATCGTCTGTGAGATACCCACGTAGCTTGAGAGTCTCTGAGAAAGGAAATATAAGAAACTACATTCTCATATACATGTTCACCATTGGCTATTGTAGACTCAAAGATTATATGTTTGCCATGTTTACTCATTGAGGCATTACTATTATGTATAGAGTGGGCATCGAAAACAAATTAATGCGTCAGGGGGGGAGGGTGTGGATAATAAAGTGATTTTTTATCTCCTTGCCTGGTCCGGTGTCAAGGAAGACTAAAGAAAAATCCTTGCTTGGTTTGCTTATTTGTAAGGCTTCTGATGTAGCCGAAGTTATAGACACATACAGTTACTAAAAAAGAAGATGAAAACGTCGTTCTTGAAAAAAAAATCAAGAATTCAAAACATTCTTTAGTTCAGGAATTGCGATAAATCTTAAGAAACTTTTTTCATAAAGAATTTTTCACAGACAGGAAAAAGAAAAGCACTTTGTGGAATTGTTTCCGTATACAGTTAAAAATAAGTTTCAAGATAAATTTCATAATGATAAAGTTATTTGCTTCTTAGAAGCCAAACTTGTTTGTTACATCAATTATGTTGAACACAATCAATGCGTTCTTTGAACACTAGTTCCAGCAGATTTTCATCAACTATCTTTTTAAACAGTCTTTTAACACAGTTTTTTTGGTTAATAAAAAATAGTAATCCAGAACCATCAACATCCTTCTCAAAAAGGTAAGAAACAACGACAAACCGGTCATTTGCTACAAAAAAAACAATCAGTAATAATGAATACTTGGCATTATCTACTGTTACATTACATATTGTATTTTGCAATAAATGCTTTTTCTACCTATGTACCTATTTTGTTGAAGCAAAAAAGCTTCCAAAAGTTATGACAAAAACCACACAAAAAAGTCGCCGGGTTTTAAATCGCAAACGCTCAACCATTCAAAACGCAATCAATGACCGACGTGGCGTAGCATTCATTTCATAAACTACGAACGCTACGAGTGCTACGAATGGCTACGATCGACTACGGGAATGAAAATGGCCGCGAATTCATTGCAATTTGTTGCTACAGAGCGAGGTAATAATGCATTGGGTTTATTGCTCGGTTTCAATATGGTTGTGGTTATTGGAAATTTCGATAGGTGGTCTATGTTTCTATTTGAAAAGTTTATTTAAAGCTCTACTTTTAAAGTGGGCGTAGTGTGTTACGTTTACTCTCAAAATGTTGAAATCTAAAAATACTCGTTGAAACAAAAAAATCAAAAACAAATCTGTTTAAAGATATTCGGAACTTTATTTTCTATTGAAATACGTTTACTTTTATAAAACTGTTGGCTGGACTTTAAAAGTATCTTGCTAGTGGCTTTTATGCTACTCGTATCGTACAAACAGTTAAAATAATGGCACAATATGGCCAACTTGACTCACTTTCATAATCGCATGTGTTTACGCCATAATGATAGTTCACGAATTGTGCCAATAGATGGAATTAAGATGTAGCGGAGTTAAAGATTGTTTCAACCGCGGTAACAAGATGTTTGTGGTCTAAAACGTGTTTGTGATCTAAAACATGGTTGGTATACCTGATTTGTTTGTTTTTTAGTATAGTACAATGAAGTAAAATAATTCAAACCCATTTGTGCGCTCGGAAATTATTCAGCATGAAATCAAATCCTTTTTAATGCGTGATTTTATAGCAACGACTCCCCAACACCAATCAATATATGTTTCATTAGTGTAGAAGTTTTTCGATGATAAATTATAAATGTATATAGGTTAAGGAAAATTAATTTCATTATTATATGTATGTGTTAAAATAATTATATAATTTTTATATAATGTAAATAAAAGTGTTAGAGTAAAAAAGTAATAATATGTATGTAGAAATTGATTTGTTCCAATTGTTTTTATCTTGCCATACCCTTACAGGGTCCATGTATATTTTAAGTTAAGTTTTAGCTTAATATCATGTATGGTGCAAGAAAATAAATAAATAAATAAAATAAAGTTAAATAATTCCACAAATACGGTTTGTAGTGCCATGTTGTTTTGACATGTGTACGCTTTAAAACGGCACATCAGACGACTTTGGACTTTCGACCACTCTTATGTCAGGGGCATAAGATCTACTATTGAGCAGCAAGTGTTAACAATGTCGTGGCTTACCGTACATAGGTGTATTATTATTATTTATTATTTTATTTTAAATAATAATAATACACCTATGTACGGTAATACATAGGTGTATGTGAGTAAAGTTCTCAGTTGATGGCAAAACAGTAATTCTTGTTGCGTAACAACGCTCGGGATCTCCAACTATGGCTGGTATGAACGTAATGAAAGCCGTTAATTACACTCTCAGTTTGAAAATATTATCGTATTTAATATTTAACAGAATTCCATATTTTTTTGAACTTTTTTTCCTCCTTCCTACAACATGGACTCCTTCAAGAGAAGCGTGAAGAAGTATCTTGCGGGCCGGTATGGCGATGCCAACTGATGGGATACCATCTTGGTACCACATCGGTTGTCATGGCAATTAGGGCTCCTCTTTTGCTTACCAACAGGCAGGGAGGAGCCAATGTACCGCGCTACTAAAAAAAAAAAAAGAACTCGATTGTTTTCACCTGTCTTCGTAAACTTAGCTTGGTTTTAACTAAAATAAACTTTATTTGAAAGCAATTTTTTCATGCTGCATATTGTCTTGTTTTTTTCTTATGAAAAATTCGAGGGCAAGTAAACAAGGCAGGTTGCTATTTATCTACATATTTTTTGTAAAAACCTTGAAAAAGTAAAGCCAATAAATGTCCCACAGCAGGGCGAAGGCCTCCATCATTTGAAATATTTTTTTTTACAAAGATGGTTCAAGATGGCTAAAGATCTTGAGCTGACATTAACTTCAAAAAACAAATAAAAAAGCACAATGCCAGAACGGAACTGTAATCAGAACCATTGTCCTATTGATTTATTGATAATTTGATTCCTGATGCTGACCGTAAAACTTTACACCCACTTCCATAAGAAAGAAAAGTTTTACAAGTTAATTTTTAATTTTAGAAGCGGCCCTAAACTTTTTGGCTACATTACTGCCGGAATTGCAAAGTTTTCCTTTGATCAAATTATGTAATGTGATAATATCTAAATCTAAATCATCACTACATAGTATAAAACAAAGTCGCTTTCTCTGTCCCTATGTCCCTTTGTATGCTTAAATCTTTGAAACTACGCAACTTTGATGCGGTTTTTTTTAATAGATAGAATGATTCAAGAGGAAGGTTTTTATGTATAATACATGCATAATATAGTAGTGAAACATTAATAAACTTAGTTGCACCCGTGCGGAGTCGGGGCGGGTCGCTAGTATATTATATAACTTAAAATTTCGTAGCATTTCGTAGCTGCAATTCATGCTACGACGGCGTCGTAGTCTCTCGTAGCACGTTATAAAATTAGAGTTTATAATAACAATCAAGTCGCCTGAATGGGATGATGAGTTTCAAGTCATTTTTTTAAGTCCGGAATTCACAAATACTATACAAATTTGTAATCATGATGGCCGGAAGTCCTGGATCCGATTTCCAAAATTTGGGTAGGTTTCTCGCACTCAGCCCGGGTTTAAGATCACCAACCCGCAGGCGCGGTAAATAAGCCAAAAGCTATCTTTATTATAAAAACAAGAAATCAAAAGATAGAGGCATTTGCCCTGCCGTGAGACATAAATAGGATAATACTATACGAAATACGAATTCGTTTTCAAGAGGCGATATACCATTGCATCAAAATCCATGAATGTATAAAAATGTACCCTCTTTCACTATCGTATATAATTAAATATAAGAGCTCAAAGACATACCAGAAACAACCTTTCACATCTAATCCATCACATACTATGACCGTGATTTATAAAACAGAATTGAAAGACCCCGCAATGCAATTCCATATCAGGAATGCTTCGTTCAGCGGCAAACAATGTCTGATGTAACATTGATAACAGAAATAGAAAAACGTTTATTTGGCACACAAAGCATCGTAACAGAATAGTATTGTTATTTTATCTGTTTTGACATCAAATAGTGATGAAATGGTCGATAAAAAAATATAAGCTCTCATTTATATGTTGTGAATGGAAGGACGTTATTGTAACATCTTTTTTAGGGTTCCGTAGCCAAATGGCAAAAAACGGAACCCTTATAGTTTCGTCATGTCTGTCTGTCTGTCTGTCTGTCCTGGCTCGTTCTCCGCCGTTTCTGAACCGATTGCCACGAAAATTGGTGGAGAGATGTATAGTGATAATTCAAGAATTGGTTTTTAAAATAATCGAAAAATAATTATTTTTACCCCCCCTCCCATACAGCGAAAAGTAAATTCGAAAAAAAATCGACTTACCCCATCGTGTGGGGTATCGTTAAAAAGGTATTTTTAAATACAATAAAACTTGCCTTGAAACCATGTGGATCAAACACCCCAGTCACGAGATATATTAATACAAAGTTAAAATTAGAGCGTCCCCCCCCCCCTTAACTTTTGAAATACTATTACAATAATTCTGAAAAAAATGTCCTGTATACCTCCAAATAAGCACTTTCAACGAAAACTATAGTGAACTCTGTATCATACATAGTTATTTTTATACAACTCGACCAACTTATGACGTGCAGTTGCCCTTACTAAATGGTGTCTTAAGCGGTCGGGCCATCTTTTAGCTACGGAACCCTTTCATGGGCGTGTCCGACACGCTCTTGGCCGGTTTTTTTTTAAGTCAATAAAATGTAGAAAAATTGCCGTATGAAAAGAGCCCAACAACTGGGCTCTTTTTAATTAAAAGAGCTTTTATTAATGCCGTCTGTTGAATGTTTACTCAGAATTAGATTTATCAAGTGTTGTTTTTACGAGCAACGGGGCAAATATATTCTCATTTTCACCCTATAAATACGTGACATGACTTACTGGAATTCCCAAAGATATTTGACCATTCGTGGGACTAAGTAAACTTAAGTTTAGTCAAATCATTTTGAACATAATGTACAAACTATGCTGCATAAAAAAGGATAAAACTTAGACAAATCGGTCAACTTTGGTAATATGAAACGATATATTCCTCCTCCTCCACAGATTTGCTCTATATACTCGTAGGTACATATAGACGCATAATCTTACCAGCTTTAAACTCTGAAGATGCGTGGGTGATACGTAACATTCCCTGAGGAAGAACATTTTATATTAAAACTTTTCTACCGCGGTGCCCACAAGCAAATACTAGTAGATATGTAGGATTTCTCATTAAAAATACCTATGCAGCAAGACACATAAATCAACCATCATTTTATCAACCGGAAGAAAATCGCTCCCGTAGTAGATTTAAGCTATGTAGGTAGTGAAGTTTCGCTGTATTTTGATATTTTTCTTCATACAAATAATTGGATAGTGTCCCTCGTTTGCATTGTAACCCCTTCTGTCAAATCCTTTGATGGATTAGGTATCGAAAGTTTTGGACCACATATTTTTATAACATTAACGTTTCGCCTGCAAAACCGCATTTTTTTTAAAACGGAAAGGTGCGCCACCAGAAAACTTTGGCATTATTTTAATTGACGTGACCTACGACGTCGGTTACTAAGATTACTACGAGCATAGATGACATCTACACTAATATTATAAAGAAGAAAAATTTATATTTTGTATGTAACGAATAAACTCAAAAACTACTGGACCAATTTGAATAATTCTTTCACTATTGGCTAGCTACACTATCCTTAGTAAACATAGGGTACTTTTGATCCCGGAAACGTGGAGGAAAGGGGGGGGATATTTGGAAAAAGAAATAAAGCTCAGGTGAAACCGCAGGCGGAAGGCTAGTAAAAGAATATGAGAGAGAGAAAACGAAATATGGAGCGTGGTACAAAATATCTTTATTCTTGCGGCTGCTGTCAAATGTATGGCAATCCATTACATTGTAGAATCCTTTCATTACAATGTGTTAGCAAAGTTTCAAAGTTAGTGAATACAGGCGTGCAACTCGTTGCATGTACAAGTTAGAGTTATACAGTAAATTAATTCATACATAGTTGCAGGAACTTTTGAGTGCATGTCTGAAACTCGGATTGTATTGAAATACGCCAAGTAAAGTTATAGAAAAATCAACCATTGGGTAATCTAAATAATACACTGCAGCGTTAATATCGCCATTAAGGTACAGACAGAGTTCATACATACAATTACTTAAATAAAAAATATAATTCTCAAAAATGTGGCTTGGTTATAATGATATAATGGAGATTATCTTGCTTATTTTTTAAAAATATAGATATTTTCGTTAATCGAATTTAAAAAACTTCTTTTAAGTTCATAAAGGTTTACTTATTAATATTTTATAAGTTGCCTGACTTTGTTTGTGGCAGGCTAAGCGCGCTAACCACTACGCCATAGAGCTTCTCAAATATTATATATATTTGTAATATAAGACTAGCAATACAGGTCACCACAATACAGTGTGAAACGAGGGTACTTGCATAACAGTGCGCTTAACATTCCGCCCACACCCGCCCACGTTCTCCAGCTAATGTAGCGTACAGAATATTTAACACAGAGATGCAAAAAGGCGAAATTTATCGTATACAATATTTTCACCGAAGCTAAAACTACTTTTGTAAGGCCCAAAGGTGAAATGGTTGAAAATATCATGAGGCATTTGTATGTAGTTTTTATGTGCAATGATGATGATGATAAATGAAATAAAATATCTACGTTACATTTGACGGCTTTGGTGGCTTGCAGGTTCTAAATTATTAAATACTAGCGTAAGAGTAGCGGCCGCCCGCGACTCCGTCCGCGTGGATTTCTTTTTTTCGAAATAAAAAGTAGCCTATGTTCTGTCTCAGGGTCTAAAGATTGTCTGTACCAAATTTCATCAAAATCGGTTGCGAGGTTTTAGCGGGAAAGCGTAACAGACAGACAGACAGACAGACAGACAGACAGACAGACAGACAAGTGGGCTCACTGGTCGTTGATTCTCATCCTGAGTCAACCGATGTTATAGACTGTTTAGATACTGGAGTATCTAACCAGTGTAACTTCCTCCTCCGTTAGGCGTGTTAATTGGAGATAGGCGGTGTACTGATTTAAATACTAGCAAGTCAAATTATAATTTCGTAAAGGTGAGAAAGTATCACTATGTAGTTATATTAATTTTGAATAAATGGTAGAACACACGCACTGACTTAGTTATTTATGTGAAGTGACAGATTATTGTACATAAGTTTGCAAAGAATATAGGAGATTTTGACAAGGACTTTCTAGTTCTTTATTTTTGACACGCTCGATCCCACATTTTTCCTACATATGTACACAATCATAAAGACCACCGTAACCACTTTTATTTCAACTTTAAAAGTAAAAGATACTAAATCCAATCAATGAAACGTTTAATGAAACCCCAGAGTCCAATAGGGTTACTCGTAAAAATGCCTAGTATTCGATTTATAAACCAAAAATGCGTTTAACTTTAAAGGTTATTTGACCTTAGGTCGGCATCGGAAAAAGGTCACTTTAGGTGAAGGGCAAAGGTCGTTAGTTCAAAACCCTTTTAAGAGTGTACTTGAGTGACCTCCTCAAAGACATCACATCAAATGAGTTATAAACTGAGTGAATTAGTATCAGAATTAGAGTGTACATAGAGTAAAGCTAATGTTCTTACGGTAAAAACATTGGCAAGAATCTTACCAATGAGATACAATTAAGGTAATAATGTTTTGTCTGATTGTTAAAATACTCTTACATCTTACTAAGAGATCTTGATTTATTCTAGACAAAATCACAAGAAACAAGAAAAAAAATACTAGTAAATAATTGTAATCGGATAAATTAATTTATGGACCCAAACAAAAAGCCGTGGAAATATATTAAGATTTCTCAGTAATTCCATTTCGCAAGGTTCTTAAAATATTCTAAGTATTCTAGCATAAGATTTGAAGCGATATATCAAGCAAAAATTTGAACTTATGAAAAAAACCCGGTGTTTCTTTCTTTCAAATAGGACTATTTGACAGCAAATAATGTTAAAATTAATTACTGCTCATATCATAAAAAAGCCGCTTAACAGATCACTATTCACGAAAACACTTAATGTTTCATCTACTTACACAATTTATAAACAGACCTATGTTATTTTATGAGGCTTCCATTAATTGCCTGAACACAAATTAAAATAAATAAATAAATATTAATGCAAATGGAAAGTATTCACGACAAACCCACCTGTTAATGTCGTAAGAGGTGCCAGCCATCGTATTATAAATATATCAAGTTTAGGCATTCTAAATTCTGGCAAAATCAAGATTAGTGCTCAATAACTAGAGCTCAAAAGCTCTTGCCCTATCGCTAGGTCTAAGAGCCTAAACCCGGATTTATTCACTCAACCGTATTCGATCGTACCCTCTGATAAACTCCTAACTAGAAAATAGAAAAGGGTTCTTCAATTGATACGAATGCTTGGACGAATAGATTAATAGAAATATGGGATTCACTTTGGAAAACTTCTTTTTTACATTCGTGTTCCTTGAAATCAAGGGTTTTTCAATTGATACGAATCCTAGGACGAATACATTGAAAGAAATATCGGTTTTATGACGGAAAACTTCTTATTCACATTTAAGTTCTCCTACCAACATGCACTTAGCTAAATGTTATTTATAAAATAGAGGCTAATGTACTTTATATTATGAGAAGACAAGTTAAACTGTTTCTTACAAATCTTAAAAACAGATACAAAACAAAACAATAAAATCTTTATCTTCTCTTAAATAAGTTGTTACCGTATAAAATCTAGAAAGATGTTGTTTAAAAATACTAAGTTGCTACAAAGAGGCAGTATCGTTAAGTGAACGAGGTAGGTGCGGGCGGTAATAGCTCTCTTGACTTTTTGCTCTTTAGAGATTAACAGCGGCAACTTCTTATCATAAGGCTTTAATTTAGAACTGAATCAACTACTTTTTTCTCTTAGTTGTAACGTTTTTACATAGACAAATCAGTACTCAAGTAATGGGCGTCAGATTCAACAAAGATTTCATAAAAATAGGTACATATTATAATCTTGAGTAATAGATATCAATAGATGATTGTAGGAAATACAAAATATAAATCAACCAATTTCTATAGAAAATATGGTTGCTAATTTAGAATACGATAGTTTTAACAGAACGTCACGTTTTAAGCTCAAAATGTACGTTTTTAACTGAACCGCTATTTTAATTTCTTTTGACTATCAAAGAGAGCCCAAAAACAGCCAGAAAAGCAACAGAAATCTCGTTTACAATAAAAGCAAAGACGAAACAATACACAGCAGTGATGAGGCAGTGTCGTTAAATAAACAAAGCCGTTAATAACTCTCTCGACTTTTGCTCATCCCGGATTAACTGCGCAGCTGGTCGTCATTTGTCTTGGAATTAAAACATGCTTAACTGGCTTTTTACTTTGTTTTTTACGGATGATTTAAAACTAAGAGTCAGTCTGTTCATTGACAGGGCGGCTTAGTTGCGTATTTGTTTTCTTGCAAAGATTGTTGACACAAAATTAAAATACTCTATTGTAACATTGCCAAATGCATAGTACATGTTTCATTGAACATAGATTTTATAAAATACTCAAAACACACGCATTAACTTCAAGTTAATATCTGAAGAATACTTAAAAAGAAACGTGTATTAATTCTTTAACAAAAATAAATACGATTGGTCTAGAAAAAAGGTCCCTTGATTCAGTACCTATTCTCCGATACCTAAATAAAGACTTTTTCACTACCTACTCGTGAAAAATACTGCCCAAAAGTAAGGCTGGAAAAGGTCTAGAACCAACCGGTTTCAATCTAATGTAAGCATGATAAACACAATTGCTTTCAGAGTTGAAACGTTTTCACTCCGGGAGGGAAACGTATTGTCCCTTCGCATAAAGGAAATCAATGTGATAAATAAAACTTTTCCCACAATAACCTGCTTTATGTTGGGAATATTATGCATGCATACCCTTGACACCGCCTTGCTAAGGGGTTATGTAAAATTCTTCTACCTGGTTAGTAGTGCCGGTTTTAACTCTACCAGCGCCCTGGTAGGCTAGCCAAGATACCATTTTGATCAATAAATAGATATCTGATTCAGATCAATGAATGTGTTGATGTAATATTTATTTATTATTTCCGGTACACAAGAGCTTAGGCTACTTACCACACATGGTTTTAGAAGAAAATGCATTTCCGCACAATATTTTAATTTATTTATTTTTTTGTAAAGATGTACAAAACAGGTTACATCCATATCATGAACATATAATAAAAAACAAAGGAGACGGGCGAACGTCCATACAAAATTGGGCCTGACGTTACAGCAACCATTTCTACACTATTTTATTTAGATATTCCTGCCATTTTAAGTAAAAAAACTATTACACTACTGCTACACGGGAGAAAAAAGATATAGGGTGTTATTATTTGCTTCGTAGTAAGTTATTCGTACAAACTCTCAGTGCTCTCACGTTGTATTTACAGACTACTACTGTCTAGGTTTTATCAGTTTGTATTTAAGGACATTAACACATTGTGGTTTCAAAGATTATTGTAAAGGACAAGCTGTTTCCCGCGGTTTCACCCGCGTCTCGGGGCAACTTCTTCCCGTATCTCGATAAAATATAGCCTATGTTACTCAGGGTGAATCTAGCTTTCTAATAGTTAAAGAATTACAAACATACAAATAGACACACAAAAATACAAATCTTTCCTCTTTATAACATTAGTGTAGATGGGTATAAGTATGAATGAAAAACACATTTCTCTCATAATTATTTATTGATCATCTACTTCACCATAAACGATTAAACATATAAACATATGCCGCCAGCTAGCTATGCCGCAATTGATACAATGAAGTCGTTGATCACTCATTGTATTCTGCTTCGAAATCCGGTCGTTATAGCTGAGGTAAGTCGAGTAGGCAAGAAAACTAAGTCCGTTAACAAAAGCGTGGGTTGTTCGTTAAAGCAATAACCGTCAGAATCCTTTATACGTAGCCAAAGTCGCAAAACAATACTAATTGAATAATAAAAGCACACGAAGACACAACAAAACGAAATATCCACCATCGTTTATTATGATTTTTTTTGACAATTGACGTTTGATGCGACGTGAGTTCTACTTTGTTGCCAGTACAAGAAAAAAAACAACCCGTTGATCAATTTATTGTTACAATGTTTTTATAAACATTGTAACAATAAATAATGCATTATTTTAAACGTTTTTTAAAACATAATACAAAGAAAAAACACTGATTCACTTGCATTGCTTTGTTTATATTTTATATCATTTCTTTATTTATATCATTACTTTAATTCATTTGGCAACATTGTTAAAAGTGACAGTAAAGCTAGGAAGTAACGAAAGTCAATAATAATATGATTAAATATTTTATTTAATATCCCATGTTAAAATAGCTTAATATTTCATGATTAAAAATTTAAAATCTAGAATTATTTTTTGATCAATATTTTATTTCTGTAACGATAAGCCCAGATTCGCCCGCCTCCTTTAAAAGCTAGGTTGTAACCCTAAACTATGCACATACAACAAGAATTACTTACTAGGCAGAGTGAGGTTAACCCTCAGAAATAAATATGACGTTAAACAATAAGCGATTTATGATACATAAAAAGCAAACATTAAAATAAAAAATATAAATAAGGGAAGAAGAAACCTACACTTCAATAGTTGCTGGTAAGCTATATGTGCAGCTATAAAGGCTCAAAACATTGACATACTAGCGTCTAAGCTCTTGTGATTACGAGCAGGGTTACGACTCGGTGCCTGCCTTTCTGCGATTGGCCGGTCTAATTACTATGTTACCCCCTGTCATCTTATTAATCAAGATTAAGTGCCGTACTCTTCTTCTGTCCTGTAACTTGAGATTCTGACCGTTCTGCAATTATTTTAAACATACGTTAGAGCGTCATGATTTATTTTGGATGCAGTCAAATACCAGCCAAATACTGGACAAGATAGTAGATTCACAAAATATCTTTTTCTTCCTAGCGTTTATCCCGTTTCTGTGAGGGGTCCGCTTTGACCATGATCTAGGATTTGGCAAGTCTGAAATCAGACCTTCGTAAACCATTAAGGGGAACCAGACAGATTGGATCATGGTTACAGATCTAACTGAACTAAAGCCAGGAACTATCTGAATGTGAAGGTCACACAAAAAACTAAATATTCTATAAAAAAAATTGCATGTAAAAATTAAGAAACAACCACCATACATTATAAAGATGGTACCCATTATACTTAGTTCAAATTAATATGTACATACGGGTCATGATCGGGCCTAAATCGTGAAACTACTATAAGTCAGAAATGTATTAATAACTAAACTAATTAATAACAACGATTAACTCGTAGGCTATTTTAGAGTTCACAATCGAACCCGGGCGAAATTCGAAATTATCAAGTAATAAATGTATTGGCTACATAACCGATATTGATTTGAACCTTACGTAAATAGCCAGAGAACTTATGATATGGATGTTACAATATTGATGAACGAGCAAACATCAACTTTCATCCAGTAGATTTCCATGAAGACTAGGATTCATATCATATCATCCATATTATAAATGTAAAAGTTTGTTTGTTTGGATGTTTGTCCGCCAATCACGCTGAAACTTCTAAAGGGACTTTGATAAAATTGTGTATACAGGCCGGGTAGGGGAGGGGCTAACTAAGGTGATAGGATACTTTTTATATCGATCAAATGCTTCAATAAGATAAAACAGAAATCTTGATAAAGCGGGCAAAGCCGTAGGTAAAAACTAGTTTGTTATAAGAATCAGGAGTCCGCTTGCGTTTTGAAATTATTAAAAAGTTATGTTTATTTATTCATACAGTCAGAGTATTATATATACATTT